>JAKSZT010053832.1:2377869-2404669 GCA_026826555.1 Tolypeutes matacus
CCGCGGGGGGCGCTTACCTGGCGGCGGCGGCGGCGGCGGCTGCAGGCCCCGGGCTCGGCCGCGCGCGTCCCCAGCGTCGGCTGCGGGAGCCACAACATGGCGACGGCGGTGGCGGGCGGGGCTGCGGCTCCGGGGGCGGAGCGGGGGCGGGAGCCGGCCTGGCGGCGGGACCTGGCTGGGGCCACGGGCGGGGGGGGCAGGCGGAAGGCGGCTCGGACCTGGGCACCGGCCCAGGGCGGTGCGGCTGAGGGGCTGCCCCGGCCTGGGCCTGGCCTCTCGCCTCCCGCCTGAGGCGGGCTGCGCCGCGAGGGCCGGGCGGCGGCGGCGGGCGGGGCCGCGGAGCGCTAGACCCGGGACCCCGGCGCCCGCCCTCGCGCCCGGCGGCCGCTCCCTGCGACCTGGGCCTCTCGCCCTCCGACGCGCCTCGCGGGCAGGGGGCTTCGGTAGGGCCGAGGCCGCCCGCTAGAGGGACCCGATCTGCCTACGTGGCTGTCTCGCCCCAGCGGACGGCGTGCGCCTCTGGAGCCGGGACCGCGGCCTCTGCACTTGGGTCCGGCACGTAGTGGGGCCTAGTAAAAGGCTAAGTCAAAGGAGGCAGACGCGGCCTGGACCTGGCACTTAGTAGGTGCGCCCTAAACGTTCGGTCATTGCTGGGTGTGAGGACGCTCACGCAGGCTCGGAGGAGCGGGCGCGCTGACTTGCTGCCCCAGGGGTAACGGTGGGACGCGCGGCAAACGATGTTGGAGGACTGGCCCAGGGGGTGGACTGGTAGACCTCGGAGTTTCTGGGGACGCTATGACTGCACAGCGTGGGAACTCGGAGAGGCGGGAGCCAGGAGGGTGCCCAGCAAGACTTCCCAACAACCAGGCAGAGCTGAAATGGGGTCTGCAACGTCAAGGTGGAAAGGTCAGGGAGTAGCAGGCCAGGCCCTGGTGAGCGGCCATTGCTCACCGTGGAGGAACTCCTCCCGAAGTACTAGGGAAAGAGATGCCAATTTGCAAGAGAGGTGGAACTAACGTTTAGCCAGGACTGCCGGGCTCCAGGCAGGTAAAGGAGTGTGTTGGTGATAACGCAAGAAAGGTAGTAAAGGATGATGATTCTTTCCAGAAATTTGGCAGTGAAAGAGAAGAGAAAGCAGGCTTGTAACTCAAGGGATTGTAAGAGTAAAGGAGATTTCCCTCGCCCCGCCCCCCATTTGAGGGGGAGAATGAGCAATAGATGGGATAGTTAATGGAACAAAACCCCAGAAAATGAAGTGGAGGTGAGGAGGAGGGAAAAGTCAGAAAAGAGCATACCTCTTCCTACAAGGTTTAAAGATGCATAAAGTTAGAAATATTTTTAGGTGGAAAGTCATGAATACTGAAAGGCTTTCAAAGTATGTAAGCCCTGCTTGATTCTGGATCAGCTGCCTGGATGGCCCCCAAGTCCTCCATAGGCCTGCTGGAGTCACTGTCCTTTAAAACTTAAAAACCAGGCAGTGGATGTAGCTCAAGTGATTGAGCTCCTGCTTCCCATGTACAAAGCCCCTGGGCTCGATCCGGTACCTCCTAAAAAAAAAAAAAAAAAAAAAACCTTGAATACCACTCAGAGTGGGGAACCCAGCATACTTGCCAATATCTCCAAAGATTCCTGGGGAAATTTACATTTCTCTTAATTATCTCTGTCCCCTTTTTCCTGTTTCCGAGAAATAATCTATTGTGTTCTTTCAGGGAATCTGTCACCACACCGTGGATACCAACCTGTTTATACTACCCCAAAATACTGCACAATCAGTGTAAACAAGCTAAATGCCCAATGTTATAAGATTGTTAAATAAATTATGGTACATTTATAGTTAAAAATCATGTTTCAAAAAATCATGTTGAAGGGAGGCGGCTGTGGCTCAATCGGTGGGGCTCCCGTTTGCCATATGGGAGGCCCGGGGTTCGGTTCCCGGGGCCTCCTGGTGGGGGTGGGCCATGAAGTGTTTAGTAAAATGTATAGTATCATGTTAAAGAAAAGTATTTTTTTAGAAAGTTTTTTTTTTATTATTTTTTAAGATATTTATGGTGTTCAAAAGAAAGGGAGATTAGGAATCAGGAAGGAAATTGGAATTGGACTTTGGCAAGCAAAGATGGGTTAAGTGAGGAGCCTATCCTAGGTAGAAGGAACAGTGCAACCAGCACAGAAGGGAGAAATGGAGTATTCAGGAACACCATGAAGGTCAGCTGGCTGAAGCATGAGATTCTAGATTGGTGTAGGAGGATGGTGGGGGAATCACTCTGGAAAGATAAGGTAAGGCTATGCCCAAAATGGCCCTGGACACCAAGCTGAAGCCTTTGTACGTTGCTTGAACTGTGCAGGTGATAAAGTTTGAAATCTTCCTATATCCATTTAAAACCAATGAAGTTCTATCTATCAGCCCATCTATTCTAATGATATTTGGACATTTGATCAACTTGTGAGTGATGAGGTACGGGCAACAGCCTTTGCATCACAAATGTTTACAAAGTGAGAATTAGCCCTTGCTACTCTGGTTATTTATTACTAGAGTTTTTATTCCAAAGGAGCAGAATTTGGAGGAGAAAGCAAATTAGCGGAGTAAAAGTTCAGGGAAGAAGAAATGTGTGCCTTAACCCAGAATCTTAACTCCGAACACACCACTCTGAACCTCTGAAACAAAATGTGCATGAAATTTTACCCTTATTTCATGAAACACATGCTGATATTTTTTACTTTATTATCTTTATTTCATTTTAAATGCTGATCAGGATCTACCTCATTGATTTTATGATCCACTACCAGGTCACAACCTACCTCAAAGGACATTGAAAAAGAGGTTGGACTATTCCCTATGTTTGCAGTTCCCGTTTTGAATAGTTATACGGTCTGTGATGTCAAGCTTGCTGTGTTTACATGTCCCGGAAATCAACAGGATGGCAAGTGTCTCCCAGGATGTAGTAGGGGAGGGGTTGGAAGGACTGGCAGGAACCATGTTTTTCCTCTTCCCTTCTCGGTAATATTTCCTATTATCAGTATTTCTCTGGAGCCATATTTTTTTTTCCTTTGTCCAGCTTGAGATACAGATTGAATTTTATTTATTTATTTTTTTAAGGATTTATTTATTTATTTATTAACTTTTATCCATTTTCATCCCCCACCCCTGTTTTTGCTGTTTCTGTGTCCATTCGCTGGGCAACTCTCTGTGTCCATTTCCTGCCCTCTCTTCTTATCCTTCTTCTCCTGTCTTCACTGGGATTCAATCCTCGGAAACTCTGATGTGGAAGAGAGGTGTCTTACTGCCTGCACCACCTTAGTTCCTGTTTTGTCAGCGCATCTTATCTTGGCTCTCCTTTGTGTCACTCTCCTGTTACGTCATCATCTTGCTGCATGGCTCACGGGGCCTGACAGCTTACCCCACTCGCAGGGCCTGATGGCACACCTGTGCACGGGGTCTGGGGGGCTCACCCATTTGCAGGGCCTGACAGCGTACCCACGCATGGGGCCTGGTAGCCCATGCACCTTCTATATTTTTCTTTTTTTTTCTTTTTACTGGGAAGTCCCAGGGATCAAACCCAGGTCCCTCCATATGGGAGTCGGACACCCAACCATTTCAGCCACATCCGTCCCCCTGCTATATCTCTTAAGGTTAACCAAAGATACCTAGAGTTGCAGTCATTTCCCATACAGGATGGTCATATAATAAATCAGGCTTAGTTTATTACCAGCATTCTAAAAACCAGACCTAGGGAGAAAAACTAGGTCTGGGGACACATGCATGGTTTCTAATATAGCGAAAGTTTAGCCTACCCTGATTATCACAAAATCAGGACAGCGAGAATATTCGCACCAGATTGAATTTTAAGGAAGACTGGAAGCAAGAGACAACCTTTCATTTGAAAATAATTGAACAGAGTCATGGACTAAAGTAAAAATGAAAACAATATATCTTGATTGTGAGAGTTATCTTAATTGTGGCAATACACAGAAGCCATCATATCCAACACTGTTGGAGTTTTATAGGGGCAATAAGTATCATCCCTTTCTTATAATATTGGAACCAATGAAAAGATGAAAATATCAACTTTATTATCTATGAAGCTGAACTGAAGAATGTGATTTGGATGGTAGCCTATAGGCTTTTTTTTTTTTAAGATTTATTTTATTTATTTATTTCTCCCCACCCCCTCATTGTTGGCACTTGCTGTGTCTGTTCATCTTCCTTGTTTCTTTAGGAGGCATTGGGAACCAAACCTGGTACCTCTGATATGGGAGGGAGGCACCTAATCACTTGAGCCACCAAGTGGCTCAAGCTATTGAGCTCCCGCCTACCACATGGGAGGTTCCTGTTTCAGTTCCCAGTACCTCCTAAAGAAGACAGGGAGCTGGCGCAACAGGCAGGCGCAGCAAGCTGACGCAACAAGAGACATAAAAAGAAAAACATAATGAGAGACACAACAAAGTAGGGAGTAGAGGTTCCCAGTGCTTCCTAAAAGAGGACAAGCAAGACAGTGAGCTGGTGCAATGGGCAGGTGCAGCAAGCTGACACAACAAGATGATGCAACAAGAGACATGAAAGAAAAATACAATGAGAGACACAACAAAGCAGGGAATGGAGGTGGCTCATGCGATTAGGCGCCTCCCTCCCATATCAGAGATCCTGGGTTTGGTTCCCAGTGCATCCTAAAGAAACAAGGAAGATGAACAGACACAGCAAGTGCAAACAATGAGGGGGTGGAGAGAAATAAATAAAATACATCTTTAAAGAAGATCTACAAAACAAAAGAAAAAAACAATATTAGTAGATTCTTTTAAAAAAAGAGGGGGGGGAGGGAATCCCTTGTAGTTGTCTCACCCACATCAGGTTTAATAGTAATTTTCAACCGGTCTTTAGTTAATATTTCCAAAGCATTCAACTGACCTTTCATAGAAACAACTCTTTTCATGTTTACAGTTCATCAGTTTATGTACTTCTAATTATGTTAATGATACTCTGGCATATAGCTGTCATAACAGGTTTGGAACCAAACACAATAGACTCTTGTTAGGCATCTAATTCAGCTGGTAGGAAGTATGTAGCTATTCCAGAGGGTAAATCACTAGCTAAGAGCATTCAGCAGGCCATAGGCAGTGGTCAGTATAATTTATTTGGAGGGAATAGAAAGCACTGATTGCAGAGAGTCGATCAAAAGAGCAGTTAATGCATGTAGACAAAGCATGACCAATTCTGTGTACATGTATCTCAACATTCTTCTTCCATCCTTTGTCCATTTAATTAACATGTATTGATATTCAGGACAATGCCAGGTACTATGCTAGGCCCTAAAGAAGTAACAGTGAAGGGGAGCAGATATGGTTCAATGGTTGAGCACCTGCTTCCCATGTACAGGGTCCTGGGTTCAATCCCCAGTACCTCCTAAAAAAAAAAAAAAAAAAAGCAACATTGAAAACAGCTCACTGCAGAGGGGGAAACTGACAAGTAAATGGTGCCAAGAGGCTGGATGGAGAAGGAAGACTGTTGGAGAGCAAATTCCTTTTCCTTCTCTGTTCCCCATCCCCTCAAGATCATTGTCCCTCCATCATCTTTTAGCTAAAGATGTCTTTAAAAGGCTTATTGGTATGGCTATCAAAGATGTTTAAATAATAATACTATCCACTACTTTAGGAAATATATGTGTGTGTGTGTGTGTGTTCCCTTTCCAATGCTAATGAGATGATGAAATTGATAAATTCAGAAAAAGCCCTGGCAGTGTAAATTGGGATAATCCTTTTAAAAAGCAATTTGGTGGGGGGCACGGATGTGGCTCAAATGGTTGGGTGTCCCTCTCCCATATGGAGGGACCTGGGTTCGGTCCCTGGGACCTCCCAGTAAAAAAAAAAAAAAAAACAAAAAAACAAAAAAACAAAAGCAATTTGGCAGTAGTTCTGAAGAGCCTTAATAGAGGTGTGACTCTCTTTTGACTCATCAATACCACTGCTAGAAACTTTTCCTTGAGAAATAATCCTCCCCAAAAGAGAAAAGCCACATACACAACCGAATTTACTATAGCCTTATTCGTGATGGTGAAAATTTGGAAACACAATAAATGGTTAAGTAACTTATGTTGTGCAACATTGTGTAACTTGCAGACTATGCAGACAATGCTGTAACTTGGAAAACATTTGATTACATATTAAATTTTAAAAAGATACAATTTATATGAGTAAATGTAATTTTAGTTTTACTTTTAATTTACTTTAAAAGGGTGAATTGTATGGTTTGTGAATCATATCTCAATTTAAAAGAAAGATACAATGTTATATTTTTGCTTTTGTATCAGTTAAGATCAGCAGGAAACAGATGTCCCATTCAAAATACATGACTGAAGAGAGTTACTGATGAAGGGACTATGTACAAAGATGTGGACCAGATTGAGGGAGATCAACAAGGGATAGTGAAGCACCCCAGAGCTAGCAACTGCTGGGGAGCCATTATCAACCATAGGCCTGTATGGGGCAAAGAGATGGAATAGTTATCAGCCCTTGGTGAGAGCAGTAGATGTAGGAGAGGAAGAGCCAGCAGGAGCTTAGAGGAGAATAGCCACTGCCAACAGAGCAAGGAGGAGCAAGGGGAACAAATACTCCCCCCTTTCTCTCTTGCCCTCAGCTATCATGCTGCCACCTCCCATTTTCTGAACACAACAGGAAGCCTAAGGGCAAGCAAGCCTGGCTGAAGTTGCCCTTGAGATCAGCCTCTGGAGGCATAGAGCAGAGTGGCAAAAGGGAGGAGTGGATCTGGAGTGAAATCCAGTAGCTATGTGATCATATAAAAGTTTGAAGACTGTCTAAGCCTTTGTTAAGAAATCTGGAAAGACACAGTTACTATGGTAAAAAGCAGAGGTAACTTGGAAACGGACGTGGCTCAAGAGGTTCGGCGTCCGTCTACCATATGGAGAGACCGGGGTTCCATCCCCGGTACCTCGGGTAAAAAAAAAAAAAAAAAAAAAAAAAAGCAGAGGTAACTAGAGAACAGGTAGGATAGGCAGAGGAGTGATAAAAGATTAACTCTCGCTGAGACAAGGATAAAGGCAAGAAGCCAGAACATTTTATTGTTTGGTCAAACATTGAGCTGGAGAGATTATTAGGAAATATGGATGAATGAAATTCGACTGGAGCATTAGAAGTTCCTCCCTATTGGCTATTACCCTACATTTCTCCTTCCTAGCTAAATGACATTCATTCAACAAATAATTATTTAGCATGTATTATGTGCCTGGAACTGTTGGGCCCTGGGGATCTAAGAGGGAACAGAATTAATGGCCTTGCTTTCTGGAGTTTATATTCCGGTGGGAGGAGACAGACAATGTATAAGTAAATAACATTAACGGGTGATAAGTGCTACAAAGAAAAGCACAGGAAAGCAGGGAAATAAAATCCTGCCCATTCTACCTCTTAAAATCCTCTTGATTTAAGCCACACATACCCACACACACCAGAGCTCCACAGTAAATTGGGCCCTGGCATCTCTCACCTCAACTAAGATCATAATATCCAAGTTGATCTTCCAAGTAGTCTTCCACTCTGCTGTGAGAAGCTTCCTGAATGGGAAGCGGCTGTGGCTCAATCAGTGGGGCTCCCGTTTACCATATGGGAGGCCCCGGGTTCGGTTCCCGGGGCCTCCTGGTGAGGGCGGCCCGCCCGCACGGCATGGTTGGCTGGCCCGGCGAGCGCAGGCAGCAGTGGGGGGATGAATGAATAAATAAATAAAATCTTTAAAAAAAAAAAAAAAAAAAAAAAAGAAGCTTCCTGAAACGCATCATGTCAGTTCCCTGTTTAAATACTTCAATGCTCTTGGTGGCCAATAAGGTAGAATAACGTCTAAACTCCTCTACCTCTCTCATGCTCCTTTTCTACCAACACTAATTACATGAAGTTTATTGATCTTGCCACGTTGTTTCTCATTTCTGTACTTTTGGCCACACTGTCCTTTCCACTTGGAATGCCCTCCCATATCCTCTGTCTCCTCCCAAATTTGGCAACCCTCTACTTACTCTTCTGAATTCAATAACTGTCACCTCTTTGGTCAAGCATCCCTGACCTTCTCAGGAATGAGATAGTATCTTCCTCCAGCTCCTTTTTTTTTTTTTTTTCATTTTTACCGGGAGGTCCTGGGAATCGAACCCAGGTCCCTCCATATGGGAGACGGACGCCCAACCATTTGAGCCACATCCGCCCTCCAGCTCCTTTTTGTAATACTATCAGAATATCCTGGGAAATTGCTGTGGCTCAAGTAGTTGAGTGCCTGCCTCCCACATGGGAGGTCCTGGGTTTGACAGACATTGAGCAAAAACAACGAGCAAACAGATGAGGGAGCTACTTGGGGTTGGGGGGGGGAGGCTTATTAAAAAAAAAAAAAAAGACTATCCTGTAGGTACCTCTGAATTGCATTTATCAGGCCATATACTCTTTTTTTTTTTTCCATCAAAAAATCACTTCTTTAATAACTTCAGCCAGAGGAAAGAAATAAATCTCCTCTGTAGAAGAATTCCAAGTAATTTATGTAGATATTCCACCCTAAAGGAAGGGGGCTGCCATTCCTCACTCCTTAAAAGTGGGGTTCACATAGTGACTTCCTTCCAAAGAGTACAGTTTGGAAAGGAGGGGGGAACAGTAACTCCACAGTGGAGAATCCTCCCAACACAAGCTCAACCAGGTGATCAAGGACATCAACAGGAACAGTCATAAATCATGTTGCTAGTATGTACCTCTGATATAGGATGACAATGGCATTTTACTCAGTAATCTTCCTCCTCCAAACCCATAACCCCAGTCTAATCATGAGAGAAACATGAGACAAATTCCAATAGGGGTATCTTCATTGTACAAAACCCCTGACAAGTATTCCTCAAAATTGTTAAGGTCACTAAAACATATACTCTTTTAAAAAAATTTAAGGCCATATTTCCTTCCTCCCTCCCTCCCTCCCTCCCCCTCTCTCGCCCTCCCTCCTTCCCTCCCTCTCTTTCTTCTCTCTGTCTGTCTTTCAGGTACAAGGGATTGAACCCAGAACCTCGTACATGGGAGGCAGGCGCTCAACTACTGAGCTACGTCTGCTCCCCAGGCCATATACTTTTTTTTTTCTTTTTAACTTTTTATTTTGAAATAATTTCAAATTTACAGGAGAGTTGCAGAAATAATGCAAACCCCATAAAGAGAACTCCAACATACTCCTACCACCCCAAATACCAGATCCACCAATTTTAACATTTTGTCACCTTCAATATATCGTTCTATCTATCTATCTGTCTTTTTGTCTGTCTGTCTGTCTATCTAATTATATCTACCTATCTTCTGAACAACTGAAAGCAGGTTGCACACATCATACTCCTTGAGCACATAATATTTCCACACACATTTCCTACAAATATTCACTTCTGTAATCAACTTATGTGCAGTTATCAAGTTCAAGAAATTTAACATTGAAATAAAGCTTACATTCTATATTCCAATTTTTTCTTATGCCCCAGTAAGATCCTTTTGAGCCTTTTCTCCCTCCTTGTTAGATCCCACTCCGGATTGTATATTCTATTTGTCACTATCTCTTTAGTTTCTCTCTCTTTTTTTTATTTGTGGAAATATATATACAACATAAATCTTCCCATCCCAACTCCTCCCAAGCATACTATTCAGTAGGATTAATCGTATTTACTATCTTGCAGTACACTCCCCACCATCCAATACTACAACTTTTCCCTTCATCCCAAACAGAAGCCCTACATTCCTTTGATATTAACTCCTCATTGCTTCTGCCCAACCCTGGTAACCTGTACTCTACTTTCTATCTCTGTAAGTGAGCATATTCTCTGATCTTTTCTTTCTGTTTAACGTGGGGCTTCAAATGAACATCCTAAATCTATACCAATCTCGTTTGTTTTGATACCAACTTAACTTTAACGGTATACACACACTGTGTTCCTATACCCCTTGGTGTGCCCACATATACTTATATCTTAGTCCTCAGGTACATGGAATTGGATTAAACATCATCCATGGTTCATGATATTCTACTCATTGGTCCATTTGGCCCTCTTTTTATTCATCACACACCTCAAAAACTGAAAATGACAATAACTATATATATGTCCCCCACCCCAAGTAACTCAATATGCTTAATCTTGTTTATCATTTTCTTGTTCTTTAAGCTTTTTTATTTTAAAAAAAGAAAAAACATTTTATTAAAAATTTAATTTTAAAAGTTGTCCTGGATTTATAAAAATTTAAAGTTACATTTTCTTGCTTTTGTAAAAAGTTGAGGTTGAATGCATTTTTGTAAATGTATAGGCTAAATATATTTCCTCTTCTGTGAAGTATCTGCTCCTAACTTTTTACCCATTTTTCTATTGGATAGTCATCCCTTTTCTCATTCATTTTCAGGCTTTTAAAATATATGTTCTTTTAAATATCTTTTGTCAGTTTTTTTTTATTGGCATTCAGGGGCATACAAAAAAATGAGCTTTTTTTTTTATTTAAAAAATTTGCATCTATGTATTGACATAGATAGTATGTAATATATGTACATATAATTTATATATGCATATTTAGGAACACATATTCACAAATCATATATTGTTAATTTTCATTTTATTTATGAAATGGGTATGATTCCTTATGTAATATTCTGGGACTTCTTTTTCACTGAATGTTTTATTGCTAAGATTCAACTCAGGCTTGTTTCATGTAGCTGACTTTATTTATTGTGGCTGCTCTAGACTATTTCAATGTGTGAATTTACCAACATTAATTCGTCCCTTGCAGCAGAGGCTCTTGGTGCTTTTTTCCTTCCCTTGGCCCACCTCTGATTCAGCCAAAGATGGGGTGGCCAGTTTCATGGGAGCTCGGACTTACTGACAATTCCAACTGCAAATGCTAGGTCTCAGGTCTCTCCAGTTTCTGCTTCGGGACCTTAGAAGCAACATGAGCCTGCCCAGCCCTCTCACACACATCTTGAAAGTAAAGGGAGTTTAAAACGTCTGGGGATAAAAAAGACTATAAATAAATAAATAAATAAAATGCCTGGGGGCAACCCCCAACCAAGGGGGACTTGAGGGGATAAATGCTCCCACTTCCTCTTCTTCAATGGCCAAGTCTGGGAGCATGGCTTGACTGGCTTTTCCTCCCACCCAACCTCACTCTGCCCTCTCCTTCACTCCTGCTGCCTGGGGCATAAATAAATACATAATAAACAGCTTGCACCCAAGTCCTTATCTTAGGTGCTTCTTTTTGGGGAACCAAAACTCATACAACCAATTTCCTGACAATGAGCAGGGTTGTTTTTGTTTTTTTTTAAAGATTTTATTTATTTATTCATTTATCCCCCCCTTGCTGCTTGTGCTCGCTGGGTCAGCCAACCACGCCGTACGGGCGGGCTTGCCTTCACCATATGGTAAACGGGAGCCCTACTGATTGAGCCACAGCCGCTTCCTGCAGGGTTTTGATATTACAGACGTGCTGCAAAGAATATTTACATATTATCCCCTGGTTCCCAAGTGCAAGCGAGTATCTCAGGTATTTATCTAGGAGTAGAATTGCTGGACCAAGGGCTGTGTGAATGTTCAACTTGACAAGATAATTCCAAACCGCTTACCAAAGTGGCATTTATCAAACTCACAGTTCCAGCAGCATTATTTAAAAGGTCTATTAACCCACATCCTCTCCAAAACTTGGTATGTCAGACTTCTCAGCCTTTGCCACTCAAATAGGTATCAAATGGAATCTCACTGTGGTCTTATTTGCACTTCTCTGATGATTAATGAGGTTGAACATGTCTTCATATATTTATTGACGATAAATATTTCATCTTCTGGGAAATGTGTATTCTTAGATTTTGCCCATTTTTCTATTGGTTAATTTGTTATTTTCTCATTAATTTTACCAATTTTTGACAAACATGTTTTTTTAATTCTTAGAACTCATGTGCTCAGACTTTAATTAATCATAATCTTTACTTGATATGATTTCAACTTTTTTTTCCTGGTTACAAAAGTAATGCATTCTTGTTGTAAAAGAAGCATGTAAAGTGTACAACATGTTTAACTTAGAAAGTGAGCAGGGCTCCTTCTCACATCAGCTCCATCCCACCTTGAAGGAGGAGTCATTTCCATTAACAGTTTGTCATCCCACGTTTGTGGCTTGCATTATATTTCTATTGGACAGCACTGCTCAAGGTGTTGAGAAGCAGAAAGTGTATTAAATAAAGAACAGAAATCAGCAGGAAAGAATGAGTCCAAAAGTGAAAACCCATGAAAACTATGGCTGCTTTCAGAAATATAGACATAAACACAAACCCATACACTTTTTAAAAAATTATTTATTCCTCCCCTCCCCCGCCCCTTGTCTGCTCTCTGCTCTCTGTGTCTATTCATCTTCTTTGTTTTTTTTTATTTTTTTATTTTTTTATTTTTTATTTATTTTTAAACAAATCTATTTTATTGGTACATATTAACAAAGCAAACATTCATTCAATGTGTACAATAATAGTATTTGGTATAATCTCATAGTTGTGCATTCATCATTTCAATCATTATTAGAGTATTTTCATTATTTCAACAATAATAGTAAACAAAAAATGACAAACAATAAACAAGAAAATTCCTCACCTCTCCATCTCTCTGTTTCCACTTTATATATATATATATATATATATATATACATATAAATATATTTTAAGAGGTGCTTAGATTACCGAAAATATTACACAGAACCCCCTGGGATTCCCATGTTGCCCACCCCCCACACCTCCCACCACATCCCACACAAACATTTCCCACAAGTGTGGCCCACCACCCTCAATGGACTTACACATCCTGGGGCCTTGCCACCAACCCTAGACCACAGTTCACATCGTAGACCACACTCTCTCCCACACAGTTCTGAGTGGTGTGTGCTGATCTAAAATGGCCTACATCCGTTGCCACAACGGTACTCAGGACAACCTCCAAATCCCGGGACCTCCCCTGTGGGAGGGAGGCAATCAATCCCTTAAGCCACATCCGCTCCCTTATATACTTTTTAAGAACTCTGAATTAGTGGATTATTCCACGTGTGAGGGAATGAGAACCCAAACCATGGTGGCAGCACGTGTTCATTCATTCTGACATATTTATCGGGCTCTATTCTACTATGTGCAAGGCACCATGCTGAGTGCTGGACAGACACCCAGCATGGGGTGAGGTATGGCGAGTGGTCAAAAGCACAGACTCTGAGCCCAATTCCCTGGTGTCAAACCCCTGCCAGGTGACTCTGGGCAAGTCCTCAGGTGTTTTACAGGGATAATACTATTACCACTCTCTTTGAGCTGCCCTGAGGCTTAAACTAATCCCTTTGTCCTAGTAAAGCACTTAGAACCTGCAGTGAGCCAGAGCCTTAGGGCACTGCACTGCCCTAAGGCAGAAAACCCCAATGGAGTACGAGAGAGGAAGTGAAGAGAGCCTGGGCCTGAATTCAAGAACCTGGGCTGAAACGGGGGAGGAGAGAGAGGGTAGTAACTAGAGGGGGAAGTGAGAGCAAGGGAGAAGGGTTTTTTGTTTTGTTTTTTTAAAGATGGAAGAGAGCCTAAATGCTAACAGAAAGGCTGTGTGAAGCGGGCAGGCCAGAGACACTTCACTGGTGATCTAGTCTCTCCCAAAGGTGCCCACAAGCAGAAGGGGACGGGTCGAGGTGGAGGGCCTGGCTTTAGCTGGGAAGACACTTCCTCCACTGGGGAGATGGAGGGGAAGAGTTGAGTGTGGTGGGGGTGCAGGTGCTGGCTCCCAAGTAACCCTGGGCGCCCGCAGGAAGGAATGTCCTGGGGTGGGCGGGGAGTGGTGCTGGCGGGAGGTAACGGGAAAGAAGTCCTGACGCACCATTTCAAAGAGGGGCAAGGCAGTGACTAGAGGAGGCAGATGAGGTTGCCAGGAATTATAGCTGAGTTTGCCGCCCGCATGCGGGGAGGGATACTCGTCTGCCTGGCTGAGTCACTTCTGGTGGTCATGGGAGCTACAGGAAGAGAAAAGCCTGGAAAGAAGGGGCTGGTGGGTGCAGGGTGTCACAGTGAAGTCAGGAAGAATGGGGACCGATGGGACTGACCAAGCTGCCGTTCCTGAGGTAGTGACCTGGTGAATCACTGTAATGTCAGAGCAGGTGACACACGGCTGAGAAGAAAGGCGAGAAGAATGGCGAGGGGGTAAGCCACAGCCCAAGAGTCCGGCTATGAAATGAAAGGTAAAAGGTAAGGCGTTAACTCGAGGAATAAGAGTCGAGAGAGGTGTGTTTTTCTTTGTAAAGGTCAGGAAGTCTGTGCTTCTTTTTTTTTTTTTTTTTTTTTTTTTTCCTTCCTCCTTTTCTTTAAGGCAAAGGTAGCAATTATAGATGCTGGCAGGAATAGCGCCCTAAAAAAGTCGGCAGGGGCATGATGTCAAAATAATTTGGCATAAACAGGTCCTCTGAGCTAGGTGTTATCTGTAAGGCTATGTTCTCCCCAATTTACAGATGAGGAAAATGAGGCTCAGTGAAGTTAAGTCTCTTGCCCAAGCTCACACTGCTAGTAAATAGCAGAACCGGAATTTGAGCCAGGTCATATGGCGAAGCACCAATCATTGCCTACCCGTATACCAGAGACCAGCAGCAAAGTTGGCAGGAGGGATTCTTCTGCCAGCACTGAGGAAAGGAAGGGAAGGGAAGTTTGGAAGAGATGCGTATGCTTAGGATCTGTGTTTATTTATTGTTTAGGCTTATTCTCCTCCCCAATCACACTCATGAGCTAACTTTTAGAGTTGGCACACTGAGAAAGCCTCACTTTGCACAGGGGAAAATTCAGGCTGGAGAACTGAGCTGACCTTTCTGCAGTCAGAGAATTAATTGGACATGGCCAAAAATGTTACAGCTAAGACCAGGACAGTTGTGTGACCAATTGACTCAGCCAATGGTTGCTTCATGGGAGAATTAATCCTTTCTTATTTCAAAGGAATGGAGGGGGAAACAGGTGCACATATTAACAAGCTGTTTCTTGCAATTACCAACAAGATATTTTGTGATGTATCTCTCACCTATTAAATTTTTTCTGATGGGTGACTTCAAAATATCTTCCTTCATTTCTTTTTGCCAAACTCCCATTTGCAAAGAAATCAGAGAAAACCAAAACGAAACCTTAGGCCAAAGGGAACTATGTGGTGTTGCCATCAGGCCATGGGCTACAGCCGGAGATATGGACTGAGAGCAGTGGTGAACAGACTGGGCAAACTGGACCCAAGGTCAGGACAGAGGGGGCGGATCCCATCATCAGACCAAAGTCCCAGCCCCCGAGGTCACTCCAAAGGCAGTGGGGGAAAGTGCCATGGTCCAAGCGCATCTGAGTAGACCAGAAAAGCACTGGAAAAGCAGATCTGAGCAGAAAGGAGGTAGCCACCAGGCCCAGGCTTGCAAATTAACCTCTACATATCCAGCCCGCCCATTTCTCCGGAGCATCCTTTTCATCACAGCATACTTTGGCTATTCTTGCTGGTTCCTGTTCTTTATTTAATACATTTTCTGCCTCTCACCACCCTGAGCAGTGCTGCCCAAGAGAAATATGATGCAAGCCACAAACATAAGCCACAGATGTAATTTTAAATGATTTAGTAGCCACATTTTTAAAAAGTCAAAAGAAACAGGTGAAATTAATTGTAAGATATTTTAAGTAACTCACTGTAGCTAAAGTAGTGCCATTTCAACTTATAATCACTAGTTTATATTCCTGTTTTTCATACTATCTTTAAAATCCAGGGTGTGTTTTACACTTGCAGCACATCTCAGTTTGACTAGCCCCATTTCAAGTGCTCACTAGCCACATGTGGCTATCATATTGGACAGCAGAGGCCTAGAAAAAACCATACTTAACATTTTGGCATTGAAGTATTTCATTTATTATTACCCCACCACCACCACTGAGATGGCTCCCTTGTCTGTCTGCTCATTGTTTGTGCTTGTTGTCTGCTTGTTGTTTTTGCTTGTTGTCTGCTCATTGTCTGCTTTTGTTTTTTTTTTTTCTTTAGGAGGCACCAGGAACCAAGCCTGGGACCTGGGATGTCCCCTGTGGGAGGCAGGAACTCAACTGCTTGAGCCACATCTACTCCCTGCTTGTTTTTGTTTTTGCTCGTTGTCTGCTTGTTGTCTTTTGTTCATCTGCTCATTGTTTTTTCTCATTGTCTGTTTGTTGTTTTTGCTTGATGTCTGCTGGTTGTCTGCTCATTGTTTGTCTTCTTTAGAAGGCACCGGGAACCGAACATGGGACCTCCCGTGTGGGAGGGGGGTGCTCAACTTCTTGAGCCACCTCTACTCCCCCTGAAGTATTTCATTTATACTTTTTCCTTTTCTCTTCCTTTTTTATTTCTTTCAAAATGTATAGAATTAGGTAGGGCTGGATTTTGAAGAATGTGGGAGAAAACTCATATTCTGAGAGCCTCTAGTTTGAAAACTTTACATGTTTCAGGTATAGTTCTCCAAATTTTCTTTCTATCCCTGAGAGGAGAGATTTTTGTTTTTAGTCCCATGTATGCAGAATCCCTGGGGAAGATTTTTTTTTTTTTTTTTAAGTAGGGGAATGAGATGCAGTTGCCTACTACCAAACATTCATTCCTTCTACTCATTCATTCATTCATTCATTCATATTTTTCTCTGAACAACAGTTAGTGAACATCAATTGTGGTTAAAGGACTGTGCCTAGGGCTAGCTTTATTTTATTTATTTATTTATTTTTTAAAGATTTTATTTATTTATTCATTTATCCCCCTTGCTGCCTGTGCTCGCTGAGTCAGCTAACCACGCCATGTGGGCGGGCTTGCCTTCACCAGGAGGCCCCGGGAACCGAACCCGGGGCCTCCCATATGGTAAACGGGAGCCCTACTGATTGAGCCACAGCCGCTTCCCTAGGGCTAACTTTATAGACATATTCTCTGGCTTGTAACAATTTAGCAGAAAAGCCAAACAAATAATTCCAATAAAATGTGGTAAGTTCTGTGGTAGGGGAGGTATAGGGGATACTTGGGAGAGTAGCTTAACTCATCTTGTGAGGTGAGATAAGACTTGGGGTGAGGGGTCGGGGTAGGAGAAAGAGGATGAATGAGTTAAGGGTGGCTAAGCAATGGAAAGAATGCCCCAGGCAGAAAGAACAGCTTTGGGGAAGGCCTAGCAGCCTTTTGGGGAAATGAAAGTCCAGTGTAGCTGGGGACTTCAGGGTGAGAGGCATTATTCTCCTGGGCAGGCTAGTTAAGGGTGGGAGCTGGGAGGCAGGATGTTGACAAATCTGGAACTAGCAGGCTCAGCATAGGAAGTACTCCACCCCCAAAATATTCTTTTGTGAAGTTCACCAACTACACACTCAAATGGGTTAAAACAAGCTGTTCTATATAAAAGCGAGAATCTCTGGTATAGTGACTATTCTCTTTTCAGACAATGTCAGGCCAAGAAACCTTATTTTTCTTTCATAAAATTGTACATAATGGAAATTACATGTAATAAGAAGATATATAAAAGTATATATAAAATACAGGAGTGACACTCACAAAGGAATGATTAGCTCTGCCTAGGAGAGGTCTGGGCAGGAGCCACACAGAAGAAGACACTTGAAAAGGGTTTTGAAGAATAAGCAGGAGGTTTTCCAGGCCTCCAATTGGAAAGACATTTTGATAATAACAACCAGTGTTTACTAAGTGTCAGATCACAAGTGTTTTACATCCACCGGTTCACTTAATCTTCATAACACGGAAGCGGATATGGCTCAAGTGATTGAGCTGCCGCCTACCACATGGGAGATCCCGGGTTTGGTTCCCAGTGCCTCCTGGAGAAGACAAGCAAGACAATAAGCTGGTGAGATGGGCAGGCATGGCAAGCTGATGCAACACGATGACACAAGGAGACACCAAGAGGAAAGCCAATGAGAGACACAACAAAGCAGGGAGCTGAGGTGGCTCAAATGATTGAGCGCCTCTCTCCCACATGGGAGGTCCCAGGTTCGGTTCCCGGTGCCTCCTAAAGAGAAGACAAGCAGACACAGAGAGCACACAGCAAATGGACACAGAGAGCAGACAGTGAGCGCAAACAACAATGGTGGGGAGAGACAATAAATAAATAAAATAAATCTTAAAAAAAAAACTTCATAACAAAACCTGGGTACCAATATCCCTATCTTACAGACAAAGAAACTGAGGCCCAGAGAAGTAGTTTGTCAAGAGTCACACAGTTTGTAAGAAGAGCAGTTTGGTTCCTGATCTCACTTCATAAATCCCCATGCCATATCCTGGGGCTTTAGGTGTTGGGTATGGCTGGCCTGTAGGGAGATGGATTGGCAGGGAACTATTTTGTTTGTTTGTTTGTTTGTTTTTATTGTTGTTGTTGTTTGGCAGGGAACTATTGAGGGAGACAGTGTCTAAATCATGCAGAGTTTCAGCATGAGCTCCTCGAAGACAGCCTCATAGTCACCTTTACGTAAGTATTTTTGATTACTTGAGTGGATGTACAAATGATTACTGATGATCATATCTTTGAATGTGGTTGCATTAAGAGAATATTATGGGAAGCAGATGTGGTTCAGGTGACTGAGCTCCCACCTACCACATGGGAGGTCCATGGTTTGGTTCCCGGTACCTCCTAAAGAATCCGGTGAGCTGACGTAACGGACAGGTGCAGCAAACTGATACAACAAGATGACTCAACAAGAGACACAAAAAGAAAAACATAATGAGAGGCACAACTAAACAAGGAGCAGAAGTTCCCGGTGCCTCCTAAAGAAAAACAAGCAAGACAGCAAGCTGATGCAGTGGGCAGGCACAGCAAGCTGATGCAACAAGATGATGCAACGAGAGACACAAGAAGAAAAAACTCAATGAGAAACACAACAAAAGCAGGGAACAGAGGTGGCTCAAGCTATTAGGCGCCACCCTCCCACATCTGAGGTCCCAGGTTCTGTTTCCAGTGCCTCCTAAAGACACAGCACACAGGAAATGCAAACAACGAGGGGGTGGGGAGAAATAAAGAAATAAAATAGATATTTAAAAAAGAGAGAACATTATTTTCATATCTAGATTTATACAAGCCATTTCCAGTGGTGATTCACTGCCTCAACAGATTCCCATTGGATCCCTTAAGCTATCAAAAGGAGCCAATCCTCTATCATTTGCCATAAAATCCAAGAGCACAAAAGGCAACATACCAGTGAGGGAGGAGGTGTGAGCCTCAGTTAAAGAAGAGAGGCTACAGTTGCCCCCACACATGGCCCTCTACCCACAGGGCCTCCACATTCATAGTAGGACTCTCTCCTCTCCAAGATCTTTTAAAACAACATCAAGGTCCCTTTCTGCTTTCAGCTAAAGCAGTATGACCAAACAGGCAATTGGTTCCTACTGCCAAGTATACACACATATCATCCCAGAAGGCTGGAGCTTCCTTCCCCCAGCTGCCCCTGCAGCTATCCTGAGTTTTTCCAAAAGAGCTCTCCAAAAGTCTTCCAGAGAGACTTCAGTGACTCCAGTAATCTCTCTGCACAGAAGGCATATTTTTGGGGGCGGAGATGGGATTTCTTCCTGATACCCCAGGCCATCAGGTCAGTAGGCAGAGAGTCCCATCTCAGCAGGCCCCTGACCTGGCTTTGGTGAGGCCAGGTGGATGCATGTTCCCAGCAAACTCAGACAGATCCTTGGTGGCAGGTGGCACTAGGGAAAAGTCAGGCCTCCAGCATGACCTGTGCATCAGCCTGCCCTGATACACCTGGCCACTTCCTTTCCTGGCAGAGTCACAGGAGGGCCTTCTCCTTGCTCCCACCTCTTCCTTCATTGGGAAGGTCAAGGAGAAACAAGTTAGATCATGGTTATTCTGAGTAGGGTTTTAGAATGGAGTCAACTTTGCTGGTATAAACCCTTGATTTGTGTGGAAGTGGGTAACCAGTGCTCAATTATAATGGCAGATCATCTTAGCAAATCACTTGGACATGTGTTTGAACCCACTAGTTTGTTTGTTTGTTTGTTTGTTGTTTAAGGAGGTACCAGGATTGAACCCAGGACCTCATACATGGGAAGCAGGTGCTCAACCGCTTAGCTACATCTACTCTTTTGATGTGCTTTCTTTTGTTTTAAAATTTTCACCCCCCTGAGATGGCCCCCTTGTCTGTTTGCTAGTTTTTTGTTTGTTTTGCTCCTTTTCTGTTTTTGTTTTTGTTTTTTTCCCTTTAGGAGGCACCGGGAACTGAACCCGGGACCTCCCATATGGGAGGTAGGCACTCAACTGCTTGGGCCACATCTGCTCCTCCTGTTGTATTTATTTATTTATTTATTTATCTATTGAGGTACCAGGGCTGGGGATTGAACCCAAGACCTTGTATGTGGGAAGCCAGCACTCAACCACTGGGCCACATTGGCTCCCTTGTTGTTTTTAATAATTATTAAATTCATTGTCTACTTACCATGTAGCATATCCACCATGCCAAAGGCTATATTTGTATGTACTATCTTGCTTAATCCTCAGAACAGTTCTATGACAAATTCTTTTTTATTCCTACTTTACATACCAGAGAACTGAGGATAAAAACGAGTTAACTGACTGGCCCAAGATCACCCAGCTAGTGAGTGATTGATCTGTGATTCAAAGCCTGGTGGATTTTACTAAACCTCTACACTAAGTTGCTTCTTTCAGGCAGGCCACGAGGCTATACATTAAGGAAAATACCACACATGCCCAAAAAAGACCCAAAAGACTGATGGGTCAGGAAGATTGGTAGCCCAGAGAGCAGAGAAAATAGCATGTCAGAGTCCATTATTTGGAAATTTTAATATCTTAGGCTTTATCTCTTTATGTGGTCTGGGACCATCTGCCCTAAATATCTGCATTATTTTCAAAAGAGATAGTATTTCTACCCCAGTACTGCAGGGATAGCCTTTCCAGATCTACCCAGTTTATATTTAGCTCTCCCAGTCTATTCCTCCCTAATGTATTCTTTGTACCCAATCATTTCTTGCTCAGCCTATCTTCTCCTCAAGACCATAAACTCCCAGAAAGGAAGCCTGGGAGCTAGCCACCTCTCCACACCCAAACCCCTTTCTATTCTGTGCCTGACACCATGCTTCCTCTTTCAAAATGCAAAGCTTGGCCCAATTGTGGCCCAGCTTCCCTGAGAAATCTCCTTAGACTAAGGCCATGCTTAAAATAATCCTTCTCTTCTCTGAGTCTCTATAGCAGTTATACCCTAAGTTATTCCCTTTCATAAAGATACTTCCTTTCTGCCGCAAATGATATTGAAAATTCCTCAAGGACAGAGACTAAAAACTTTTTCATTCAACAAATCCTCCTTCAGCCTTGAGCATACACCATGGGCCACTGTCACTGTTGATCTGAGTGAGGATAACCCTGTGTTGAATCTTGCTTCCTCCATCTGACTCTCGCAAGGCCAGGCCTCCTGGGTTTTAAGGCTTCCATTCATTCATTCAACAACATTTTCTGAGTGTTTGTTCCATGTCAGATGCTGGGGGTAAAACAAAGGCCCCTGCTTCCAAAAACCTCAGAGTCTGGTGAGAGCAACAGATATATAACTAGATGGCAAGTGTGCTGATAGGAGATATGCAGTGGAGGCTTCCCAGAGAAGGGGATGTGTGAGTTGAATTTAAAAGGCAAGGAGGAATAATAAATGCTGTGGTGGGATGGAGGGCTTTTCGGTCAGAGTAAGCAGCTGATACAAAAGTGAGAACACACCACATTCAGAAAACTGTATACTCTTAAGCATGGGAGGAGCAAGACCAGAGAGCAAGGCAGGGACCAGATCATGAAGGACCTTTTGTAGCATGCTGAAGAATTTGACCTTACTCTGAAAGTCGTAGGGACCTCTTGCCAGATTTCAGGAGGATTTGGGAAGTAGCATCATCAAATTTGTGTTTGGGATAAATCATTCCAGCTGCAGTGTGGAGAATAGATTGGAGTAAGGAAAGCCATGGGAGCAAGACTATAAGCTGACGGACTGGTGAGGAGTTCACTGCTGCATTCCTTAAACACGTGGCAGCTGACTTTGGTGAGAAAGCACCATAAATTGGACTTTCCACGGCCTTAGGACTGTAAGATTTTACCCCAAATAAATACCCTTTATAAAAGTCAACAGATTTCTGGTATTTTGCATTGGCACCCTTTGGCAGCCTAATACAGATGGTTATGGAATCAGGTAAGTTGGGTAGGAGATAAGGTAAGAAGTTGGAGAACTTACTCTTTAAGTATCTTCTTTTCCCCATGAAGCTGGAATCCTGATGTGGTAGTTTTTAAAACATGTCCACAAATTCTTTCAGTTCTCCTCCTCCCCCTTCCCCTCCCCTCCCCCCTCCCCCCTTCTTGATTACAATTTTTTTTTATTACTGTAGCATATATACAACATGACATTTCCCATTTCAATGCTTTTCAACTATACAATTTAGTAGTGTTAATTATATTCACAACATGGTACTACCATCACCCCCATCCATTACCAAAACTATTCTCCAAATAGCATCTCTGTACCCATTAAACATTAACTCTCTGGACCTGCTTCTAGTTAATAGGATATTGAAGAAATGATGGTGTGTCACTTCTGAGATCAGGTTACAAAAAGATTGCAAGTTTTGTCTTGATAGGATAACCAACCGTCCTGGTTTGCCTGGGACTGAGGGAGTTCTCAGGATGCAGAACTTTCAGTGATGAAACGAGTTAGTCATCCTGAGAGAGGGCTGGACATTTCATAATATCTGTGGCATACACAGTGGATGAGCACATTGTCTAGAGTTATCCAGAGCTGCTGGAGAAAGTCAGACAACCGTGTCATATCCTAAAAACTCATCTTGCCACTTACTGTTGATTCTCATTGATCTGCTGAAATAGTTAATTATTGCAGTATAATAAATCACCCCAAAACTTAGCAACTTAAAACAACAAGCACCATGTCACAGTTTCTGTAGGTCAGATATTTGGTACCAGAATAGCTGGGTGGTTCTGACTAAAAGTCCTATGAAGTTGTAGCCAGCCTGTTGGGAGGAGCTGCAACCTCATTTGAAGGGTCAAATGGGGGGTAGGATCTGCTTCCAAGTTCACTCATGTGGTTGTTGGTAGATCTTAATTCCTCCTGGGCTGTTGGTTGAAGCAACAGTTCCTAGCTGGCTATTGACCAAGACCTCTGTCAGTTCCTTGCCATGTGGACCTCTCCATTGGGCAGCTAACAATATGGCAGTCAGTTTCCACCAGAGAGAATGATATGAGAGAGAGAGAGCCAGCCCATGGGGAGCGCTGGCCCACATGGAGTGCTGGTCCATGCAGGAGAGCTGGCCCGTACAGGAGTGCTGGCCTGTACAGAGTGCTGGCGCAGCAAGATGACACAACAAAAAGAAACAGAGAGGAGAGACAATAACAGACGCAGCAGACCAGGGAGCTGAGGTGGCACAAGAGACGGAGCGCCTCTCTCCCACTCTGGAAGGTCCCAGAATTGGTTTCCAGTGCCACCTAAAAGAGAAGACAAGCAGACACAGAAGAACACAGAGAGCAGACAGCGAGTGTAAAAACAATGGGGGGAGGGGGAGAAATAAATAAATAAAAATAAATCTTAAAAAACATAATAAAATAAATAAAAGAACTCAACATCATGATTTTATTCACTTTCAGTCAACTAATTAGAGCTACTAGTTCATTTTGTCAATTGAGAATAAAATGGAACTTGAAAATGCAAATTTAATACATAAATATTATGAAACAATATATTAGTTTAGATTAAGTACATCCTATTAGCTGAATATTAGTGGAGACAAACTTTTGAGCTAGCACAACCTAAACTTTAAGAGCAAAATGGCTATTGAGAGTATAGCATAATTTCTGAGAAAATCATAATTTATCTGACACTTAATATTTGTGAAATGGATGTAAATAAAGCTTTCACTTTATTCCTCCTAAAATAACCTGTAGATAACTTGATATGTCACTGGTCCAGGGACTATATACTGGAAGGGTGCTGATGGACTGAGAGGAAATGACAGAGGCAGGTCACTGTGGGATGCATTGAGATGGAAGAAGAGTAAATGGAGTAGGGAAGAGCAAAAGCTAAAAGGATATGCAGAGTGTGAACCCACTTTTGTGGAAAACATAAGTGTAAATTTTAAGTATGTAAAAAAAAGCACTAGAAGGAAAAATACCAACTGTTAATAGTGGTAAGCAGTCTAGAGAAGGGAGAGAGTTAAAGAGCAAAGAGAACCTTTATGTTTTACTCTATATATGCTTGCCTTGTTTTAATCTTTTACAACAAGAATGTACTCATACGTTGTTTGTATAATTGAAAACACACAGAGAAAAATACAGAGAAACTAAAAAGAAGTAGCTATTAGAAGGTGGGTTATGGGAGCATAAGGTTCCACAAGTGGAACAGTACCTGGATGTGGCTGTGAGTGGAAACTGTGTGTATCCAAAAAGTGATATTTTAGGCTTGCCAAAGTTTCCTCAGTGGCAACAGACTACCTCCAGGCCAGACTGGCTCAATTCTTTAAGGTATGGGCAAATTGTATTATTCAAGGGCATTTCAGTTTCCTGCCTCTGCACCTTTATTCCTCTAATTCCATCTCCTGGACATAGCCTTAAAAAAATTTTTTTTTAACTTTTTTATTTTAAATCTCTTATTCTATCCTTTAGTTCCTTATTTTGTTTTATCTTTTTTTATCTTTGCCAGAGATTTGTATACTTTGTAGCTGCTCTCTAAGAATTATATGCAGTAGATTTGGTGAAAAGAACACTGTACCTTGGGGCTGGAAGGAGACCTGGGTTGGGACTCTTGCCATGTGACCCTTGGGTAAGTCATTTCATCTCTGAATCTCAGTTCTCGATCTCTGATGCCACCTTCAGAACAGAGGAGGAGAGTAGAGAGTAAGTGATATCATGAACATGTAAACAACTGGCACTTGGCAGGCAGTCCATAAATGTTGAGAGGGGAGGCTGTTACGGGTTTATCTGGCAAACACTCAGCAGAACTTAGGGTTCAGTGCGTCCATCATTGTCATGATTAGTCCATAAGCCCCATTCCAATGTTCAGGATCCCATTCCTTCCCAATCAGTGCCCTCACTTTCACAGCAGATGCACGTCATGGTTGGGAATTCAATTTGCGTTGTCAGTCAGCTACTTGCATGATGAGACACTGCATTTCTTTTTAAGAAATCTCAACTCTGCAGTTACAGAGAAATCTGCCACTGGTAAATTTTTTTTCTAAAATCTTATATTGTTTTATTATTTATTCTCTATTTTCCTGGAATTTTTCAGTTCTTTGCAAGATCCAGGTTTTTCACTATTTTTCTTTTCTGATAGTAAGAGCACAGGCTATCAGTTTACTGCATAGTACAACTTTGGCTCCTCCTACAAGGTTTTTATCTGTTTTCATTACGTTCTAAATAATCTATTAAATTGCTTCTTTGCCAGATTACTAGAAGAATGTTTGTGTGTGTGTGTGTGTTTGTTGTTGTTGTTGTTGTTGTTTTTTAAGTCTGTAAGCAGTTGACTTTTTTAATGTTATTATGGGGAGGCTAAAAAAAGTTAGTCTGTAAAGATTTTTACTTTCCTTGGTAAACTTAAATAATGCAGCAACAATTTTATTGTGTGGAACTTATTTGGATACTGATACAAACCAACTAGGAGAAAAAAAGCACATATGAAACTTATGATCAGTTATAAAATTTGAACACAGACCAGATTTTGATGATATTAAAGAAATACTGGGGAAACAGATGTGGCTCAAGCAATTGGGCTCCTGTCTACCATATAGGGGGTCCAGGGTTCGATTCTTGGGGTCTCCTGGTGAAGGAAAGCTGGCCCACGCAGCGAGCTGGCCTGAGTGAAGAGCTGGCCCATGCAGAGTGCTGCCCCGCGCAGAGAGCAGGCAACATAAAGAGACACAGAACTTCCGGGAAGATGGCGGACTAGTAATACACAGGAATCTCTTCTCCAGAAAAATAGCTAGAGGACAAGCTGAAACAGCCCCGAAAAATATCTTCTAGGGTTTAGGACAGCAGGTGAAGGCTGCACACCACCCAGAGGAGAAAGGGACAGAAGAGGGAAATCGTGAAAACAGAACCGTGAGTTGCAAGTAGCAGCTTCTGCTGCTGCCGGCACCCTCCCCCACACTCTTCAGAATTCTCGGGCCTCTGGGCCTGCGACCACAGACAAAGCGGGCTTCGGGATCTGCCACTCCCGGAAAGGGGAGAGAGAGGGACACAGCCTTAGGCTGACTCAGGTTCTGACCTGAAATTTGGGCTGCAGAGCCCCACGGACCCTTCCACACGGCGGTTTGCCCTGGGAGCCTAGAAAGGACTGGAGAAATCCAACCCTCGCAACCTCCCTCTCTTCTAGCCTGGACTAATTGTTGAGGACTCCACGGGAGAGGGGAGAGAGAGCCTGGGGCTGACCCTGCTTTGGACTCCCAGGTTTGGTCTGCCCTGTCCCGAGAGCGCGTCATTGTTTGCCTTGGAGCATGCAAGGGGCTAAAGATATACAAACCTCCCAATCTCCTCTACTAACAGGGACTGATTGTTGAGGACTCAGAAGGGAGTAGAAATATTTCCTAGCTGGGAAAAGGGGGGTACTATAAGAGAATTCTGGAGAACTGTCTCAGAAGGTTTGAACTACAAGGCTCTTAGCCCCTACACAGGGAGCTCTATCGCATTGATCTGGTCTGTGTCACAACAAATACGCTCCGATCAGGCACTGACTTGAGAGCTGCCAACAAGCGCCATCTCCTGGCAGACCAAGGAGGTGCACATAAGAAAATTAATCAGAAGGAGAGGCTTTTCCTGGCCTCTATAG
>JAKSZT010053833.1:0-16031 GCA_026826555.1 Tolypeutes matacus
TTCCAGCTTTTGGCAATGGTGAATAATGTGGCTATGAACATCGGTGTACAGATGTCTGTTCATGTCACTGCTCTCAGTTCTTCTGGGTATATACCCAGTAGTGGTATTGCAGGGTCACGTGGCAAGTCTATATTCAGCTTCTTTAGGAACTGCCAAACAGTCCTCCACAGTGGTTGTACCATCCTGCATTCCCATCAACAGTGAGGAAGTGTTCCTATCTCTCCACATCCTCTCCAACACTTGTAGTTCTCTGTCTTTTTAATAGTGGCCATTCTGATAGGTGTGAAATGATATCTCATTGTAGTTTTGATTTGCATTTCCCTAATTGATGAGTGATGTTGAGCATTTCTTCATGTGTTTTTTTGCCATTTGTATTTCTTCTTCGGAGAAATGTCTATTCAAGTCTTTGGCCCATTTTTTAATTGGGTCATTTGTCTTTTTATTGTTGAGTTGTAACATCTCTTTATATATCCTGGATATTAAACCCTTATCAGATATGTGATTTCCAAATATTTTTTCCCATTGAGTTGGCTGCATTTTCACCCTTCTGACAAAGTCCTGTGAGGTGCAAAAGTGTATACTTTTGAGGAGGTCCCATTTATCTACTTTTTCCTTTTGTTGCATGTGCTTTGGGTGTGAGGTCCAAGAAACCACCACCTACTACAAGGTCTTGAAGATGTTTCCCTCCATTTTCTTCTAGTATTTTTATGGTCCTGGCTTTTATATTTAGATCTTTGATCCATTTTGAGTTGATTCTTGTATAGGGGGTGAGATAGGGGTCCTCTTTCATTCTTTTGGTTATAGATATCCAGTTCTCCCAACACCATTTGTTGAAGAGACTGTTTTTTCCCATCAGCGTGGGCTTGGTAGGTTTGTCAAAAACCGGTTGACTGTATAGATGAGGGTATATTTCTGGATTCTCAATTCTATTCCACTGATTGATGTGTCTATCTTTATGCCAGTACCATGCTGTTTTTTTTTTTTTTTTTTTAAGATTTTATTTATTTATTCATTTATCCCCCCCCTTGCTGCTTGTGCTCGCTGGGTCAGCTAACCACGCCGTGCGGGCGGACTTGCCTTCACCAGGAGGCCCTGGGAACCGAACCCGAGGCCTCCCATATGGTAAACGGGAGCCCTACTGATTGAGCCACAGCCGCTTCCCAAGTACCATATTGTTTTGACCACTGTAGCTTTGTAATATGTTTCAAGGTCAGGCAGTGAAATTCCTCCCACATTGCTCTTCTTTTTTAGAATGCTTTTGGCTATTCGGGTGCACTTCCAGATGAATTTGGTGATTGCCTTCTCTAATTCTGTAAAGTAGGCGCTTACCTTTTGAACCATTAATTATCCCACCCCTTTGCTAACAACAGGGGAGGAGTCCCAGCTGTTTGCTGTTTTGATTGATTACCCCACCCATCAATCCCCCAATGATAAGCTCCCTGGAGAATATCTGGGGTCCTTCCTGCTTCCGGAGGAAATCTCCTTCCGAATGGGAATTCTTACAAAGGTGTTCCAGCAGCCATCTTGGGGGTACACGTGTTCAATGGCGGCGGTTTTTCTGCCAGGTTCCAGATCCGTCTCTTTGTTTCCTAACTAGCCTGCCTCATTTCTCCTGCTCTGTTCCCTGGGCCAAGACACTCGTCCTCTGAGACCCGACTGCATGCCACTCCTCCTCCAGCTCTCCTGGCAGCGCCCCAGGAGCAGGCTGCACCCCTTCTCCTGCTCTCAGAGGCCCCTGGCACAGGAAGCCGCCTTCCCGAGGAGGAGGGGACCTTGGCTCTGGAGAGCCCGAGCTCTGCCTTGTTCAGCCCAGCAGAAGCTGCCAGGGGCAGTGCTGTGGGGCGGGCGGGGGGTGGGCAGAAGCTGAGTTACTGTGCCGTGAGCCCCTCCTCCACTTCTTCCTGCTCCAGCCCATTCCTGGAATTCGTGAAGTGCTTGTTGTGAGGGGCTTTTCTATGGAAACCAGGAAGGCTCCGGGCTGACCGAAGGAAATGGACAGGGCGTGGGAGGCCAGGGTAGAGGCAGCAGGACCCTTTGTTCAGGTCACGCCATTGGAACCGGACCCCATCCCACACTGCCTAAGCAGACAATGCTCCCCATCCTTCCCAGCCCCCCTTACCTCCATGTGAGATCACAGCCCCCTGCTCTTCTGCTCTCCTCTCCACCTGGCACGGAAGCTCCATGAGCATGGGGCTGTCTCTACACTTGACTTAAATGCAGGTGCTTGCAGGGGTCCACCCTGACCTGGGGCTCCCCCGAGAGCCTTCGCCCAGCCTCTCCCTGTGCTCCCTGGGACTGCCTCTGTGCTGCCCTCCGCACTGCCCTCCTGCTCCTTTCACTCTTTCTCGTCTGTCCTCTGCTTGACCCGGGCCCACCAGGAAGCACCCGGCCGGCTCTGACCTGGGGGCTCAGGCTCAGGGACTCCAGGCCACCCCAGTGTCGCCAGCCCCTTGGTTCTGAGACACACACATTCTTTACACTCTGGGAAAACGACGGCCTCGACTCGGGTGGTGGTGGTAATTGCCGCTCGAGCTGCTGAAGCCTTTGGTAAGTTCACGGTCCTTGGGCTCCATGGCTCGCTCGAGCTCTCTTAATGCTGACAGCGCTCCTCGGAGTGGCGGGGTCGGTGCCCGCCTTCTCAGAGACAGCGAGACCGAGCGGCCGGCTGTGGCCACAGCAAGTGGGGGCAAGCTGGGCGGCCAGCCCCGCGCAGCGTCCCTGGAACCACCACTACGAGCTTCTCTGGCCCGTGGCACAGCCCCCATCTCCTCTGTCCTCCGCCTGGCTCAGGGGCCCCAGGGCCCTGCCTCTGCCTGCCCCCCACCCCCTGGCCCTGGGACTTCTCCATCGGTGCCCGGGAGCCCCCAGGCCACAGCGCCACGGCAGCCACTGGGGGTCTTGGGAGGGGCCCGGTTCCCTTTTTGTCATCCTCTCGTACCAGGTCCCAGAGCAGAGGGACTTGGCCGGTGACGTTCTGGAAATGTAAGGAAGACCCTGCTCACGTGTTTTTCTTTGTTAACAGCAGATGTGGGTCAGGAGGGGCTGGGCTGAGCGCCCATGGGGCATTTGTGAGTGCCCCTCTGCACTCACAAGGGCGGGCACATGGGGGTGCCAGTTCTGTCAGCTCCACCCTCAGAGCAGACGACCTGCTCCCCTCCACTGCCTGGACTAAGTCGGTGACACCCAAGACGCCCCTGCTCCAGCCCATGCCCAGCCCCCAGCTTCGCGGCCTTGAGAACCCAGAGGCGCGTCCCTCGCTCCAGGAGACCCTCAGAAGGCTCCCGGTTCTTCCGCAAGGCCTGTGGGCCAGGCACCACCAGAACCAGGCCCCACCGACCCTCCACCGGCGGCTGCCCAGGCCTCCCACCCCCGCCCCTGCTGGGGCCCCCCACTGCCCCACCCCAGTGTCGAGGTCTGCTGCGCCCCCAGCCCGCCTCTGTGCAAAAGTCCCTGGTGAAGGAGGACCCCCAAAAGCCCGTCCGGTAGAGCACCCCAGCTGGGGTCACCCCCTACACAGGCACAGCGATCCCCGAGGCCGTCAGCCGCAGCGGAGCACAGTGCCCTCTGCTCAGAGTGGCTCAGTGCCCCCCGCCAGCCCTGCGCCCCTCTGTGAGCCCGCACAGCGTCCCCAGCCGGCCGCCGGCTGCGCGGGGTCGTAGCTAAGCCCAGACCGTGTCCACATGCCCACTTCCCACCCCTGGCCAGTTTCGGGTCAGCAGAGGTGTCTGTGGAGACCCCAGGGCTTGCCACACTGTGTGAGGGAGAGTCAGAGGGTCCAGCTCCTTGGGAAGGGGGGGCAACATCTGAGGAAAGCACCTCTGCACCTGCACTGTCACCCCACCACCTCTCGGGAAATCTCCCCGAGGCATGGCCCCCTCCGCCTCCATGAGGAGCTCCCCACAGGGGAGGCCGTTCCTGGGGGCCCTTTTGTCGTGTCACACACCCCCCGGGGGGTCCTCTGCATCCATCAGAAAGAGAGAAGCCACAGGCGGAAACCGAGTCAGCGCCAGGTGCACTGCTAAGGAAAAACAAAACAGGAGCAGTGCCAAGTGGTACATAAAGACACTGCTTCTTGCGTAAGAAAGGAGGGGAAATGAAATAATAGAATCAAAGACTGGCCTGTTTTACAAAAAGAAATCGTAGGAAGGGGGCGGAGGACAGGGAATGGCAGCAAGACTCCTCTGGTGTACCTTTTTCTTTTTGCTTAACAGCTCTATTGGGATATAATTCACATAACATACAATTCTCTATTTAATGGGTTCAATCCAGTGGTTTTTGCATATTTGTGTAACCACGATCACCCTCGATTTTAGAGCATTTCCATCACCCCGGAAAGAATAGGGGCAGATGTAGTTCAAGCGGTTGAGCATCTGCTTCCCATGTACGAGGTCCCAGGTTCATTGATCCCTGGTACCTCCTAAAAACAAAAGAAAAATAAACAAGCAAACGAAAAAACCACCTCTCATTGGGGAGCAGATGTAGCCCAGTGGTTGAGCGTCTGCTTCCTATGTACACAGTCCCGTGTTCTAGTCCCAGTACCTCCTAAAAACAACAACAAAAAAAGGAACTATGGACCCGCTGGGTCTCCTCACCTCCCCCTCATCTCACTGTCTGCATCCATGGCTTGGCTTATTCTAGACATTTCATATAAATGGAATCACACAATTGTGGACTTTTGGGTCTGGCTTCTTGAAAGAAGCATGTTTTTAAGGATCATCCGTATGATAACATGTAGCAGCCATCCACTCCTTTTTAAAAAAATGTCTCGTTTTTCGTGAGAGCAGTTGCAGGTTTACAGAAAAATCATGCAGAAAGCGCCAAGTTCCTGCACTACCCCCTGCACACTCACTCAGTTTCCCCCATTATTAACCTGTTGCATTTGTGTGGTACATTTGCTACAACTGATTATTATTATATTATTATTATTGCAGTATTACTACAGTGCATAGTTTACATCAGGGTTCACTCTTTGTGGTGTTCTGTGGATTTTTATGTGTTTTTCCCTTTTAGTTTTTATTGTGGTGACATATATACAACATAACATTTCCCACTTCAACCACTTTCTTTTTTTAATTTTTTTGAATTCCAGACTTGAAATACTGTAAACTTGCCTGCAAACTTTATTTGAATCTTGCCACTCATCCCACTTTGTCCTTTATTGCAAAAGAAAGAAATGTTCTGCTGCAGGATCTAATCCCATGTTGCATTTAGTTGTCATGTCTCTTTCCATCTCCTTTAATGTGTAAGGAACAGTTTTTTTTTTAAAGCAGTTTTATTGAGATACATTCGCATACGATACAATCCATCCTTCAATTGTATAATACAATGACATTAATTGCATTCACAATGTCATGCTACGGTCACCACCGTCCATTACCAAAATCTTCCATTACCCCAAATAGAAACTCTGTGCCAGTTAGGCCTTAACTCCCCATTCCCTACCTGTATCCCCGTTTCTGACTCTAAGATTTGCATACTGTGATTATTTCATATACGTAAGGTCATGCCTGGCTTAGTCCACTCAGCGTATGGCTCCAAGTTCCTCCACATCGCACGGACCAGAACGTCACTCTTCTCTGGCTAAAGACCATCCCATGGCGAGGCAGACAGTCTGCTCACCGTTCGTCAGTGGATGGGCCTTTGGGCTGTCCCCACTTGGCTGTCATGACTAACGCTGTGTGAACGTAGACGCACAAGCTTCTGTGCGCATGCATGTGTTTGCCTCTCTTGGGTATATGCCTGGGAGGGCAGCTGCTGGGTCAAATCCTTGAGGAGCTGGCGGACTGGTTGCAGAGTGCCTGCGCCGCTTCCGAGTCCCACTGTCGAGGTGCGAGCGTCCCCAGCTCTCCGCGGCCTCAGCAGCGCGCGTCTGGCTTTTCCATCGTTGTGTGTCTGTTTCCATTATTCTCGATATGGAAATAACGAGCATGCCCTAGCAACACGGTGCCTGCTGAGTCGAGCCTCCTGTGGCTGGAGAGTGGCCGCTGGCGGCTCCGAGCAGCATTTCCCTGACGGCCAGGGTGCACTTTTTATCTACAGTTCCGATAATTCATTTCATGTCATACCATTCAGTCAAATATTCTTTGATGAAGTTAAATCAAAACGGGGGGGGCAGGACCCCCTCCGGCAGGGCCGCGCGGCTGCTTGGAGGCGGAGGCGGGGCCCAGGCCCGGGAAGCCTGTCTGCTGGCTCCTCGGCTCCTCCCGAGTTGACCGGCCGTTCGGGTGCTTTTGCGCCCCCAGGGACCTCGACAGTGTCCCATGCTGGCAGACGCACCCGGAGCCCACCGCCCTCCGCCACGGCTACACCAGCCCTTCCCGTCGGCAGCTGTCGGGAGCAGCCTCGGAGCGCGACCTGTGCGCTCCGCCTCCTCAGGCATGTCCGGCTCCGCTGGGCCGGGCACCGCCAAGCCCTCTGGCCTGGGTGTTGATGGTCAGGCCGAGAATCCCCTCCCCGCGGCCTCCCAGCCCTGCGGAGAAGCTGGTGCCCGAGGAGGCCCCTCTCCTGGCCCCCACCCCACTCCAGAAGTGAGTGGGCGAAGGGCGCGGATGTCCCTGGAGAGGTGAAGGAGGGAGCCGTGGGGCTGCCCGGGGAGGTGCCCCCGCTGGGAGCCAGGCTCACTCCCACACGCTGTCCTGCTCGGAGCCCAGATGGGCATCACGGGGAAGGTGGGGCACGAGGCCCGCGCGGAGGCCGAGCGGTGGCCAGCGCGGCCGGGCAGCCGTCACCAGGTGTCACCAGGTGGGGGTGGCCGCTGGACCCCGAGGCAGGGGGAGAGCCGTCCAGATGCCACTTAAATCCTGTGGCCTCCGGAAGGCCTGGCATGAGTCCAGAACCGAGCAAAGCCGAGAGGGCAGCCGAGGCCGGCTGGAGGCTTCCGTGAGTGACAGGCGCCTCGTGCCAGGGCCGCCGGGCTGGGGGCTCGCCCCCTCCTGCTGCCCGGAAGGCACAGCCCCCGCCCTCCAACGGTCGCCAGCCAGGAACAGGAGGACGTTTCTCGGGCAGGGGACTCTCAGCTGTAGAATAGTTCATCCAAGCGTTTGTGAGAAGCAAGCCCATAACTTAGCCTTGTCAAATGTTTGGTATTTACGGCATTTGTCATGTTTAGGGCCATCGGGCCAGCCCTGTCACTACAACTTAAACTTATAATTGAGGAATTCATTTAGCTTCGGGATTTTAACTTGAACTCTAAGTTCTAAGTCAACATTGGAATGCTTAGAGAACCTGAGTCATCCTATTTTAACAAACTAAATTTATAAATAGTACTTTATACTTGGGAAGTGGTTTTTTTTTTTTTTTTTTTTTTTTTTGTCATTGAGACTACTGAAATACTTAAAAAGCAAATTAAAGATTAAATGTACAAATATAACTTAATATGTTTAAAGGGTCTCAGTTAACAAAAACATGTAGAAGGACCAAACATAAATCAGTGTCACTGCAAAGCAATGGTTAAAATTTGCTAGGCTTATTTCTAAAGTAAGAACAGTAATGTAAGTTGCATTTGAAACCTCAAGGAAAACTAATAAAGGAAAGTCTTTGAATGTGTGATTTTAGACATTGAATTTATATATATTTTTTCATTTTGAAATAAAACAAGCTCTGAAATGTGTGCCCCAGAGATTCCCTCGAAGGCATCAAAAACCTCCCCTTGAAATGGGGCGGAGAAAGCTGTGGGGTTTTAGGGAATTCCGTTCAGGGCTCAGGGCACGGTGGCCGGGGAGGGCCCTGGCTGGCAGGGTGTGTGACCACAGGCACCAGCCAGCACGTTTGTGCAGCTCTGTCCCAGCACCTCCCCACTGCAGCCAGGGGCGGCTTCGGCCCACCGACACGTTCCCAGAGCACACAGACTCAACCCCTGCGGCCCCCACCCAGGACCGCCGGCCTCCCTGGCCACTTGCTCCGCTCGCTGCCTACCCTCTCTGTTTCTTTTCCGCGCTGGCTGCTGGTCGTCTCCTCCACCAGCACCTGGGGTGGTCTCTGGTACCTGCGTAGGGCCCTGGAAATAGTCTCTGAGGCGCCCGGTGAGGAGGGAGCGGGTCGGGTGCACCATGTTACAGGCGAGGAAACTGAGGCCCCCCTGCCCAGTGTCGCTGAACTCAGGAGGAGCAGGAGGGAAGATGAGAGCAAACGTGAGTGAGCGACAGATCGGCTCCCAGGGGACTGATGGACAAGGACACCAGTGAGAATGGCCAGGGAAAAGATGCATAGCCCCAGGCCCTGTGGGCTGCAAGCGCAGAGCTCCTGGGGAGGGGTGAGCAGGGGTGGAGTCTGCAGAGCACAGACGGCAGGGCATGGCCCATTTGGCTAGGCGCAGAGATGCAGAGGAGAGTGGAAGCAGGTGCGTCCTCTAGGAGGGACTCCGAAGGCCCTGGGATTTAGGGAGTAGGGTGGGGCAGCCCCTGCAGGGTTCTGCATCCTCTATGACTCTGCCCATGGTTTAAGCCCGGTTCTGAGTGGGGGTGAGGATTGGGACGTGGCACATGCCGCTTTCCAGTTGGGCGGGGATGGGGCATGAACAGGCATCCCACCAGCAGCCATCGTGTGAAGTGAGTCAGTGGAAGGAGAGCCAGGGTGCTTGGGAAGGGCAAGGTGGTCTCTTGGCCTCTGTGTGGCCTTTCTTGCTTTTTACCTATGAGGGGCTGAGGTTTAAAGGTGTGCCCCATTCTACCACTGCCCAGGCACTTGGCACTGCCCACCCGTGGGGCTGGGGGGCTTCTGCCTGCCAAGAAAGGAGTTGGGGTCCTGAGACAGATCTATGCCCCTGGCATGGTGGAAAGGTGGGCATCCCATGGGACAGGGGCTGCCAGCCTGAAAGCCAAGGAGGAAATCTGTCCCTAAGCCCCCCACCTGCCTGAGTCCCACCGCTGGGGAGAGGGATGTTCTCTGGAGGTCAGCCAGGGTGCGGCTTAGAGACCAAGGGTGCCAAGGGGGTTCCCCAGCGAGGTGTCGAGCCGGGGAGTCCTTGGGGCTGCTGGGAGCTAGAGCATCCCCCAGGAGCTTGGGAGGAATGTAGTGATGGTGGGCGGTGGTGGCCATGCAAGGGTGGGAGAGGGACACCGTCAAAGCTCCCAAAGGGCCGCCCGCCTCAGAAGCAGCTGCGGGGCTGGGTCCCAGACGGCCGGGTGCGAGGGCGGCTCAGAGCCGGAGCAGGCCGCGGGGGTGCTGAGGCTGCTGGCCCCGGAACCCACTTTGAGAACCCCTGCTGCAACCTCAGCTTGCGTCCTGTCACCCTTTTCACTTAATGGGCAAGTCCAGGTAAACTTGGTTAGCATGGGGGGGGACACAGGTCCAGTTTAGAACTGGGCGTGGCCCTCCTTTTCTTTACAGTCCCCAGGCCAGGCCGTTTCTGAGTGAAACTGGGGTGGGGCTGGGTTGGCCCCCACGGAAAGGCCCGAATTTGCATGCGTGCAGTGTCCCCCCTGCCCTGGAGTCTTCCTAGCCACAGGGCACAGACAGGGCGAGAGCAGGGCTGGGGCTCAGGGACTGAGGGTGCTTGGAGAGGAGGGGGCTCGGCCAGTGTCGAGCTCCTTCTCCTCAGAGGGTGCAGGACCTCGGGGCTGGGCGCGAGGCCAGGCAGGAGAGCAGGCTGGTGGCATGTGGAAGGCATCCCCGTGGAAGCCTTGGGCTGGGCCCGGGGGGAGCTGGTGGCCCCCTGCCCCCCAGGAGCTCAGCACGCATCCTCCCTCCTCCAGGGCATGTTTCATCCCCAGGGATGGCACCAGGTTCGCTTCCCAGGCAGTTTGAAGTGCAGGGAGGTTGATGACTGGAGACAGGCGGGCAGGGAAGCCCTGGGGGGTGCAGCGAGGCGGGTAATTCCGGGAAGGGGTTCCTGGGGGCTCCCCCCAGTTCAGCAGCTCTCCCTGGTTCCTGGACCTGTTAACCCTTTAGAGCCGAAACTGCTTCTGGTTTCCTGCCCCTGGCAACTGCCGGCAAATCGTTGAACAGTCCTGAGCCTCAGTTTCCCCATCTGTAAAACGAGAATGGGCTGTTGGGAGGATTAAACGAGCTAATCCGTCAACAGTGCGCAGGGCGCGAAGTTCAAGGAATGTTTGCCATTCTTGTTAGAGAATGCACCACGCCTAGGCGCCATCCCCGCACATCTCAGATCGTGGACCAGCGACAGATGAGGGGGGAGGGGCGGAGTTTTCGGGTGGGCGGGGGTGCGCAGGCTCCCGCCCCTTTGCTCTTTCCCGGGACCTGTGCGGCCTGCAGCTACCGCCTCTTCCAGCTTGCCCAGGGGAGCATGCGCCCCGCGGACACGCCGTCCTGCCCCGCCGCGAGCTTAGAGTACATCGTGCCCTTTCCGTGCTTCCAGCCACCACCCCGCCAGGCGCCCTGGGGAGCCCGGCCCCCGAGGCAGGCCCTGCTGCTGCACAAACGGCCCGCGGGTGGTTGGTTAATGCGCCCCGAGTCGCCCCTGCCGCGAGGCTCCCGGGTGGACAGACAGAACTCAGCAGGACTGCGAGACAGCCTGTAAGAGGAGGTGGGGTTGGGGGCGGGACACCCCGCCAAAGCCAGCGGCTGGTCCTGCCACCTGGACAGAGGGGTGCCAGAGGGCAAGGTCACGCCTGGGCCCCAGCCAGGACGGAACCGCCCCGCCATCCCCTTCCCCCACCCCCGGAGCTGCCGAGGCCTCCTGGAGCCCGCAGTAACCCGCAGGTCCCCGGGTCCTGGGGGAAGCGGGCAGGAGGCCAAGGCTGGTCCCTGCAGCGCCGAGGCAGGAGGCGCCCACCAGCCAGGTGGCTTCTGCATGGGAAGAGCCCGGCAGCGGGCCCAGGAGCTGGGCGCCCCCCAGGGTCCCCTTGATGGCCTGGCTGGGGCTGCGTCACCGCTAGGCTGTCTCTGTCCTCAGGAAGAGGCGTCCTGCTGCCCTGCCCACTGCAGGGTGAGTCAGACCCCAGGCTCCCATCTGTGCTGCCTGGACCTATGGGGCTGCCGGTGGTCCTAGGATGAGGGAAGGTGCGGCCATCACCAAGGAAGCCAGGCTCCTACAGGTGGCACGTGGATTTTAATAGACCACTGTTCTGGGGGAAGGGAGGAGAGTGACCAGGCCAGCGGCGGTCCAGGCGGGGGTGACCCTGTCCTGGACCAAGGGCCCAGCAGGGCCAGTGGGAAAGTCCCTGGACTCTGGCCACTTTGGAAGGATGGCCGGTGGATTTGAGGGCTGTGGCGGCATCTTACTGGCTCCACCCAGCATCCTAACGAGCTGCCGCTCTTACAGGTCTCTGTGATGACCGCAAAACCACCCTTTAGCTTGTAAGGTCACTCTTTGTGCTGTCACTCCCTCCTCCAACCCTCTGAAGCCAGCGCTGCCCACCAGCACCGTCCTGGGGTGAGTGGCATGGCCAGCAGCCTGTGGGAGGGCCGGGCATGGGGAGGGCAGGCATGAGGGGGTGTCAGGCTGCCTGCTCCGAGGAAGGCAGAGACAGAGTGCTCCTGGGGCCCAGCTCCCTTCCCTTGAGCTGTGAGGGGCTCTACGGCACACCAGAACCCTGCTAAGGACGTAGGGGCCAGTGTTTACTGGGGGCCCCTGGTGCTGTGGGGCTGGCCTGTGCCCAATAATCCTGCAAGGGAAGGAGCATATTATACCCATTTTACAAAGGAGGATACTGAGGCTCTGAGGTGGAGGATGTGCCCAAGACCAGGCAACAGGAAGTGGCAGTGCGGGGCTCAGAACTCAGTACCTCATTCCAAATCCTCCCTCTGGTTCCAGGCTCATGGCCAGCTCCATCTGTTCATCGGAAGCCAGGTGGTCCTTGAGCCAAAAGCCACTGCCTCCAGGGGCTGGGCCAGAGCAGGGGGCAGCCCAGCTTGTCCTTGGGTCTCTCAGCAGCTCATTCTGCTGGTACTGAAGAGCTTCTGGAGAAGTGAAAAGGGACAAGCACTGAGTCTAGAGTGGGTTGTTCTATGTCTGCCGACATCTACGTGTGCTGTGAAACCACGAGATGGAGCAAGTAGAGGACAAGGAATCTTTCCTGAACACTGCTGTGCCCACACACACACATGAAGCCCATCAGCAGTGGCCTCCTCTGGCTGGGGTCTGCATTTGGAACAGTGGATGTATCAGTCACAATATGTTATGATGCAGTAACAAACATACCCCCTTCCAGATCTCAGTGGTTTAAAACAAAGACCTTAATTTTTGCCCCACTTAAATGTCCAAAATGACAGACAGAGACATCATTTCCACATGTGCTTCTAGAAGAGCAGCCTGGAGAGTTGCCCCCCAGCAATAAAATGCTGACACATCATTTCCGCTTACACTGTATTGGCCAAAGCAAGTCAGATGGCCACATCTAATTTTGAGGGGCAGGGAAGTACCACCCAAGAGCCAGCAAGAGTGATGTTCCTGTGGGAGAAAGGATATTTCTGTTACTGGTGCATGTAACAAGTGACTCCTGATGTGGACACTTCGTCATTTTAATCAGCTTAGATGTTGTGGGTCAGGAATTTGAAAAGAGCCCGAGAAGGGAAGTTAGTATCTGCTCATGGTGTGGGGGCTGCGGTGGGGGTCTCGGTTTGGAAGACGCCAAGGCTGAGGGGACTCAGGGCACGGAATGGAGTCCTAAAGACGCACTTCCCCGTGTACCTGGCAGCTGGTGCTGGCCTCTGCAGGGCCTCTCCGCGGCCTGCGCGTCTGCGCTTCATGGCGCCTGGGTCCAAAGAAGGCCAGGCAGGAACTCTTACCATCTTTGTGGCCTAGTCTCTGTGTTCCAGTGGCATCACCTGCGCCACGCTCGCGAGCCTGCTAGATCCAAGGGGAGGGAACACAGACCTCCCCGCCCCCAGGGAGATCGCCAAAGTCTCATTGTAAGAAGAGCGAATGCCTTGTTGGCCATTTGCTACTACTTCATAGCTACAAGGATGGCTATTATTAAAAAAGAAAAAGAAAAAGAAAAAAAGGAAAATAAATGTTGGAGAGGAGGTGGAGAAATCGGGACTGCAGGGCATTGTTGGTGAGAGTGCAAAATGGCGCAGCCGTGGTGGAAAGCACTATGGCGCTTCCTCAAAAAGTTGAACATAGAGTTGGCCGTATGACCCGGCAATTCCACTGGTAGGTATATGCCCAAGGAGAGTGAAACGGGGTCTTCAACTCATACTCCTACGCCAGTGTCCACAGCAGCATGATTCACAAGAGCCAAAAGATGGCGCGTCCATCACCAAAGGAACAGACAAAGCAAATAAGGGAGAGTCAAGTCCTGAGGCCGGCTGCAGCTTGGAAGCACCTGGAAAACCTTAAGCTCAGTGAAATGAGCCAGGCCCACGAGGAAGCTGTGTGATGGCTGGAAATGGCAAATGCACAGAGACAAAGAGTAGAGCAGAGGGTACCAGGGTGTGGCAGTCTGATACTATTTGTGATTTCCAAAAAGAGATATTGATTATGTCTGTAAACTGGTCTGTCCCTCTGGGCATGACACCCTATGACTGATTTAAGTTCAAAGGCTGTGCATTTACTTGATGGATTGGACCATGTCATTAGGGTGTGCAGGGTTGAGTCGCCACCCCCTTGGTGGGCTGATAAAACAGAATCTCACACAGAAGTAGACACACAGAAAAAGACCCGGCAGAGGAGAGAACTTGGTTTTGACGCTGGAGCCCCGGGGAGAGGTGAGCCATTCACCTGAGAGTTTACAGCTGACCTTGTGAGGAGACCAGGCAGCGGAGCCTGGAGAGAAAGGAGCCCTCCAGCCTACAGCCGAGATGGGAGGAAGCTGGGTCCATGGAGCTGAAAGAGGAAAGGGGAAAGGGGAAGGCTGAGCCCTCGCCGACATCGCCTGCCATCTTGCTTCAACACGTGGCAACAGTGTTTGGTAAGGAAGTAACCCCAAGCTGGACTTGGTAGGGCCTTGTAACTGTAGACTTGTACCCCCCAAAAATACCCTTTATAAAAGGCAACAGATTTCCGGTACTTTGCATCAGCACCGCTTTGGCTGACTCGTACACAGGGCATGAGGGAGGGGGAGGGGGAGTGTTCCTTTGGAAAAATAATTACTAGAAAAGAGGAAGAGCGGATGCCGTTCAAGGCTGCAGAGCCGCTGGGGACACGTGGAAGGTGGCTGTGCAGCGCGGTGCCTAATGGTGCCACCCCCATGCCGAGGAGGTGACTGCTGGCTCCCCAGGGCTGGCCCTCAGGACGGTCAGGGCGGGGAAGGGCCCGGGGGCTTGTGGGCTGTGCCCCTGCCTGCCGCCATCCCGGGGAGGTGTTTGTGTCCCTGTGCGGAGACCCCTGTTAGGGGACGTGCCTCCTCGGCCTCCGAACGGGGAGCGGCTTCAGATGAGAGGAGATGGGGACCGGCCGAGGGAGCCCTAAAGCCTGTTGGCTTGCAGACTCTTGGTCTCCACGGAGACGGGCTGCGCCCTGCAAGCCCAGGTGCACCCCCTTGCTCCGAGAGGAGAAGCCCGGAGGGGCGGCTCCAGTCCGGAGAGCAGGAAGGCTCAAGGGGCGACGCACAAGAGGTCGTCTGCACCCAGAGGCCCCCACCGGGAGCAGGGCCGTGCGGGGACCCCGAGCGGGGCTCCATCAGGCCGCGGCAGCTTCCCGGGGCCCGCGGTGGAGGCGCGCGGCCCCGCGTGCGGCTGAGGACGGGCCAGCGACCCGCACGTGGCCAGATGCTGGCTTCTTCAGCGTCTCAGCGCGGGCCTGCGGCCGGCTCCGGCCCAGCCGCCAGCAGTGAACCCGGCCCGACCAAACCGCGGGATGCTGCGTGTGGAGGGGAACCTGCGAAAGCGCGTGCAGAGGCGGGCCGGGCGCCGCCACCCTGGACTTCCTTTCTCCTTCCGTAAGCGGCCTGCTGGGTCCCGTGGGCCAGCAGAACCGGGCCCGGAGGAGATCCCATGGGACACAGCAGGAAAACCCGGAGAGGAGGAAGGGCGTGCTGGCTAGTTTTCCACCTGCTTCCGCTCTGCAGCGCTGTCCCTCAGCCCCAGGGCACGTGAGGATAGCTCTGTCACCGAATCCTTGTTACTTTTGGGCCCTTACCAGCCCCGAACCAGCTTGGAGCAAGAGCTCTGGCTCTGACCTGGGTAACGCTGGGTGATGTAATCTGCACCAAAGCCTACAGCGAAGCTGGGTGCCTGGAGAATAGTTAATGAAGCACCAGCCCTTGCCCCAGAACCCTGGCGTCCAGGTGCTGGAAAGGTCTAGAAACGGGTGACGCGTGAGCAGCTGCCCGGAGCTCTCACCAGCTACCTGGCGTTCCTCCCAAGCTCCCCTGACGTGCAGACATAGGGGAGTAAGATCACATGGCGGGGGTGGCACCCGCCTGGGCTCCCCCAGTGCAGCCACTATACACACCCCCTTCCTTGACAATTCAATGCTTGGTTTTTAGCTTGGTGCGTGGCTGTCTGGACAAATTCTAGTCAACGGGCAGGGAGTGGTGGTATTGTGTGTGACCTGCACCCCAGGAAGTGTCTTTAAAAGGATGGGCATGCCTTTTCTCTCCTTTTTGCCTCTGTTGGCTGGAATGTAGATATGATGACCGGAGGTGAGGCAGTCATCTTGGATCGTGAGGTGATCTTGTGAATGGAAGACACACCCAAGCGAACACAAGACAGATGGAGCCTGAGGCTCCAGCGCTGTGAAGCTTCCACAACAGCTAGATTTCCTACCTCCCCCATTGCATAAACTTCTCTCTTGTTTAAGCCACTGTTACTTCAGGGTTTCTCTCACCTACAGCCAAAAATGATCTGATACGCCCCTCTCAAAGAGGTTCAGTCAATTACATTTCTTACGTAAGAAGTTAGCCAACGGTGGTGAATAATCTCATTGCTGGAACCCTGTGGTTAAACGAGGGCTCACTCTGATCTTGTTGGGGAGGGGGTTGTCCCCTCTTAGTCCTGTTCCCATGAGCATGGTGATACTTGAGCCCACCTGGGACTTAGGCCAAGTGGAAACTGAGCCTGCCCTCCCTCTGCTTCCCTCCTCTCTCCAAAAAGCAAAATAGCATAGTCCTAAGCAGAGCTGGGGGCAGGGCAAGAGGGGACAATCAGTGGACCTGTGCTTTTATGGGCTTCCAGATAGAAGCCCCCCC
>JAKSZT010053833.1:33760-76177 GCA_026826555.1 Tolypeutes matacus
TGTGTGAGGAGGGTCTTGTGTGTGAGGAGCGGGTTGGGTGAGCAGGGTGTTGGGGTACTCCTGCTGAGCTCCCTTAGGGCCCACGTTGGAGAACAGGAGGAGCCGGGGACTTTCCTGGGGGACGGGTGGAGGGGGCAGCCCCAGCACCCCTTCCTGCCTTCAGCCCCGGCCCCCCTGCCCTGAAGAGGCCAGCAGTGCTGTGCTCCTGCCAGGTGGAACCTGAAGGGAGCTCTGGGGACGGTTACCCCCGCCGGAGGAAAGTCCTTCCTATTTTGGCGTTTCTGTGTGAGAGCAGAGATGGGGCGCCCTTCCCCTAAGGAATCCAGTGACGAATCCACGGACACAGAGCTCAAAGTCAGCCTTCCTGTGACGGACGGACCGGCGGAGGAAGCAGTCCTGCATGACCAGAGGACACCCTCGCCAGCGTCCACACGCAAGGATGTCTTTCACGTGTATATGTCGAAAAGGAGCCAGGGAAAACCCTCACTACCAAGGAGAAGGACCAAGACAAACAAAAATTGAAGCTGTCCCTGGAAGAAATTGGTAAAAAAGGCAGTGAATGGAAGTTTAGAATCTTAATTAACACATCAGAGAAATTAGAGAAGATATTGCCTTAATGAAACAGGAACAGGAAGCTGGGGAAAGGAAAAATCAAGGAACAAGGAAAAGGTCACAGAGATTAAAAATATGATCATCAAAATTTTAAAAAAATCAGGAGAAGGGTTGGAAACATGATGCTGCAGTGCCAGCCACAGGACATTACACATTTGTCAGCGCCTATGAAACTGCACAAAAGTGTGCTCCACAATGTGAACTCGAGACTTTGGTTAGTAGCGATGCTTCAATATTGACTCACCAACTTTATCAAATGTACCACACTAAGGTAAGATGTTAATAATAAGGAAAACTATGTGTGTAGGTGTGGGGGGGGCTTATATGGGAACACCCTATACTTTCAGTGTAATTTTTCTGTAAATGTAAATCTAAAACTTTTCTAAAAATAAGGTTTATTATTACAAAAAAGAAAAGAAAAGAAAAGGAAAAAAAATGATAATCACCCCTGGGAGCAAATTAATAAATTAAAAAATTTAAACATAGAGTGGTAGAGTTTGAAGCGATCTGAAGAACCTTTAGTTTTAGCTCCCATTTTACATTTGAGAAAATTGGACCCAGAGAGGCAAAATAGCTTCCTCAGATTAGCCTAGAGTTGACCACAATTTATTGTGCAATGCCACATAACAATTGTTTATGAAGATTCGGTCGTTCCTTCAGCAGCTCTGCAGGTGTCAGGCATGAAGTAGATTCCAGATCACTAAGGAAAAGGTGAAATGGGTTGACCAGTAGTCTAATCCTTTAGAGCTATTTCCACCAAGAGTAGTAAAAAAGAAGCGCTGATAGCTTGTGTGAGGGACACCCGCTTCACAGGCTGGCAGAGCAGAAAGGCTTTTACACACCAAGGTCTAGCGTCAGTGGGGTGTCCATGTGGCCTGGTTTGCAGGGGGCAGTCCAGGTCGACTCCCCTTCCCCCAGCGTAGTTATTCACCTTTTACTTTCAAAAGTGTTCTGGTTTGGACAATAAATTAAATGGTCATGTTTAAAAAAGAAAATCAGGAGAAGGGTTGGAAAATACAAAGAAATTTCCCAGAAGGTAGTACAAAATCACAAAAAGGTGAAAATCATAAGAGGGAAGTTAAAAGATATGTAGGATCAATCCAGAGTGTCTGAAATTTGTCTAGTAGGAGTTCAGAGAAAATGGACAACAACAAGGAGGAGGCCAGGTGCACTTTCAGAGAAAATGGACAACAAGGAGGAGGCCAGGTGTATTTTCAGAGAAAATGGACAAGGAGGAGGCCAGGTGCACTGGTTCCCACTGCCGCCATAACAACTGGGTGGCTTCAAACTCTAACTTACCACCTCACAGCTCTGGAGTCAGAAGTCCTGAAGGCCGGGCTCCTTCTGGGGGCTCGCGGGGAGGCTCTGCCCGCGTCCCCTGGCTGAGGCTCCAGCCTCCGCCTCCATGGCCAGCAGTGTGACGTCTTCAGCTCCCTCTCGACCGTGATGCCTGCTTGTCATTACATCACCATCACTGCGCTGACCCTCTTCCTCTCTCTTACGTGGGCCCTTGTGGTTACATCGGGCCCCCCTGGAGAGTCAAGACTAATCCCTCCATCGCCTGAACACCTTTCACTTAGTCACATCTGCACTGTCTCTTTGGCTAACTAAGGACATCTTCACAGTTTCCAGGGATTAAGACCTCTTGGGGAGAGGACATTAGCCTGTCCATAACAGTAGGAAATAAAATGATGGGGAAAAATTGGGAGAGCTAGAAAAGGGGGCTGGAGGAGGGTAAGAGGCAGTGTCGCTCTTACGGACCGGATGAAAACTGACCGCGTTGAGCTGAAGGGAATAGAACCAAGCCCAGAAGGACAGGTGGGGCCCGTAACCGCCGCAGGAGGACGGGCATCCCCAAGACCGAAGGACACAATGCCTCAGACACTGGAGAAGGCCACCCCATCCCCTCCAGACCAAGAAGCACCTAGCAAAAACAACAGCGGTGCTCCTGCTGGGGAAGCTGCAGAGACAGACTGTCCCCGAGTGTGGCACAGATGGAAGACTCGAAGCTGATGGCAGAGCAGAAGTGAAAAAACAGCCTCCACCCTGATCTCGAGGTACCGCTGAAGGACGTGGAGCCTGTGTTCAGTGAGGGCACCTATTGCAACATTACACTCAAACCCAGCCCAGATTAATATGAACTTCTACATTAAACACCCAGCAGAAGGAAACACATGCTAATTTCCAAGAATTAAAATTATTTGCCTCAGTCTCTACTATCTAATATGTTTGTTTGTATTTTTTACAAAAAACTGAGAGTCATATAAAAAGGCAAGAAAAAACAATATACCCCAAAGACACTAATCAATGAATAGACCAGGCTCAGATATGAAACAGATGTTGGAATGATCTGACGGTGAATTTAAAATAACTATGATTAACATGTTAAAGGCTCTGAAGGAAAAACTGGCAACATGCAAGATCAGATGGATGATTTTAGCAGAGAGATGGAGACTATAAGAATCAAATGTATATTCTAGAAATGAAAAACATAGTAATAGAGATAAAGAATGTTTTCAATAGGCTCATTAGAAGACTAGGCACAGCCAAGGTAAAAATCAGTGAACTTGAAGGTAGGTCAATAAAAACACAAACAGAATAAAACATATAAATAAAAGAAGAAGAGAAAAAAAGAACTATGCATCCAAGAGCTGTGGGACAATGCCAAATGGTCTAAGATATACATTGCTAAAATCCCAGGAGGAGAAGATTTGAAAAGAAATAGAACAGAAGAAATATTTTGGGAAAAAAACTAACACAGAATTTTCTCAAATTAATGACAGGCACCAAACAAAAGATCCAAGAAGCTCAGAGAATCCTAAGCAAGATAAATGCCACAGGGGGGAAAATGAGCCGTATCTATGCATGTCATATTCAAATTACTGAAAACAAAAACACAGAGAAACAAAGATAAGAATTACAGCAGACTTCTTGTCAGAAACCACGCATCCAGAATACAAGCAAAATTCAAGTTCTGAAAGACAAAATTGTCACTCCAAAATTCAATACCCAGCAAAAATATCTTTCAAAATGAATAAGACTTAATGACTTTCTCAGGCAATCAAAAACTGAGAGAGTTCAGTGCCAGCAGACCTATACTACAAGAAATGTCAAAGGAAGTTCTTCAGGCTGAAGAACGAGGATAACAGCAAAAACTTGGGTCTACAAAATAAATAAATAATAAATAAATAAATAAATAAATAAATAAAAGAGTGATGGAAATGAAGTAAATATAGATAAAATGAAATTCACTTTTAATTTTCTTAATTGATCTAAAAGATAACTGATTGCCTAAACAAACAAACAAACAAAAATTGTAGCAAAATATTATAACATGGAAAAGCAAAATGCATGGCAAAATAGCAGAAAGGATGAGGGGAAATTGAGAATATTCTATTGTAGACTCCTTACACTACATGTAAAGTAGAATAATATTATTTTAAGATAGACTCTGACTAACAAAGATGTATATTATAAACCCTAGGGTAACCCCTAACATTTTATTAGAAAGAGGGTATAAAAAGTAAATCAATAGTGGAGATCAACTTGAATCATTAAAAGGCTCCATTAATTCAAGAGACTGCATAAAAAGAGGAAAAAAAGAAAGTATATACGGACCAAATAAAAACAGGTTAGCAATGTGAGAGCAATTTTAATCCAAACATATTAATAAATTTAAATTGGGATGGTATAAACACATCAACTGAAAGACAGAGATGGAGAGATTGGATAAGAATGCCATACCAATGATATGCTGTTACATAGAAAGAAATCTACCTTCAATATAAAGACATAGCTAATGAAAATGATTTAAAAAAAGATATATCATGCAAATACACATATGCATATATAATATTATATTAATTGTAGATGTATTATTATCAGACTAAGTAGACTTCAGAATAAAAAAATATTATCAGAGATAAAGGGGGATATTGCATGATAAGAAAAGATTCAATTTTCCCAAAAGATGTGACAATTCTAGACATGATTGCATCTAACAAGAGAGCTCCAAAATTCATGAACTAAAAACTGATAGAATCAAAAGGAGAAATGGACAAATCTAGAATTATAGTTGGAGAACTCTAGCCAATATAAAAAGGAGTGCAAATTAACAGTACCAGGGATGAAACAAATTGTCATCACTACACACAGCCACAGACATTAAAAAAATAACATGGAAATGATACAAAAAATAGATAAAATGGAGTGATTCCTTGAAAGACACAAATAACAAAAACTCACTCAAGAAGAAGATAGATTAGCTGAGTAACCTTTTATCTATAAAGAAATTGATTTTATAGTTAAATACTTCCCAAAACTGAAAATTCCATTCCCATATGTGTTCACTAGTGAATGCTACCAAAAATTTAAGAAAAAAAAAGGCCAAATTTACACAACCTTTTCCAGGAAACAGAGGAGGAGGGAACATTTCTCAACTCATTTTATGAATTCAATATTACATTGTTACTAAATTGAGACAAAGCAGTATGAGAAAAGAAAACTACAGCCTGATATCCTTCATGATCATAGATGTAAATATCACACACAAAGTATCAACAAATTGAATCCAGAAATTTATAGGCAATAATACAGCACAACCCAGTGGTGCGAATCCCAGGAGTTAAAGACTGGGCCAACATTTGAAATTCAATCAAATGCAATTCACTTTTTTTTTTTTTTTAATTTTTTTATTGTGGGTAAAAATCAAAATTTTCACAATACATACTAACATTTGCAAAATGATATATAAATGTATATGCATATATGTGCATTTGCTTACAAAAATGTTATTTATGTATATATATAAATATATTTTAAGAGGTGCTTAGATACCCAAAATATTACATGGAACCCACTGGGATTCCCATGTTGCCCACCTCCCACACCTCCCACCACATCCCACACAAACATCTCCCACAAGTGTGGCCCACCACCCTCAATGAACTTACACATCCTGGGGCCTTGCCACCAACCATAGACCACAGTTCACACCGTAGACAACACTCTCTCCCACTCAGTTCTGAGTGGTATGTGCTGTTTTAAAATGGCCTACATCCATTGCCACAAAGGTATGCAATTCACTTTTAAACAAACTTTTCCTTAGGGAAAAACCATATGAATATTTCAAAAGAATTTCAGAAAGCACTTTACAATATACAACACCTATTTATAAGAAGAAAACACAGATTCTCAGTAAAGTAGGAGTAGATAAACTTGTTCTTAACAGGAAAGAGACACATACAAAAAACCAAAGCTAGTGGCATACTTAATGGTGAAAGACTGAATTTACCTCCCCTAGTATCAGAAACAAGGCAAGCATGCCTCCCCTCACTACTATTCAACATTGTATTGGAAATCCTAGCCAGTGTAATATAGCAAGAAAAACAAATAAAAGGCATAGAGATTGTAAACAATGGCATAAAACTGTTTCTCTTTACAGATGACATGATTGCCTATCTATAAAAGCCCAAGAATAAAAAACAACCTCCTAGAATTGAGTTAAACTAGAGTACAAGATACAAGTTCAATATAATAAAATCAGTTGTAATTCTGTATATTATAATGCACAACTGGAATTTGAAAATATTTTAAATTGCCATTTAAAATAGCAAAAAATGATGTACTTGTGCCTAAATCTGCCTTCATTTATGCATAATTTGTGTACTGAAAACTAAAAAAAATTGAGGAAAGAAATCAGTGAAACCTTAGAAAGTCACACCAAGGCCAGGAATTGGAAGACTTAATAATGTTAAGATGTCAATCTCACCAAATTTATTTAAGCTTCAATGAAATCTAAATCAAACTCCTAGCAAGCTTTATTGTAGAAATTGACAAGCTGATTCTAAAATTAAATATAAATTTAAAGGAACTAGAATAGTCAAAACAACTGAAGGCTTTCCCCATGAAGTATGATATTAGCTGTAGGTTTTTTCTAGATGGTCTCTTTTCAGGTTAAGAAGTTCCCTTCCAGTCCTAGTTTGCTGAGAACTTTGATCAGAAATGGATGTTGAATTTTTTTCAAATGCTTTTCCTGCATCTATTGAAATTATGCCATGATTTTTATTTTTTATTTTGTCAATATAGTGAATTAAGTTGATTGACTTCAAATATTAAACTAAACCTGTATTCCTAGGACAAAACCCTCTTAGTAAAAAAAAGATACATCATTGGACTTGATTTTTACATTTTCGTCTATAAGGGGTATTTTTCTGTAGTTTTCCTTTTGTGTGTGTGTGATTCTTTGTCTTGTTTTGGTATTAGTGTAACACTGGCCTCAAAGAATGATTTGGGAAGTATTCCCACCTCTTGAATATTCTAGAAGAATGTGTGTAGAATTGCTATTTACTCCTTAAAGGTTTGGTGCAATTCACCCATGAAGATATTTGGGCTTGGAGTTTTCTTTGTGGAAGTATTTTTAACTAAAAATTCAATTTCTTTAATACATGTAAGATTTTCAAGTTATTATTATTATTTTTTTTTCAAAGATTTTATTTATTTATTCATTCATCCCCCCCCTGCTGCTTGTGCTCGCCGGGTCAGCCAACCACGCCGCACGGGCAGGCCCGCCCTCACCAGGAGGCCCCGGGAACCGAACCCGGGGCCTCCCACATGGTAAATGGGAGCCCCACTGATTGAGCCACAGCCGCCTCCCGATTTTCAAGTTATTTAATGAATTTTGGTAGTTTGTATCTTTTAAGGAATTTGTTCATTTTTCTAAGTTGTCAATTTTATAGGTTTTTAACTTCTTTTTCTGACCCAGAGATTAGTTTGAAGTTGCCAACTATTTGGGGATTTTCTAGATTTTGTTCTATTATTAATTTCTAATTTAATCCCATTGTGATCAGAGAACACTGTATGATTTAAATCCTTTTAAATTTATTGAGACATTGAGCCAGTTACCTCTGTGTGTATATTGTTTTCATCAAATTGGGAAAACTTTGGCCTTTTTCTCTTCAAATATTTTTTCTGTCCTTCCCCTGCCTCCAGAGATTATAATTACATGCATATTAGACTGTGTGAAGGTGTGCCATTGTTCACTAATGCAGTTTCAATTTTTTAAAGTTATTTTTTCTCTGTATGTTGTATTTTACTTATTTTTTATTTTTATTTTATTTTATTTTTTCTGTATGTTGTATTTTGGATAGTTACTTTTACTATGTCTTCAAGTTTACTAATTTTTTCTTCTGCCAGGTTTAATGCTGTTAAACTTATCAATTGTATTTCTTTCCTCAAGGATTGTAGTTTTCATCTCTAGAAGTTGGATTTTGGCCTTTTAAAAAATAAATCCCGTGTATCTACTTAACTTTTAAACATATGGAATCCAGTTATAATTGCTTTAATGTCTCTGTCTGCTGATTCTAGCATATCTGTGTTATTTTGGGGTTGGTTTTGATTGGCTGATTATCTTCCTGCTTCTTTGTATACCTGGTAATTTTAATTGGATGCCAGATATTGTGAATTTTAGCATGTTCAATGCTTGTTGTTTTTGTGTTCTTATAAATGGTGTGCTTTATTCTAAGACACACAAAAAAGTTACTTATCACTGTTTGGTCTTTCTGGGTCTTGCTCTTATGATTTCTTGGGTGAGCTTGGAGCAGGGTGTGGGGCAGGGCGTGGGGCTTAGTCTAGGGCTGTTTCCCATGAGGCAGTTTTCCTGAGACCCTTCCCCAAAGCCCTATGAACCCTCAGGCTTGCAGTCTGGCAGGAGGGAAAGGGGCTACTTCCAGCCCTGCGTGAGCACCAGACACTGGACTCTATTCCTTTAGGGAGGTTCCCCCAACCCTGGCAATTTCTTCGGGGCCCGCTTGTAGAGCCTCCAGGGCTCTCTCTGGGCAGCTGTCGCCTTTTGGTGCTCTGTCCTGAAAGTGCCAGCTGCCTTGTTCTGCCTGGGCTTCTAGCTCAAACCAGGAAGTCCACCCCCTTCTGCCAAGGTTTCCCTGCTCTGTGGCCTGTACCCTCCCTAAGGGTAGTGGGCTGGGCAGTCCCAAGGCTCCCCTCGCTTCACTCCCATCTCTCAGCTGGCATCCAACATCTCCAAAACTATTGTTCATGTTTCTTGTCTGTTTATTGTTTTTACTTTTAAATTTATTTATTTTTTATTTTTTTAACATTTTTTAAACTTTATTTTGTACGTTTAATAATTGAAAATATAAACAATTAAAAACTAAAAAGTAAACACAGATGAATAAATATATACATTTCTCAATTAAATGTAATGGATACATATAAATTTTTTTTTTTTTGACTCAAACAATATATTACACAATATATTTGGTTCATAGTAACGCATTCATACAGTATTTGTCCTTTTGTGTCTGGCTTGCTTCACTCAACATAATGTCCTCCAGGTTCATCCATGTTGCCATATGGTTTATGACTTCATTTCTTCTTACAGCTGCATAATATTCCATCGTGTGAATAGACCACAGTTTGTTTATCCATTCGTCTGTTGATGGACACCTGGGTTGTTTCCAGCTTTTGGCAATGGTGAATAATGTGGCTATGAACATCGGTGTGCAGATGTCTGTTCGTGTCACTGCTCTCAGTTCTTCTGGGTATATACCCAGTAGTGGTATTGCAGGGTCACGTGGCAAATCTATATTCAACTTCTTTAGGAACTGCCAAACAGTCCTCCACAGGGGCTGTACCATCCTGCATTCCCACCAACAGTGAAGAAGTGTTCCCGTCTCTCCACATCCTCTCCAACACTTGTAGTTCTCTGTCTTTTTAATAGTGGCCATTCTGATAGGTGTGAAATGATATTTCATTGTAGTTTTGATTTGCATTTCCCTAATCATGAGTGATATTGAGCATTTCTTCATGTGTTTTTTTGCCATTTGTATTTCTTCTTCGGAGAAATGTCTATTCAAGTCTTTGGCCCATTTTTTAATTGGGTCATTTGTCTTTTTATTGTTGAGTTGTAACATCTCTTTATATATCCTGGATATTAAACCCTTATCAGATATGTGATTTCCAAATATTTTTCCCATTGAGTTGGCTGCCTTTTCACCCTTCTGACAAAGTCCTGTGAGGTGCAAAAATGCTTAATTTTGAGGAGGTCCCATTTATCTATTTTTTCTTTTGTTGAACGTGCTTTGGGTGTGAGGTCCAAGAAACCACCACCTACTACAAGGTCTTGAAGATGTTTCCCTACATTTTCTTCTAGTAGTTTTATGGTCCTGGCTTTTATATTTAGATCTTTGATCCATTTTGAGTTGATTCTTGTATAGGGGGTGAGATAGGGGCCCTCTTTCATTCTTTTGGTTATAGATATCCAGTTCTCCCAACACCATTTGTTGAAGAGACTGTTTTTTCCCATTAGCGTGGGCTTGGTAGGTTTGTCAAAAACCAGTTGACTGTATAGGTGAGGGTTTATTTCTGGATTCTCAATTCTATTCCACTGATCGATATGTCTATCTTTATGCCAGTACCATGCTGTTTTGACCACTGTAGCTTTGTAATATGTTTCAAGGTCAGGCAGCGAAATTCCTCCCACATTGCTCTTCTATTTTAGAATACTTTTGGCTATTCAGGTGCACTTACCCTTCCAGATGAATTTGATAATTGCCTTCTCTAATTCTGTAAAGTAAGTTGTTGGGATTTTGATTGGTATTGCATTGAATCTATAAATCAGTTTGGGTAAGATTGACATCTTCCTGATATTTATTCTTCCAATCCATGAACACGGAATGTCTTTCCATTTGTTTAGGTCTTTTTAAATTTCCTTTAGCATTGTTTTGTAGTTTTCTGCATATAGGTCCTGTACTTCTTTGGTTAAATTAACTCCTAGGTATTTGAGTCTTTTTGTTGCTATTGAAAGTAGATTTTTTCCCCTGATTTCCTCCTCAGGTTGTTCAGTACTAGTGTACAAAAACATTTCTGATTTTTGCGTGTTGATCTTGTATCCTGCCACTTTGCTGAACTCGTTTATTAGTTCAAGTAGCCTTGTTGTGGATACTTCAGGATTTTCTAAATACAGTATCATGTCATCCATTAACTGAGAGTTTTACTTCCTCTTTTCCTATTTGGACGCCTTTAATTTTTTTGTCTTGTCTAATTGCCCTAGCTAGAACTTCTAGTACAATGTTGAATAACAATGGTGACAGTGGGCATCCTTGTCTTGTTCCTGATCTTAGGGGGAAAGCTTTCAACCTTTCCCCATTGAGTATGATGTTGGCTGTGGGTTTTTCATATATGCCTTTTATCATTTTGAGGAATTTTCCTTTTATTCCTATCTTTTGAAGTATTTTTATCAAAAAAGGATGTTGGATTTTGTCGAATGCCTTTTCTTCATCTATTGAGATGATCATGTGGTTTTTTTCCTTCAACTTGTTAATGTGGTGTATTACATTGATTGATTTTCTTATGTTGAACCAGCCTTGCATACCAGGAATAAATTCCACGTGGTCGTGATGTATAAGTCTTTTGACATGCTGTTGGATTCAATTTGCAAGTATTTTGTTGAGAATTTTTGCATCTATGTTCATCAGAGAGATTGGTCTGTAATTTTCTTTTCTTGTGGAATCTTTATCTGGCTTTGGTACTAGGGTGATGTTGGCTTCATAAAATGTGTTGGGTAATTTTCCCTCCTCTTCAATTTTTTGGAAGAGTTTAAACAAGATTGGTGTTAATTCTTTTCGAAATGCTTGGTAGAATTCACCTGTGAAGCCATCTGGTCCTGGACTTCTCTTTGCTGGGAGATTTTTTATGATGGATTCAATCTCCTTAATTGTCATTGGTTTGTTAAGTTCTTGTATTTCTTGTTGTTTCAGTGTAGGTTGGTTATGAGTTTCTAGAAATTTGTCCATTTCATCCAGGTTGTCTAGTTTGTTGGCATATAGTTTCTCATAATATCCTCTTTTGATTCTTTTTATTTCTGTGAGGTCATTTGTAATTTCCCCCCTTTCATTTCTGATTGTATTTATTTGCATCTTCTCTCTTTTTTTCTTTGTTAGTCTAGCGAGGGGTTTGTCAATTTTATTGATCTTCCAAAGAACCAGCTTTTGGTTTTGTTGATTTTCTCTATTGTTTTTCTGTTCTCATTTTCATTTATTTCTGTTCTAATCTTTACTATTTCTTTCCTTCTGCTTGCTTTGGGATTGGTTTGCTGTTCTTTTTCTAGTCCCTCAAGTTGTTCAGTTAAATCTTTGAGTTTAGCTCTTCCTTGTTTTTTAATATAGGCATTTAGGGCTATAAATTTCCCTCTCAAGACTGCCTTTGCTGTATCCCATAAGTTTTGATACATTGTGTTCTCATTTTCATTTTTCTTAATATATTTACTGATTTCACTTGCAATTTCTTCTTTGATCCACCGAATATTTAGGAGTGTGTTGTTCAGTCTCCACACATTTACAAATTTAGTCTTTTCCTGTTATTGATTTCTAGTTTCATTCCATTATGATCTGAGAAGGTGCTTTGTATAATTTCAATCTTTTTTTTTATTGAGAGCTGAATTGTGACCTAACATGTGGTCTATCCTGGAGAAAGATCCATGGGCACTTGAGAAGAATGTATAACCCGCTGAGTTTAGATGCAGTGTTCTGTATATGTCTGTTAGGTCTAACTTGTTTATCATATTGTTCAATTTCTCTGTTTCCTTGTTGATCTTCTGTCTAGTTGTTCTACCTAATGATGTGAGTGGGGTGTTGAAGTCTCCAACAATTATTGTAGAAATGTCTATTTCTCCCTTCAGTTTTGCCAGAGTTTGTCTCATAAATTTTGGGGCACCCTGTTTAGGTGCGCAGATATTTATGACTGTTATAGCTTCCTGGAGGATTGTTCCTTTTATTAATATATAATGGCCTTCCGCATCTCTTATCACTTTTTTGCATTTGAAGTCTGTTTTGTCTGATATTAGTATAGCTACCCCTGCTCTTTTCTGTTTGCTATTTGCGTGGAGTATCTTTTTCCAACCTTTTACTTTCAGCCGGTTTTTATTCTTGGGTCTGAGGTGAGTTTCTTGTAAGCAGCATATGGATGGCTCATGTTTTTTTAATCCATTCTGTCAGCCTGTATCTTTTGATTGGAGAATTTAATCCATTCACATTCAATGATATTACTGAAAATGCACTATTTATTTCCTCCATTTTATTCTTTGGTTTTCACAAGTCATCTTATTTTGTCTCTCTTTTCACTCTTTTGGTTATCCTTTCTGCTTTTCTTTCTTCTATACTCTCCTCCAAGCCTCTCTCTCCTGTCTTTTTCTTTCAGGTTCTAAGTCTTCCTTTAATATTTCCTGCATAGGTGGATTCTTTTTTGCAAACTCTCTTAGTTTCTGTTTGTTTGTGAATACTTTATATTCACCTTCATATTTGAAGGACAGTTTTGCTGGATAAAGAATTCTCGGCTGGCAGTTTTTCTCTTTCAGTTTCCTAATTATATCATACCACTGTCTTCTCGCCTCCATGGTTTCTGAAGTGAAATCTGCACTAAATCTTACTGGATGTCCTTTGTACATGATCGTTTGCTTCTCTCTTGCTGCTCTGAGAATTTTCTCTTTATCTTTTACATTTGACATTCTCAATAATATGTGTCTTGGCATAGGTCTATTTGGATTTATTCTCATTGGGGTACGGTATGCTTCTTGGACATGTAATTTCATTTCTTTCATGAGAGTTGGGAAATTTTCAGCTATTATTTCCTCAAATACTCTTTCTGCCCCTTTTCATTTCTCTTCCCCTTCTGGAAGTCCCATGACACGTATGTTGTTGTGTTTTGTGTTGTCATTCAACTCTCTGAGCCCCTGCTCAATTTTTTCCATTCTTTTCTCTCTCTGTTCTTTTCTCTCTTCAATTTTAGCTGCTCTGTCTTTGGTATCACTTATTATTTTTTCTATCATTTCGAGTCTGCTGTTGTATGCCTCAATGTATTTTTGACTTCACTTATTGTGTCTTTCATTCCCATGAACTCCAGTACTTTTCTGTTCAGGATTTCAAATTCTTCTTTGCGTTTGCTCAATGACTTCTTGGTGTCATCGATCTCTTTAACTATATTCTCTTTCATCTCATTAATTTGATTTTGGAAATTTGTGCTCATCTCACTGATTAGTTCTCTCACATTCTGCATCTCTTCTGGGACTTTGCTGCATTCCTTTTCTTGGGCCATGTCTTCTATTTTCTTAGTATGGCTCGTAATTTTTTGCTGGTGCTTAGGCATCTGGTTAGTTTGTATTTTACTTAGATGCTCTATCTCTTTCTCTTTTATGGGGATTTAGTGGCAAGAGGCTGTGAATTACCACAGCTCTTTGATTTTTGGCTCAACCTTGATTGTTAGGATTGTTCTGCTGGTTGCTCAAACTGGGCACTGGACCCAGTAATTGGTTGTAGAGTTGTTTCCTTGGGTCTTGGGCAGGGAGGCTATAGAGGCCAGGAAAAGCCTCTCTTACCTATTAATTTTCTTATGTGCACTTCCTTGGTCTGCCAGGAGATGGCGCTTGTTGGCAGCTCTCAATTCAATGCCTGGTCGGAGGGTATTTGTTGTGACACAGACCAGATCAGTGTGATAGAGCTTCCTGTCTGGGGGCTAAGAGCCTTGTGATTCAAACTTTCTGAGACAGTTCTCCAGACTTCTCTCATAGCGCCCCCCTTTTCCCAGCTAGGAAATATTTCCACTCCCCTCTGAGTCCTCAACAATCAGTCCCTGTTAGTAGAGGAGGAGATTGGGGGGTTTGTATATCTTAGCCCCTTGCAGGCTCCAAGGCAAACAATGGCGCAGCCCCCCCAGCCTGGAAGGGCTCTCGGGACAGGGCAGACCAAACCTGGGAGTCAAAAGCAGGGTCAGCCCCAGGCTCTCTCTCCCCTCTCCTGTGGAGTCCTCAACAATTAGTCCAGGCTAGAAGAGAGGGAGGTTGGGAGGGTCGGATTTCTCCAGTCCTTTCTAGGCTCCCAGGGCAAACCACCATGTGGAAGGGTCCGTGGGGCTCGCAGCCCAAATTTCAGGTCAGAACCTGAGTCAGCCTAAGGCTGTGTCCCTCTCTCTCCCTTTTCCGGGAGTGGCAGATCCCTGAAGCCCCCTTTGTCTGTGGTCGCAGTCCCAGGGGCCCGAGAATTCTGAAGAGTGTGGGGGAGGGTGCCAGCAGCAGCAGGAGCTGCTACTTCCCACTCACGGTTCTGTAGTCGCGATTTCCCTCTTCTGTCCCTCTCTCCTCTGGGTGGTGTGCAGCCTTCACCTGGTGACCTAAACCCTAGAAGATCTTTTTCGGGGCTGTTTCAGCTTGTCCTCTAGCTATTTTTCTGGAGAAGAGATTCCTGTGTCTTACTAGTCCGCCATCTTCCCGGAAGTCTTAAATTTATTTTTATTTTTAGAGTAGTTGTAGCTTTACAGAAAAATCATGGAGAAAGTACAGAGTTCCCATATACAGCCCCAACCCACCCACCCACACACTCAATTTTCCCTATTGTTTCCCTATTGTTTTCCCTATTGTTATCACTTTGCTCTAGTGTGGTACCTTTGTTACAATTGATGAACCAGTATTATTATAATTACAGTTATTAACTAAAATCCATAGTTTACATTAGGGCTTGTTCTTTGTCTGTGGCTCTATGGGCTTTGAAACAATTTCTATTGTTGTAACATATGTACAACATAACATTTCCCATTTTAACCACTTTCTAGGAAACAATCCCGGGATGTTAATTATATTCAAAATACTGAGCTACCATCATCACCCTCAGTTACCAAAACGCTTCCATTATCCCAAACAGAAACTCTGTACTAAATAAGCATTAACTCCCACCTCTGGCAAACTGTGTTCTATGAATTTGCGTGTTCTAATACTTCATACCAGAGATCATACAATATTTGTCCTTTTGCATGTGGATTATTTCCGTCAGCATGATGTTTTCAAGGTTCATCCATGCATCAGAACTTCATTCCTTTGTACGGCTGAATAATATTCTGTCGTGGGCCTGGACACGTTTTATTTATCCATTCATCTTGGGTTGCTTTTGGTGGGAGGGCTGAATGGGAGAGTGGGAGGGGGACAACGCGGAATAGTGAGAGGGAGCAGGGCGGCCGACCCAGACCTCCTGGAGTGGTCTTGGCCTTGGGGCGGGAGGTCACGGCCGCAGCGTCCCCGTGCTGTGGTCCACGTCGTGGCACTTGTTTTCCATCCAGTTGCCGAGGCTGCCCTGCTCCAGGCCCGCTCCCCATGGCCTGGCCCAGCAGGGCTCTGTGGGGACCCAGTCTCTGGCCTGAAGTCCTGAGAGCCATGCTTCTGCTTTCCGTGAGGAACATGCTCCTCCGCCTGGGAAATCCAAGTGGCCGCAGCGAGAAGCTTTCAGCCTCAGAAGACCGCCGTGACTACCCCTGCCCCCTAACCTCAGTCCCTCAGGACGCTCGCTCGGGGCGTCCGTGTCGTGGCTGGAGGACAGGCCCGGGTCCCTGGGCCTCACCCCCGTGGACGAGGCTTCTTGGTGACGCAGTGCCTCCGTGAGCCGGGACAGGCCTGGCCGCGCCTCAGCCCTTCCCCTCCCTTGACGCTCGGCCCCTGGACACAGCAGGCCGAGCCATCCCCACGCTGGGACGGGGGTGGCCCGCGTTTCTCCTCTCCTCCCCTCGCTGGCTTCCGCAAGAGGAAGGGGACGCATGCGGCGTTGTCCCCCCGCCATGGCCCAGGCCGCGGGGCTGTCACAGGACGGCGCCCGCGGCCCGGCCCAGCGCCTTGTGGGGCGTGCATGGGGCACCCCTTTGCGGGAGCTGCCCAGCGACTGCAGCCCTCGCAGCCCGGGGACGTCCGCTCAGAGGTCCTTGGACACCGAGGCCCCAGCCTCTGCAGAGCCTTCCCGAGCCCTGCGTGGTTAGGGGACAGCCGGGGGGCTGCCCTCCTGCACCCCGCCTGTCCCGGCAGCCAGGTGCAGCGTCCCTCCGCTGGCACCCGCTGGGAAGGAGGCGCTGTTTCCCACGCTCTGCTCTCGCCGCCCTGTGTGGGGCAGCGCTCTCCGGCCCCAGCCCCCGACACTGGCCCTCACGTCCTTTCTGGAGAACCTGCCATGTGCAGGAAAGATGCTGGGGCACGAAGGGAAGATGCTGGGAGAAGCCACCAGAGACTGCCGCTGGCCGAAGACAAAAGGCCTCTGCTTGTCATCACCCCGTCAGTGTAATTGCTGACACAGCCTTTAACTCTTTAGCTCAACTCCACGGGCAGCACTCACAAACCCCATATTTCCTGCCGGGATGTGAGTTTCAGGGACGCACGAGTCCACAGAGCTGGACAGAGAGCTGCAGACAGGGAGAGACGCAAGATCACCTGCAGCCAGGGCGAGGGCTCCCTCAGCTAGAGTGGCAGGCGCGGCGCAAGGAGGTGGCGGCCCTGGCGATGGCGGGGATCTGGGCGCAGGGCACGGAGGAGGGCAGAGGGCACAAGGGAGGAAACAATCCAGGCCCTTGCCTGGGGGCTGAGCCTGAACGTGGGGCGTGGCGAGGGGTTAGACCAGGTTGAAGGATGGACATCAGCCCGTGGGGGGCCGGGAGAGGCTCTGTCAGGGGCAGGACAGGCTTCGAACTGGCTCCTGCACATAAGCCACTGTGGGGTCGCGGTGGCGTGGAAGAGCTTTTGAGTGAGGGAGTGACGTCCGCAGAGCCACCCCTGGTTCCATGCACACAGCGGAACGTGTGGCGCCTGGAGCTGGTTATGGCCGCACTGTTCTTTAAAAAGCAGGGCTGTGAGTGAGTCAGGAGCTGGGGACAAACAGAGGAACAGGCTCCTTCCCGTCCGCAGATGTGGGGGCCCCCACCCTCCCGTGCTGAGCTCAGCCCCCACTGACCAGCAGCCTCTTGCTCGCCTGCCCAGTTCCAGCCCGAAGGCCGCCGGCCGGCGCCCGCCTGCGGGAGCATCCGCCCGCACTGCTGCGTGTCCATGGGCAGAAAGCACCGGGGGCAGTCGGCGGGGGAGCTGGCCAAGGCCGCGGCAAAACCACGGCCGGGACGCCCGCTGGGAAACATTCCTTGCTTTGAGACGTGACGCCTGGACTCTTTGAATCACCCGAGCCACTTCCTTCCTGAGTGTGTCTCGACTCATGCTAAGGGCCGGGGCGGGGTCGGTGTGTGTGTTTTTGCTTCTTTTAAGTTTTTGTCACTGTTTTGCTCCTGTTGGGGTGGGGCTGGATCTCAGTCTGGGTCCGTGGGAGGGCTGGGGGCTTTCTCTGCAAATCTTCACTGACTGGGGCCTCCCTAGAGAGCCTGCCTGTGGGATACGTGGCACCTCGAACTGCCTCGGGGGCAGCTCTCGTCCTTACTCACAGAGGAGGCAGGGCAGGGCCGGCCAAGGTCCTCCCGAGCCTGCAGGTGACGTCCACACTCCCAGTGCCGTGGCCTGGCTCCTGAGAGGCCAGGGGCAGGCATGGCCACGTCTCTTCCTCTTCAGGTGAACCGAATGCAGGAGCGTTTCCCCAAAGGGCCCACTAGGGCAGGTGATACGTTTTATGGGGCCGCCTCGTGATGCCCATTCGAGGGCACAGGTGTGTAAGTATGCAGGCATGGACGTGTGCATGTGTGCGTGCATCTGTGTCCACGCCCTGTATCGTGTGCAGCCACGTGTGCACAGCTAGCACTGCTCACATTTCCATGAGACCCTCACCCCAGGTGGAGACGCCCACTCTTCTATTCAGTGTGACTCACAGGTCAGTCTCAAGTCTGACCAACACTGACCAGCAGGAGTTGGGTCTTGGAGCCCCCACAGTCCATGTGTTCCCTCGGGCTTCACCCAGGCCCACCTGCACTTGAAGGAAGGACCTTGTCCTGCCCTTCCTGCCTCCCTCCCCCTGGGGGCAGGGCCAGTGCAGGGGTCTCTGCGGTTTCTTAGGAGGCGAGTCTCGCCAGGGGTCAGCCTGCTGCCCCCTCCCCGGGCTGCCGCACCGCCGAGGCCCGGCTGCCTGGAAAGGTGGGCGCCGGGCACCCAGCAGTGCGGCCTCCTCTCTCTCTCGAGCTCTGCGCAGTTCTGGCCGCGGCGGGACGTGGGGCGGCGGCGCTTCCCTCTCTTTCCGTCCTGCCGGACCTCCGGCCTCAGTGGCTCGTCACGCGCCCCTCCCCCCGCCCCCCGCGCCTGGCCCCCCGCGGGCTGGGGCCCCTTTGGTCCACCACGTGGGACGGCGTAACCCCCCGCCCCCAGCCGCGTTAATGGGCACCTTCACGGTGGGCGCCGGCGCACACTGGTGGTGGATTTAACCGAACATGGGCCAGGGGCCCCCGCCCCCAGCTCCGGCGCCCCAGGCTGCCCGGGCCCGGCCCTTGCAGCTCGGTCTTCCAATCTCTTCTGGGCTTGTCGGCCTCCCTGGGGCCTGGTCTGGGGGCTCCTGGAACGCAGGCGGGGTCCGCGCGTGAGTGTAGCCTCCCAGCTCGCAGCCTTCGGGGGCGCACCCCGAGGCCGCCGCCCGCACAGTCGCCCCCGTGCCAGATGCGGCCTCCCGAGAGCCAGGGCCAGCCCGCACTGACCCCGCGGCCCCTTGCCTGGCCCGGCGCCTGCGGAAAGCGCGAGTCAGACGGCGCGGCCGCTGCAGGGTCGCGGTGACCTCCCAGGGGGCGGGCGCGACGCCCGAGGGGACACGCCCGAGAGCCCCGCACGGCTTGGGGCTCCCCTGCCCCGCCCTGGGCCACAGAGCTGGCTGCTTGGCCGCCCTGGCGGCAGCTCCAGTGACACGTGGCACCTCCTTACCCAGAACCCGCTTTCAAACCTGGAAGCTGGCCAGAGACCAGTATGCAAAGAGGGGTCTTTACTAAAAGGGGAGGTGCAGGAATGGAAGGAAAAGCACGGGGCCTTAGTGTGGGGATGAGCTGCCGGCCTCAGAGGAGGCTTGTTAGCTTCCCAGTGGCTCCAGCCACAGGGCAGCTAATGACAAACAACCCACTTGCTGAATACTTACTGTGCTGAAGGTCCTGGAGGAGCGGCTGGTGATGGTGGTGGTGGTGGAGGTGATGGTGGTGGTGGTGGTGGAGGTGATGGTGGTGATGGTGATGATGGTGATGAAGGTGATGATGGTGATGGCGGTGATGGCGGTGATGGCGATGATGGTGATGGTGGTGATGGTGGTGATGGTGGTGATGATGGTGATGAGGGTGGTGATGGTGAAGATGGTGGTGATGATGGTGATAGTGATGATGGTGATGAAGGTGATGATGGCGATGATAGTGATGCTGGTGATGATGGTGGTGATGGTGGTGATAGTGATGATGGTGATGGCGGTGATGGCGATGATGGTGATGGTGGTGATGGTGGTGATGGTGGTGATGATGGTGATGAGGATGGTGATGGTAGTGGTGATGGTGGTGATGATGGTGATGAGGGTGGTGATGGTGAAGATGGTGGTGATGATGGTGATAGTGATGATGGTGATGAAGGTGATGGTGGTGATGGTGGTGATGATGGTGATAGTGATGATGGTGATAAAGGTGATGATGGTGATGATGGTGATGGCAGCCACTGTTTATTTCTTGAGAACCTACTAGGTGCCAGGCTTTTTGCCAATGACTTTATATACATTGTCTCTTTCCTGACAGCAACCTCAGATGTATTTATTATTATCTATTTTAAAAAAACCTTTTAATTACAATATAACATCCATCCAGTAAAATGAATAAATCTGAAGTGTACCTGTTATCTTTATTCACAGATGAGGAAGCAGAGACTGGAGGGGCGTGGTGATTTGTCTAAGGTCACCCTGCAGATAAGAAGCTGAGTGGGGACCCTGGCTTGTCCACGCATGGCTGCAAGGTCTGCACTCCTTCCACCGAGTGGGAATGTCTATGATTTGACCCTTGCTGCAATTTTTCTTTTTAAAGAGGGAAGTTGTAGGTTTACATACCCTTCTATTATTAGCACCTTGCAGTAGTGTGGTACCTGCTTCAAAATTGAGCTCAAGATTGAGGAAAGGAAAAAGGGTTATGGCAGAGCATGCTTCCAGAAACAACCATGGTCTGCTGGGGCAGTCATTGGGAAGAGCGCGGGAGAGGGAGAAGGAATGCTTGTCACCCAAAGCGCCCTGGCAGGCGTGCCAGCTTACCCTGGCAAGGCAGGCAGCCTGTCAGTTCCCATGTACCGCACACCAGTAAGTGCTGGTTTGGTAAAATGGACCTCGTAAGGATCTGATATGTGTTAGAGGTTTGCTAAATGTTAGTTTCCCTATGGTTTTTTTTTTTGGGGGGGGACAAAATTTTCCCCTCCTCCCCTTCCCTCCTTCCCCCTCCGTCTCTCTATTTATATATACATACGTATATAGATAGATAAATACGCACACACACACTTAACCCATATACATTTTTGGTCTGGAAAATGCCGCCAGTAGCCCTGTTGTCTCATTGACCCCGCGTGTCCCTGGCAGTGTCTCGTCTGCTGGGATCCGTGGCGGCCCAAAGCAGGAGGAACAAGGAGGAGGAGGTGGCTTTCCAGACAGAACAAACCACCCAGCCCGGGAGGTCCAAAGTTACTACGCAGTTACACTAGGCGGAGGGAGGGCAGACTCAGAATGGGGCCAGACTGGGCCCAGCGGCTTCTTTGAAACCTGGGCTCACCTGGGCTCACCTGGCGCCTATTCCACGGCTGATTTCCTCCCAGCCCGAACAGCCCCAGCTCCCCGCACATGGCGAGGAGATGCTGGGGCACTCTCCCTCAGAGGACAAGCCTGCGTCTTGTTGATCAGCACGAGATGTGCTTTCTCTTTCCTAGTTCATTAGCAGCTGCCTTTATCCATATTCTGTGTATATGTGTTTAAAATACAGTCCTCAGGTTTCGTTTCTCTTTTTCTAACTTCTTATGCTAACTGCCCGTCTCATTTATAGTCATTCTTGCTTGCTTAGTAATGAAAACAGGCTTTGGCTCCAGCCCCTGGACTTTTGCCTGCAATTTTCTTATCATCCCTGTCTATGGAATGGCAGTCTCCCAATTTCCTCTGTGACCCAACATTTTGTTTAGGGGAGTGTCTTTATTTTTAAATTTCAGGTGGTTGGGTTGTTGTATGTAAATTGAGGCTTTTTAAAAAGTAAACTTCATTTACTAATTTGTGGGTTGATTGCATTAGGGTTTTAGAACCTCAATATGCTTTCTGCTCTCTTTTTTTTGGGGGGGGTATTTATTGAGGTTTTCTCAGTGGCCCAAAATGTAATCGATTTTTACAAATATTTCTTGGACGCTAGAAAGGAAAGAGCTCTGTTTTTATACAACATTTGACCTAGATATAGCTCTTGGGTCATTAGCAATGACCACAAACTAATGTGCATTTCCTTTTCATAACCAAATCATGGAGGTACTGTCCCCAGCAGCCTGACAGCAGGGAGCTAGCCTGCCGCCTGCCCCTTCCCCACTGCCCTGTTGCCAAGGGCAACAGTCCTCCTCCATGCAGGACAACCCGTGTCCATAGCAGCAGAGGAACCGACAGACACATGCCCAGCTCTGAGCCACACTTTGCCACCTGGAAAGCTTGTGCCCCACCTGACTCCCACCTTTTCGCTTGTGAATAAAGCTGCTGTGAACAGCAGAGTACTGACACCTGTTCAAGTCCCTGCTTTCCATTCTTCTGGGTGCACACCTGGAGCGGGATAGCTGGGTCACGTGGTAATTCTATGTTTAACTTCTTAGGAACCGCCACCGTGTTTCCCGCAGCAGCTGCGCATTTCACATGCACGAGGGGTCCAATTTCTGTGCATCCTCCCAACACTTGTTACTTTCCTTACCTAGCACGTTTCTTTCCAACCCTTCACCTTCACTAACAGATACTTGCTGATGTTAGACTCGTACATGCCACGTGGTGCCTGAGTGCGGGGCTCTGAGTGTGCGGTGCAGACAGCCCTGCTCTCGGGAACCAGCTCTGCGCTCCCTGTCTGAGTGTGTGTTGAGGTGAGCCAGCAGCTTGCATCCCAGCCTAGCCATCTTTGGCCTGTCCACATTTGTCCTTTCAGCTGGCACATCTGGCCAGGCTCATCTCATTTCTTGCTTTCTGAGTTTCAAGCTTCCTGCTCTTTCCCTCGCTTCCTGCCTTTTGCTATCTTGTTCTCTGCTCTCGTCGCCTGTGCTTTGGGAGTCACCCTGTTCCAGCGAATGGAGTTCTTTCAGTCTCTTACCTATATTAAAAATGTTACTTTGGAAAAAAATTCCTCCTCACCGGTCTCTTGGCCGCGCACTTCTTGGTCCTTAACAAAATAAGCTGAGTTTAATCCAGACCACGGCCTGGGGCGCACGACGGCCCGTACGTCAGTCTCCAGATAACTCTTGGCATTCCCGTTCAGCGTTGGGGACTGGCTCGTGTCCCCCACAAAGGCATGTTTGCACCCTCACCCCAGTCCTGCGGATGTGAACTCACCTGGAGATAGGGTCTTTGAAGAGGTGACTGGTTAAGGTGAGGCCGCACTGGCGTAGGGTGCCCCGAGCCAGCATGACTGGGGTCCTTAGTGGAAGGGGAGATGGACACCGACACAGGGGAGGGGCACGTGGGGGCGGAGGCCGAGCCTGGAGTGAGTGGCGACCAGCTGACATCGTCACTTCCCCCTTTACGGCCGTGACCTGGTTGGATTGTAGATGCCATCAGCCACAGGGGCAATCAGCCGACGGATGACACGAATCCGTGAAGTGCCCTCTCAGGGACAATCAGGCCAGTGCTTGCTCGACCAACGGCTGGATGCCACAGCCTGGCCAAGCTGACACGAGAGCCTAACCTTCACACCACACGAGAGCCTGGGAGGAGGAAAGGGGTCCAGGAGACAAACCACCAGGGCGTGGCAGGAGAGAGCCAGGGCAGCCAAGCACACACCTCGCCTACTGAGCTGTGCTGTCTCAGGCCGAGCTGGTCACAAGGACCCCAAGGCCGCCAGCCACTGCCGGAACCCAGAACCGGGAGAGGGAGGAAGGGTCGCCCCTGCTTTCAGAGGGGGCGCGGACCTGCTACACCTTGATTTTGGATCCCCAGGGCAGTGAGACAATAAATGACAGTTGTTTTAAGCCACCCAATTTGTGATACTTTTTATGGCAGCTCAGAGAAACAACGACATTCAGTTTTGCAATCAGACTCGCAAGGATTTAGATTGCTCTCCTCTTTTAACTGGTTCACGCGCTCACCCCCTCCTTTGACCCCGTGCTTTCCTCACTTTTTGAGCCTTTACGTCGCTTCATATCTTCTTTAGCTGGGGCTATATCTTTAGACTTTGGGGTGGCACATTTTCTGAGCAAGCCCATGTATAACTAAGAATGACTTGCAGTTGATTTTCTCACATGACTTACAGCTTGGTTAGCAACCTAATTCTTGGATTATATGTATTCCTTTAAAAAAATTTTTAAGTGGCACCACTATCTTCCATCATTTAGCTTTGTAGAGAAGTTTGAGGTTGAATTTATTTTTGTTTCTTTACATGGAGCCTGTTTTATTTTTCTTTCCTGCCTACACGTTTGAAGGATGTTTTTCTTTGTCTTTGTCTTTTAAAAAGTTGCCAGATATGAGTGGGCGGGAGCCCTTTCAACATACGCCGACCGCATACCGAACCACAAACCTGGGTATAACAGGTGCACTGCTGCTGCAGAAGGCCAGAGCAGACCTAGCTAGTAAAGCCACACGGAGAGCGCAGTGACTGACGGCAGTCAGGAACAGGGCTTGTTGAGGCTCTCAAGTAGGTAAAGCAAATGTAGTGGAAGTCAGAGAAGAAGCCTAGCACGGGAATGTTGCAAACGGACAGAACACAGGCCTGGGCTCTGCAAAGGGGACCCTAGGGAAGGAAGGAGAAAGGCAGTAAACACGGAATTAACTCACAGGCATGCTGATTTCCTCTGAGCTGTTTTCTTTCCTGTGTACAGCAGGGCTCTGAATGTACCTGAACACAGTGCATCGTCTCGCCAGTGGGCTTTGGATTGTGTTTGCAGCTGCCATTTCTGGGGCACTGAGCATGTCCTGAACACAAGGCTCCTGACTTCCAGGTTGGAGTAGTCAGCAGGGACAAAACACCACTGCAAAGGATAATGCCTCCATTCCCGCCTGGACAGCCCGGTCACCCCTGTGCTGGGCAGCAGCCTCCTGGGGTCCTTGCGACCAGCTCGGCCTGAGACAGCACAGCTCAGTAGGCGAGGTGTGTGCTTGGCTGCCCTGGCTCTCTCCTGCCACGCCCCTTTCCTCCTCCCAGGCTCTCGTGTGGTGTGAAGGTTAGGCTCTCGTGTCAGCTTGGCCAGGCTGTGGCATCCAGCTGATGGTCGAGCAAGCACTGGCCTGATTGTCCCTGAGAGGGCACTTCACGGATTCGTGTCATCCGTCGGTTGATTGCCCCTGTGGCTGATGGCATCTACAATCAGCGAGGAGACGGCCTCAGCAAGGAGAGATGTCTCACTCAACCAGGTGAAGGCCGTAAAGGGAGAAGTGATGATGTCAGCTGTCAGAAGGAAGAATTTCCATCTCTACTTCATCAGCCAGTTTCTTCTGGGGAACTCATCAAAAACTGTCATTGGCGTTCCCAGCTTGTGGCCTGCCCTACAGAATTCAGACTTGCCCATCCCTACTGTTGCATGAGCCAATTCCTATAATAAATCTCATAATATCTACATTATCTATCTGTCTGCCTATCTATCTATCTATATCATCTATCATCTATCTATTATCTATCATTTATCTACCTATCTAATCTATTATCTATCTATCCATCCATCCATCCATTATCTATCTATCTATCTATCTATCTATCTATCTATCTATCTATCTATCTATCTATCTATCTATCTATCCATCCATCCATCCATCCATCCATCCATCCATCCATCCATCTCTCCTGTTGGCTCTGTTTCCCTGGAGAACCCTGAAGAGTACATGTGGCCTCAGTTCTCTGGACTCTCTCAGGAACAACCTCTCCAAGAGTACCTCATGTTTCAAGGTGCCCATTGTTTTTCTCCCACCTGTAATTGAATCTTTATTTCTTTCAAGCTCCATAAAAGCAGCAAGCTTGGTTGTCTCATTCAGAATCCCTGGTGCCTAGCACAGTGCCCCACAAAGAGGCTAAAAAAAAAAAAACACGTTTCTGAATGAGCACATCTAGGGAACAGCAGTCTTTTGGTATCACCAAAATTATTCTCACTATGTGATGAGTTACTACTGCTGGGCTTCCTAACCTTAAAGAGTATTCAAAAAAAATTATTTGGCTTTGCTTTCCTAAAAATTAAACTCTTTATTTTGAGATAGTGGATTCACAGACAGCTGTAAGAAATAATACAGTGCGATCCTGAGTACCCTTTCCCCAGTTTCCCCAGTGATAATGTCTTACAAAACTATAGTACATTATCACAACTACTATGAGCCAACTTTATTCTCATATATTTGACAACTTAGAAGAATTGAGCCAATTCATCAAAAACCAAGATCTACTAAAACTGAGGTACAATAAAAGGATAATCTAAATAGTCCTTGTATTAGTTTGAGTCTTTTGTGGACCCCAGAAAATTATGTCCGTAAATTAAACCTATTGTGAACCTTTGCTTAGACCAGTGAAGGGCCGTTTTATTAGATTGTTCTAGTAGGGCATAGCCCAGGGTAGGTCTTAATCTTACTGGAGTCCTTTATAAACAGTGGAATCAAAGCTGCAGAGACAGAGAGAAACCTCCAAAAGGCTGAAATCAACAAACCTAGGGGAGAGAAAGGCCACAGACAGAGGAACCCAGAAGCTGAAGGCAACAAGACCCAGAGGAGGGGGAGCGACGAGCCATGTGCCTGTTCACCCACAGCTGCAGCTCGGTGAGGAAGCACCCCTTGAAGAGACCTTGATTTGGACACTTTCACAGCCTCAGAACTGTAAGTTTTTAACCTAATAAATTCCCATCGCAAGAGCCAACCTATTTCTGGTATATTGCTCCCGGCAGCTTTTAGCAAACTAAATCAGTCTTATAACCATTCAAGAAACAGAATTGATAGTTAAAAGTCTCTGAACAGGAAAATCCCAGGCCCAGATGGTTTCACTGGAGGATTTCACCAAACATTTAAAGACCTAACACCAATTTTACATAATCTCTTCCAGAAAATAGAAGAGGCAGGAATACGTCCCAACTCATTTTATCAGTCCATAATTGCTCTGATACCAAAACCAGGCAAAGCCAGCCCCCTCCCCCGCAAAAACACTACAGAACAATCTCTCATGAACTTAGGCACAGAACTACTCAACAAAATATTAGCACATCAAATCCAATAATGTAAAAACAGAATCATACACCAGAACCAAGTGGGGCCCATTCCAGGCATGCAAGGATGGTTCGACACTGGAGAAGCAAAGCAATGCAATCACTGGTGCAGACAGCCCCACCAGCTCCAGAAGGCGCCCCCTACCGGCCATGCATGTGGTGTCACACTCAGCAGCAAATAGGGGAGCCGGGCCAGCCCCGAGTCTTCGGGAAGAATTTACACAAGCCCAGAGGCAGCAGAAGACACCCTGCATCTGGGTCTGAGGAGGGTCTTAGAGCCCCGGCCCTCGGGTGGCTTGGCCCCAGCAGGGGCGTAGAATGTGAGATGGTGAAAGCATGCTCGGTTCCTGGGGCCACCTGTGGGGGGAACAAGCCAGAGCTTTGAGAAGGAGGGGCCTGACATTGAGGAAACAAGCCTGAGGTGGGCTGCCCAGGGGCTCCACTCTTCTCCTAGGCCCTGGACCATGCAGCTTCCTGGACCAGCTTCTCCTCGCCAGCCCCAGCCTGCACCCTGCCTGGCCCCCACCAGGCCTCTCCTCATCCTACGTGAGCAAAGCCTCGTGGGAAACTCAACCTCCTTTGGATGTCCTGGTGACCTCACTGCGCTCCTCTCCCCTCTCTTCTCTAAGGGGGCGTTTGGGTGCAGGTGGGAGCTTTCCATGTCTTCAGGACAAAAAGGGGAGGGGTCTCTGGAGTCCCATGCTGGCGTGGCTGGCTGAGGCCAGTGACCACGTGGCTGCTCTTGGCACTGACCCCGTGGTGGGCTCTGCCACGTTCCCCTTGGCACTGGCAATGTCACTCTACACTCTGCTTGCACACTGTGACTCAGTGGCTCCTTCTGCAGGACTTTATCCTGCAAATGTGCTCGTCCTCGAGTGAAGACAAAGGACAAGCCTGCTCACGGCCGCAGTGCTTGCGGCAAAAGCTGGGAAGCACCCTACGCCCACCAATAGGGGCGCCTCCAGCCGAGTATCGTCCCCGGGTACAATGCTACGCTCTGCGGCCAGGAAGCGGACTTCCACGGCTTTGCTATGTGCGAGGTGTGCTGCCCGTGGGTGAGAATGTCAGGTAGGCAGCCTCCTGCGCGCCATTTAGACCCGGGCGGCTGGGAGGACGCGGGAGACCTGCAGCGCGGCTGCCCTCGGGTGCGGCCCTCAGCCCCCTTCCCTGCCCTCCAGCTGCCCAGCACTTGGCTTTCTTCACTAAACCAGAGCTCCACCCCTTCTGCGCCTGCTCTGCCTGTCCTCCAGCCACGCGCACTGAGAACCAGTCGGCAACGCTATGAAGACATCTCTGGGCAAAGGGTGAGCTTGGAAGCAAGTGTGCATTGCGAGCTCTGTTTTCCCCAACGCCTGTCCTGTCCCACCCGCCACGTGCAAGTCCTTTTCTTGGGCTGCTTGGGAATTCCCTGTTCATTGACCGTGGGCGCAAGGCAAACCCAGACTCATGAGCCGCGTGACCCAGCAGCTTTGGCCCGAGGAGCCTGGGCTGGAGTGACTCCTAGCTGCCCTTCCCTACCCACCTGGCCCTGCCCTCTGCAGGGTCGCAGGCAGACGGACGGGGATGTGTTGGCACCCCCAGACTGGAGGGAACCCCCCAGGATCTCTGCTTGCCACGGGGAGACCCCAGGGAACAGGCCTGTTTCACCGCCGTGGACTCCCACGGGCAGAGACTCCAGTGGCAGCTGTGGAGGAAGAAAACGTACCGTGCAGGTGCCCACAGAGACACACGGACAGATGCAGGCACGCACAGACACACGGACACAGAGACAGATGCACAGTCACCCTCACACTCAGGCCGAGACACTGCTGTGCTCCGCGGAGGCTTCCTGCAGCCGGGCCGCGTGGCCGGGCAGGTGGCGGGGTGAGGTGCAGCGTGGCACCCCGTTTCCTGCCTGGGGCAGGGAGCCTGCTTCCGCGTGAGGCTCAGCTCCCTCTCCTTCCGCTGGTGGCTTTCAGGGGGCCGCGTCTCCAGAGACCCCTCCTCAGACCTGCCGTGAGGCCCGAGAGCTCCTTTCAAAGGCGTGTTCTGCTCCGAGAATCGGGCCGTTTTTAAGGCTTGAGTAGTTCACTTTCCACAGCAGGAGGGGAGCAGCTTCAGCACCCTGAGGCCTGTGGCCCAGGAAGGGGCCCTGGGCCCTGGAGGGCTCTCCCCAGGCAAATGCCCCTGGGCCTCCCCAGCCCTGCCCACCCCTCCTGCGCCCACACTCGGCCCTGTGAACACGCCGACCCTCCGCGTTGGCGGGGTCCCATCCGCCTCCTCCCAGGACCCCACCTCCACAGACCTGTCAGGCAGGTGCTTCACTTGCCAGAGTTGCTATCGAGAAAACCACGATTGATTTTGGCTTGACAACAGGAATTTATTGGCTCATGGTTTCGACGCTCAAAGAAGTCCCAAATCAAGATACTGGCCAGGCTTGCTTTCCCCCAAAGGGCCCTGGCGCTGGTTGCCGGCCATCCTTGGGGCTCCGTGGACGCCGGCCCGTGGCGATCGCCTGTCCTTTCTCCCTTCCATGACGTCCCAGTTCTCTTTATAAGGCCTCCAGGAGCCCCCAGCTGGGCCACGGCTAAGTGAAAATAACTTCTCCAAGACGCCCTATTTACAAGGGGCTCACGGCCACAGGGCCAGGAGTAGACGAGGGCATGCATGTCGGGGCACACGAGTGGCGCTTCCACAGCAGGTCAGGCTCGCCCATCAGGCAGGGCTGACCGAGTTCTTCGCAGTCCTTCCCTCGTCCCTTTTCTGGCCCCACTCCCCTTCCAGCTCCCTCCAAAGAAAGTGCTGCCCAGGCAGGTTGGACTTGACGACACTGACTCGGCCGTGGATTCCAGGGATGGAGATTTCAAAATGGTTCCCAGTCCGTGCAGTGGAGAGGCCTTTCTTCCACCTGTCCCTCGGGAGTTACCTGGACTAGGGCTGCCAGGGAAAATACAGGACGCCCAGTTGAATTTGAACTTCAGATAAAGGCCAGATGATTTTTTTAGTATAAGCATGCCCCAGATATTGCGTGGGATGCACTTATACCAAGCAATTGCATTGGCTCTTTATCCGAAATTCAAATTTTACCGGGCATCCCGTTATTTTGTGTGCTTTTTGTGTAGATTTACTCTACCAACCTTACCCGAGCCGCCCTCTGAGGCTTTTTCCTCCACGAAGCAGCTGGGAGGAAGGGAGCACAGGCCAGCTGGTGAGCAGCACGGAGGCCCGCCCCGCCCTCCGGCTCAGGACCTCGGCCCGGGGAGGAGCAGTCTCCTGCCGTGCTCCCGCGTGCTTTTCGTGTGCTAGCCAGGCGCCCTGTGCCATTCGCTCTGCCTGGGAGGCTCTCCCAGGCCCCTCCCTCCCTGGAACCCCTTGCAGGGCTCGGCTCACTGGGCCTGCAACGTCCTGGTACACGCTCTCCCCATGTGCTCCGTGCGCTCCTGGGCTGGCTTCCCTCACTACGGGGTGAGCCGGCATCCTTCGCTCTCTCTGTGCCTTTGTCCACCCAGTAGATGTTCACTGAGCCGTTCTCAGCTCCGGGCCAGGACTCGGTGGTGGCAGGAGGGTGGGCAGAGGGGACGGAGCTCCTGTGGCAGGCTGGAGGTTGGGCCAGGCTTCCGCTGCTGCACAGCTGAGGTCCAGGGGCTGTGGCCTGGGTCGCGGGAGGGCATGGCCTTGCCTTCAGCTCAGAGCTGCTGCGGAGGAGAGAGCAGCTCAGCACCACACCGCGTGGGTCCTGGAGGGCCCAAGGCCAGAGGCCTCTGGCCCCTGCTGAGCCCATCTCTGCTGATGAACAGTCGTTTCTCCCAGACCTTTCCTTTCTTGCAAGAGGTCAATCTAGAGCAAGAAAGGGCCACACAGTGTAGCCAGCGAGTCTGGGACTGTCTGCTTCCATGGTCCTGCTGGAGCATCACACCTCCTGGCTCCAAGGAGGCCAGGTTTCCAGGCTCTCCGCAGCTGGCCCTGGAGGGAGGCAGCCCAGGCAGCCTGGAGGTCCCCGTGGCTACTTCACCTCCCTCAGACCTGCTGGGCCACGTGATGATGCACGCAGACCACACTTAGGCGCAACTGCTTCAGAGGCTTCCCTGCACTGCCTGCTGGGGGAGGAGGCAGGAGGGAATCCCTGGGTTGGGGACTTCCAGGACGGAGTTGACTCAGGGGAGCTCTGGCCCCATTTTGTCCAGGCCTCTGTCTTAGTTTGCCATGCTGCTGTGACATCCACACACGAGGTTGGCTTAACTGGCTCGTGGCTCAGGAGGCTTGAAGACCCAGGTCAAGGCATTGCCAGGCCACCCTCTCCGCCTGAAGCCTGCAGGGCTGGCACTGGCTTTCTGCAATCCTCAGCGCCCTTGGCTTGTCTCCGCCTCCTGTCCCATGGTGATCTCTCTCGCCTATGTCTGCAGTTCTGGTTTTGGCTCCTGGCTCTTCTCTGTGGTTTGCTCTACCTGTGTCTGAATTTCCTCTGCTTATAAATCACCTCAGGAATAGATTAAGGTCCACCTTGATTCCATTGGGCCACACCTTACCTAAAAATAACATCTTCAAAAGGTCCCATTTACTCGTGAGGTCATACCCACGGGGATGTGGATTTAGATTCAGAACCTGTCTCTGTTGGGGTATGTGGTGCAATCAGCCACACATTCCCTGGAGCCAGGCATGGGTGGGCTGTGTTGGTGCTTTTGTGGGGTGGACCTGAGGGTGCAGGGAAACCTTGAGAGTCTCTGTGTAGCTGGAGTGGGGGTGGGGGCAGCAGATTGCCGAGGATGAGATAGTCAGCAGAGTTCTCCAGAGACCACGGGGGTGGCCCAGAGTTGAGCTTCTACCAGCAGGACTGGTCTAGGGGCTGCTGAGAAGTCCCCAAACCTCAGCCTGTCCCTGCTCATAAATGCTTCTCTGGCTCTGCCTCCTCCACCTCTCCCACACCTCAGAGAGAGCAGGCAGGCCGGAGACTATTACCATGGCTGGCCGCAGGTGAAGAATCTGTAGCCAAGGCACCAGAGAAAAATGAAAGAGCCAGCTCCTGACTTCCAGGGCTGAGGCTTGAGGCAGGGGCTAGGCCAAGTTCACCTGCCTCTTTCCTGGAAGAGCCTGGTCCTTAGGTCCACATGGGGTTCATATGTTGTATCCCCAAACCTTTCCAGAGGAGAAGGGTACCTCCCAAATGAACACATACACACACACACCAGATGCTTATCACACACATAATAAATTGACACAGACTCCACCTTGCCCCCTACCTTCCAGTTTGCTAATTCTCTCTTCAACTGTGTCTACTCTCTTTCCTCCTTCCCTCTTTCCCTCCCCCTCTCTCATCCTTCCTCCCTCCCTCCCTCCCTCTCTTCCACAGCAACTCAATGATTTGGGGGATTTGTTACTACAGTTCAGAGAATATAAGGGAGAAAGTACAAAAAGGCACTTTCAATGCCAGTTTTCATCTCATTATGGTTATAAGTAAGGATATTATTAATTTCTTGTGTTCATTATCTTTAGAATATAAATCAAAGCCATTACCTGAACTCAAGATATACACACAATACATACACAACCTTATGCAAAAATATTTTTCATAAGTAACATTACATTTTAAAATACTGGAAATTGAATATCTGTGCTATTGATTTGTATTTTGAGTTACTGGAACAAGACAAGAATAGCATTCAACTAGGGAGGGCCATGCTGCTAATAAAGCTCTTAAAGTTAGAAATGTCCTTCTTTTCCTTTGTACTTACTCCAGGCTGCACAATGTCCTAGGAGGATTCATTATGAGAAAATTATCAATCACAGCTTTACAACCTTGCTTTGCAAGGAATGAATGAGAAAAAAAAATTGGAAGATGAGACTTCACCCATGTTTTCAAATAAGTGGTCTTACTTTTTTTTCTTATAGAAAAAAGTTTGACAGAGTTTATTATAAATGTATCTAAACCATTAATTTCATAGCTTTCAGGTAAAGTCCAGCCCTTCACTTATACAAAGCCTATGAGATGAGGTCAGTAGAGATCAATTAATCTTAAATCATGACATCATCCATTCAAGTCCTTGACCCAACCCCTTGCCAATAGAAGCCTAGGATGCCTGGCTATGCCACTGGTGACCTTTAATAGAAGTTAGTTTTGAAAGCTGGGGGATTTCTGCTATAGTCATACATTCTTCAGAATGTTGTTTATTAGGGAAACCAGCAATCCAGCTTTCCGTAAGTCCCCATGTGCTAACATTTTACAGAGTTCTTCTCTAGTTACAGACATCCTTTTGCTGTACTGTCCACAACAGCCATTGCAAGCTGAGTGTTAGTATACTGGTGCTCCAGGAGTTAGAGATTCTTGGCCACCAACATGCTACACTAGCCGCATTATTAACCCCTGTCTTGTCTACACTGCTTCCTACTGTAGGGAGCACTGGTAAGGAAGGCAGACTACCCTGTATTTCTAGCCCAACACTGATAACTTTCCGCTCCTGGTGATTGGACAGTTTCCATATCCTGGTGGTAACGAGAGTTCCCCTTCTCAGGCAGCAATCCCCCCTCCAGCTACCCAGGCTCCCTTGCATTCCTTGGCCCAGGCTGAGCTCCCCACCTCTGCTGCTGCTCCTGCTACCAACCTTCCTTCAGGGACATCATCAGAGAGCTGTAGGAACTTGGCCTCCATGGAATCAGGAGGTGCTGGTGACCTGGCAGGACTTTGGAAACAGCCCTGGACTCAATCCCAGCTGCCACACTCTCACCTGGCTGCCTGCCCTCATCTGCTTTCAAATCCACCCATTGGATTCTGACCTTGGATTATTGTTTTGGTCAGTTCTAGATTCCCAGTTGGGTTCTTTTTCAAATCTTCTATGTCATTTTTAAAAACTAAACCTTTTACTCTGGAATGATTTTAGATTTGCAGAAAAGTTGCCAAGACAGTGCAGAGTCTCTGTGTACACTTGACCCAGCTCCTCTAATGTCACGGTCTTATGTAACTATGGCGCATTTGCAAAAACAAAGGAACCAACATTGTCACACTATGACTACCTCAACTCCTGGATTCACTTATATGTGTCACAGTTTTCCACTCACATCCTTTTTCTATCCCAGGATCCCAGGACAGCATGCTGCACTGAGTCATCACATCTCCTTCGTGTTCTCTGGACTGTAACAGCTTCTCAGACACTCCTTGTTTTTCATGACCTGGATTATTTTGAGAACTGATCAGGTGCTTTGCAGAATGTCCCTCGATTAGTGTTTGTACCTATTCCTCTATCCCTTTATCCCTCTATCCCTCTGTGTGTGTGTGTATGTGGATTCACCCTGATGTCTAATCCCAGACCATGTGTGTATCTGAAACTTCCCCCTCTGACACCCACCACGCATTTACTTATGCTGAACCCCAGAGCACATGTAAAGCAGGCTCAGGTTTGTGGACCTGTACTCCCAAGAAAACTGGAGTGCAGTGTTTGTGCACAGTTCCTTTTGTCATCATCTTACAGTTTCTAGTCAGAGCACCACTTCTCAAGTTACCTAGGTCAGACCGCTGTGTCACCCCCTCAGTCATGTCACACCTCTTTAATGCACTTGAATTCATTTGTCACAGTCTGCATTTTATCCTGGGATCCCCAACCTCCTGGCTCACTTCTTTTGTTGTTCTCTCTCTGTGATGTACAGGTCTGAGGGTTTGGACAAATGCATAGACTTTTGTTTCTGTCACCCCAGTACCATATGGAACAGTACCATCGCCCTAAGACTCACCCTTTCTAGTCAAGCACTCCATGATCCCCCAAACATCAACCTGTTTTCTGTCCCAATAGTCTTACCTTTTATAGAATGCTATGTGGATGGAGTCATACAATATTTGGCATTTTGGGTCTGGTTTCTTTTACTTCTGCTATGTCACTTCACAGAGGTTCTTGTGTTTTTACCTCCTTGAAAGTGGTGAGTGTAGCTAGGTGAAAGCCTATGAGTGATATCTTCAGTACCTGGGCTTGTGTAGGTCTACTTTTATTGCCTGTTATTCCTCCTGGTTCCCATTGGAGTTGGTTTGCCTGTAGTGCCTGTTTATCTTTTATTGGGTGTCAGATATTGCACGTGTAAAAGCATTTGTAGAGATACGTTGACGCCTAGGATCTAGGATAATGCTATCTGTTTTTACAGAGAGGATTTTCCACTGCTTCTAGCAGGTTTGTGGCATCAGGTTCACTTTAATCCAATTCAGGGATTGTGAACTCTTGGGCCACCCCAGTGACTGATGTGGGCCGTTGGTCCCAGGAAGGCTTGTTTTCTTGTTGTCTCCTAGGAGGCAATCCCTTTGGATCCCAACCCAAAGAGTGCTTTCTCCTCACTAGTGCTTCTCTTCTTGATGGACCCTGGACTCAAATTTTGTCCCCAATCCCACAGAGGCTCATCATGCCTCTCTGACAGTTCTTCAGAATCAGCCATCATCCCCAGACCAAAAGTGGTCCCAAATGTGGCAATTCGTTATAACCCTGTTGCTACTCTGATGCCGTTAAGCAGACGTTTCTTATATTTTGTGCAGTTTTTCTAGTTGTTGGATGGACGGATTACTGGTTGGATTGTATGGGTTGATTCACATAGCTCAGCTCCCCCCGCCTGGAAGTGAGGGTTCCAAACTTCTTCCTGGCTAGCACTCCAACCAGATTCACCCAGCCTTCTGAGCTAGCTCCTGCTCTGGGTTTTGGATCTGACTCGTTCTTTGCTCTGGTCAAGAGCCATGCGTGAACTGGACCTGAGTTGTGTCGGACATTGATGCTCTGTGGCCATCTGATGAGGGCGTCTGGCCTCCTTCCCAGTGTCTCCCTCCTTACTTTAATGGAGGCCCTCTCAGAGCTTGTTTGTCTTTTCCTAGAAAATCTGCTTTATTAATACTATTTGAATGTTCAAATGGAAATGAATAGATAGTTTCACAATTTAGCCATGCACAGCTTTGGGTAATAGAATAAAGCTCTATCTCATGTTCAAAGACAGAGTGAAAGTGACAATGTCATTTTTTAAAGCCTTGGAAAGAAAGGACAGAGGAACATCATAACTATTACCCCAGAGCTTCCTGATGGGGACCAAGAACAGCCAGTTTCTTCAAAAGGACCCTCTACTCTCTCCTAACTTGCTGTCCTTTGTTGTCAACTCTTTAGCGTGCCCAGGTCCAGTGAGCATCACCGGGCCCATAGCAGTGGGTGAAAAGTGGATTTTCATGTAGGTTAACATCCAGCTTTTCATTTGACTACAATAGCAACAGCCACGGCAGGAAATAATCATGAGCTCTAACCAAGTGGAAAATGCTCCAACATTTTTTGGGGTTCCATCAAAAATATTTAAATAGGCCCTAACCCTGAGGCCCTGAAAACTATTTTGAAGGCATTTTTCTTCAGAGGCAGTAGTTGATTATTATATTTATTGTATTACTCTTTGGCAGAAATACTCCTCACGGTGGCAGCACTGAGTCACCCAGAAAAGGATTTTTTTTTTTTTTTTTTAAAACATGGTACCAAAAATCTAGCCAATGGAGTTATTTTTAAAGAGTTTTCAAAGTTGATATTATAGCGATTGTATTCATTTCTATTTTTCAGCAGTGAAATGTATGGATGATATGTTTCCTTCCACCCACTGGCTGGTGGCAAAGGAAAAGGAACGGCTGGTTTTATTTTGAAATAAGCAAAGGGTCAAGTCCAGCCTTGTGACTTAGTTGGGTCTACCACAGCAGGTTATGGATTTCAGGACTGCAAACTGCAGAAGAACCTAGCATTATAGGATCAACCGGTCAAGGCATTCGATTTGAAGGGAGAAATGAATTGTTGGTTTGCTAGAGGCAAATTATTGAAGGTTTTCCCCTTATGTAAAAGGAAGAAAACACCGAAAACCTTGTCATGGATATCCTGGTCACCCAGGCATCTCGGGAGAGGGGGGCTTGCCCGCGCTTGTCGTAAAGGCCCTCCTTCTCAGATTCAGATCCTGTGTGGCTGCCCCATCACGCGGCCTCAATAAAAACGAATTGCATTTAAAAAAGGTCAGGTCTGAAGGCAAAATTCCTTACTTAAGTGGCCACAATATAGAGGCACAGCAATTGCTTCGAGCTCCCAGATCTGGATCACTTTGTGGGGCTGGGGCTCCCTCATTAAATTTGAACCAGTTCCCTTTAAGACTAGACCCTGCAGTGCCACCACTGCTGTATACTGCAAATCTCCAGGCCATCTCCAAAGGGACCCATGCCACTTGCTAGGATAATGTGCACCGGGGCAGAAAGCCTTGTTCTGACAAATGTATATGCCCATGTGACCCCTGGGGAGAAAGAATATTTTGATAATTTAGGGACTCCTTGGCACTGGCTTGGAATTGTCACTAATTTCTGGGGACTTAAAAATACCACCCTGGTCCATCTTTCCAGGGGGGATTATGGAGGCAGATGATAAAAAAAGAGTTTTGTTCCACATGTGAATTTACATGGGATTTGAGGGTCTGTGGATTCACCGTCTGGTCATTGCCCTAGTTTTCTAATCTACAGCTGGATCGTTACACGGGCAACTGGCAGAATCCCCTCCTTGGCTCTCCTACCTACAGAGTGAATGCTGTTTTGGTATGAAATGAAAACAAAGTGAAAGTCCGGCAATTTTCCCTTCCTACCATGACAGTAAATCAAAAGTAACTCCACATCCTAGGGGAAGTCAGAGACTAGCGCCACTATCAGAGAGCCGAGCAGCCTCAAGGCGGAGGCTCCTGTCCACGCCGTCACTAGCCTGTTTGGCCTGTGCAGAAGACAGGTGCACCCGGAGACCGTCGCGGGTTTCCCTGCACTTCGCCTGCTCTGAGTGCAGCCATGCATCCTCACTGGAGCCACCCACGCAACCCCGGGCTCGGACGGCAGGCTCTGTGTCGTCGTATCAGCTTGCCAGGGCCACCAGGAATGGTTTGCTTCCATCTAGGAGAGCCGCAGCACACCGTTCCACCTCGCCTCAAGGATGCCATGCTCCCGCTCTCCACCGTCATCCGGCTGCTGAGTCTCGGCCTCCCACGGAACACCATGCTGGACGCCCTGCCGATGTCACCATGCTGAGTTGACTGGACACAAGAGTGGGGCATAAACTCTGCTGACACTCGGGGGCCTCCACCTTGGTGAAGTTTCTGGGGGCCCCATGGAGCATTTCAGCACATCCTTGCCAGAGGAGCGATAAGGTATTATGGCCCCAAAAGAGGCATGGTGCTTGCTGGGACTTTCTGGGTTTTGAAGGCAACCTGTGCATCATTTGGGTGTGCTGCCCAATGCACTCGCCAAGGAAGCTGTCGGTCTACCAGCTGTGAGAGGGGGCCATCGGGCCTCATCACCCAGGAGGTCCAGCGGTGCTCAGGTGTACCTGTACAGGAGCAGTGCTGCCTGGAGCCCCGAGGGCGGAGCGGGTCAGACCTCCAGGGCTCTGAGCAGAGCGCTGCCTTCTTATGCATGTAACTCTTCTCCTCTCTGGAAAATCAGCTCCTGGATCCTGCTGGGTCCTGGTAGGGACCAAGCAGCCGACCAGGGGACATCAGACCCTTCAACCCTGAGCTGCCCGTCATGAAGTGGGTATTATCTGACCCCTCTGCTGGCCCCCGGCCCCCATCCCTAAGGCTGGGCACATGCAAGTGCAATCTCTCATCAAGTGGAAACAGTCTATAGGAGATCGGGCTTGAGAAAACCCAGACGGCACATGTGAGGGGCAGGAGGGGGCCCAGACACCTCTGACATATACTTGCGCTTGTTTTGCCGCCTCTCCCTCAGTCTGCACTTATGCAAGTTCCTCACGGCCAGACGCCTTCGGCTAGCTCTCCATGACATGCTGTACCTGAGAGTGGGTCTCAGTACTGCAGCCCTGATCAGGGGTGTCCTTGAACGACGGCGAGGAAGGGAAGCTTTCCCCGCAGAGTGGACTCAAACAGAAACATGGTTGTCACCTTCCAGACGGAAAGACAGCCAGAGGAATGAACTTGCACCGGTGCCTCTCAACAGCGGGTGGTTTCACCCCTCGGGGGGCATCTGGCACTGTCTGGAGACGGCTTTGGCTGTGACAGCTGGATTTGGGCTTGCTGCTGGAGCCTACTGGATGGAGACCTGGGCTGCAGCGTGACATCCCACCGTGCTCAGGGCAGCCCCCACCGCAAAGAGTTATCTGGCCCCAAACGCCAGGAGTGTTACTGCCGAGGAGCCATGACCGACGATGCTCGAAGGGCAGGGACAGTTTACCTGGATGGTCAGGTACTTGGGAAGATGGATGAGAAGGGAGGTAGAGGGAAGACTCATGTGATGGCTCTCTCAGAACGTGCACAGAGCATCGAGATATCCGGGCCCCGTTTCTACTCACCAGAAGGATTCAGGGCGGAGAGGCCTGCGATAATCCGGTGGACGAGATGACGTGCTCTTAGATGTCAGTCAGCCCTGGTGCTTGCTCATGGGCCGGCACAAAGCGGCCGTGGCTGCAGGGATGGATGGGCTCCATGGCATGGGTTTCCTCTCCCCGAGGCTGCGTGCCTCGTCTCCTGACAGCAGACGCCACGCAGAGCCTGCAGGAGGGCTCATTCTTGCCAGGGCCAGCGAGACGCCTGCTGCTGGCTCATCAGAGCGAGCCCCTTCCCTTACGGAGGGAAAGCAATTTCCCCTCAGTAGAATAGACATGTGTTTGGATTCAGATTTGCCCTCCCTGCCTGCAATGTTTCTGCAAAAACCACCATTCACTGATAAAGAAGGCCTTATTCACCACTAGGGCATTCCACACAGCATTGTTTCTGATAAAGAAAATCGATTACAACATAATCCGTGTAGCAAAGGGAGCAGGCACACTGAATTCACCTACTGCATCATCCAGAAGCAGCTGGCCTGACAGAGCTGTGGAAGGGCCTCTTGAAGACTCAGTTATGATGTCAAAAGGGGACAACTCCCTGAAAGTCTGGAGTTCTGCCTTATAGATGGAGCTTATGATTGGAATCAGCAGCCAATCTACGGCGGCGTTTGCCCCAGTCTAGGAAACAAGGATGAGCTGTGTCACCTGCTTGTCTCCAAACCAGGACTCTGCACCCCCTACCCCAGAACCACCTCTCCTGGCCTGCAGGTCTCCATTCCCAAGGAAGGAATGCTTCCACAAGAGGAACAGCGAGGTTTCACTGGACTGGAAGCTGAGACCTGGCCGTTTTGGGTTTCTCATGCTACTGAATCGTGAGCAGGCAAAGAGGGGAGTGACTGAACCTAATTATCAAGGGGAAATTGACTTTACTCACTGCGCTGCCTCTTGGGGGGGATTTCCAGTGGTGGGAGTGACTTTGTTATGCATGGTGGACCCCCTGGAACACACCTGCCAGTTTATGCTAATGAGGCGACCCAGGATTGGGCCAGCCACACCTGTAGTCTTAGAAGACCAACCTGGTGAGGGGGTTGGCGCTTTGAGCTGTGTAATGTAAACCCAGCCTCCAGGGAAGGGGAGGGGCTGGAGATTAAGTTCAACCTCATGGGCATTGGCTTGATCAATCATGTCTCAGTAAAGAACCCCACTAAAACTCTGGACACGGGAGCACAGGGGGGCTTCCCTGGTGGGTAACACACTTCAGTGTGCCAGGAGGGTGATGCGTCCCGATTCCACGGGAGAGCACCCAGGAGCTCATGTCTGACACCCTCCCAGACTTTGCCCTGTGCATCTCTTCTTCCGTGGTTCTGATTTGCATCCTCTTTTTTGTGTGTCTATAGTAAAACTGTACTTGTAAATACGGCACTTCACCGAGCTCTGTGAGTCACTCAAGTGAATGGTCAGATCTGAGAAAGCAGTGGGAACCCACACATCTTAGCCAGCGGGTCAGAAGTGAGGGCAGCCCTGGCAACCGCGGAACTTGCAGCTGGTGCCTGAAGCGGGGCGCTCGTGTGTGGGACCGCGTCTTTACCTGATGAAGTCTGCCCTGACTCCAGGGCCCGAACCCACTCACTGCTCTGAGGTAGAGGGGACCATGTCAGAAATGCAGGGGGCTTTCTGGGGTGTCTTTAATGATTTCCATGTCCAAAAAAAAAAAGTTAATGGTAAACTACAGCAAGGATATCTGAGGCTTCAGAACTTTCAGGAATGAAAGTTTGGGCTAGCATCAGGGATGGAATCCTCAGAAGTGAAGGTCTTGGCTGAGCGCAAAGGACACGTGGAAGTAGTTCTATCAACTGTGGCCTCGTGATGCAGAGACGGAAACGAGGACTGTCGCAGATAGGCACTGTTTATTTTCTTCTCTGCCTGGTGTGTGTAAACACACACACACCTATGTGCATGTGTGTGTCTGTGTGTGCAGACAGACAGATACACACACAGAGGACATGCTCTTTCCTTTGCTTCCAGTTTCCATCAGCATCATCCTAGTAGTTCTTCACTTGCCAACTGCAGTTTATTCCAATTTCCAGTCCCCAGCCCCAGATTTTCCAACAATCCCTCCTCAAAGATCTGAGCCCAGCACCGCGAGTCTTCCTGAGCTCCCGAGGTGTCGGCACCAGCTGGGCAGAGCTCCCTTTTCACAGGTCAGAGTCCAACTCTTCGGAGCCCCTTCCTCTGTGCGTCTAGCTGTAACAACCCAGCCTCTTCTTTTTACTTCCCCAGCCCTGCAATGGAGCTGCTGCTTCAGACGCTCTCCCCATGTTACCTCGTTGTTCTCTTTTTGTATGTTCCAGTTTTCCAACACCTGTTTGACCAACTTCCTATATTAAATTCTTTGTTACGATAACCATCATGACTTGTGTTTTCCTGACCAAACTCTAAGTGCTACATAGATTCCTTGATTTGAAAATCAAGGAAATCTTAAGAGACTTAGAGCTTTCCCACAAACCCCTCATTTTACAGAATAGGAAACCGGGGCCTGGAGAGAAGAGATGCCTTTTCAAGGTCATGGGAAATTAGGGGCCGGACTGAGACAGGCCGCAGACTTTCTGTCTCTCAATCCAGCATGCCCGTGACCATCCCATAGAGTCCTTTAAGCACTGTTTAAAGTTTCAGATGGAGGAATCTGCCTTTTATGTGGGATTCTCTGTTTGTCCTGAAATAACTAAGAATAGTCTCATATCTTCTGGAGTGGAAGAATATCAGAACCAGAATGGATGGTGTCGTCTTAGAGCTAAGCTGGTCCCCGATGTGGGCAGACATCATTGCCCCAGCGAATCCCAAAGGCAAGTCAAGCATGTCCTCTCTCTCTCCCCAGCATGCTAGTTCACCCCTACCTTCAACCTCCAGGAAGGAAAACAAAGCCTTGCCTGTTACTTCCATCAGACTGTAAACTCCTCCCGTTCTTTGGGATGGCAAAATAAAGGAGTGCAACTTACAGCTATGAGCACAGGTCCTAGTTTCAGGCAAACCTGAGTTTGAATCTTGGCTTCCCTACTTACCTTTCTAAATCTTGCTTTTCTCATCAATAAAATGGGAATTTTGAGCCTAACTCACAGGGCTGTTTGGATTAAATCCCACAGTTCACAGAATGTGTCTCATGTGGTGACAGCATATGGTGGACAACAAGTGCATGAGATCACCATCATCTCCATCATCACTGTCTACATTGCCATCACCATCCTCATCCCTATCACTATCAGCACTGCCATCATCACCATCACTATCACCATCACCACTGTCCTCGCCATCATCTACGTCATCACCTCTATCAGCACTGCCATCATCACCACCATCACCATCACCCCTGCCTTCCCCACTGCCATCATCATCACCATCACCATCACCCCTGCCTTC
>JAKSZT010053833.1:84830-142120 GCA_026826555.1 Tolypeutes matacus
GGCCGCGGGGGCGGCGGCGGCGTCGCGGCGGCGCTGCTCCTGCTCGGCGCTGAAGCGCTCCTGCGCGCTCGTCAGGTAGTAGGCGACCATCTCCTCGTGGAACTGGTGGCGGTGGCTGGTGAGCAGCAGGCCGGCGAAGATGAACTTGCGCTCGCCCTGCATGGCGGCGCGCAGGATGCTGAGGCTCAGCTTCACGTCCGTGCTGTACTTCCAGGCGTCGGCCCGCGGCCCGCCGCCCCTGTCGCCCGGCGCCTTGTCCGTGGGCGACGGCGTGGTCTTCCCCGGCGGCGACGTGCCGGCCTCGTCCTTGCTGCCCTTGCGCGGCTTGGCCTTCTTGTCCTTGGCGCGCTCGGCCGCGTCGCCGGCCTTGCCGTTGGCCGCGCCGGCGCGGCCCATCTTGCCGTGCACCAGGCCGCCGAGGCCGCCCATGTTCTTCTTGAGCTTGATGCCCAGCGTCTTGCTGAAGCTGCCCAGCTTGTTGGCCACCGAGTCCGCCCGGCTCTTGTCCTTCTCCTTGCGCTGCTTCTCCTTGTCCTTGTCCTTGCCGGGCCTGCCGTTGTTGCCGTTGGAGTTGCTGCACACCGAGTCGCGGTCCGAGTCCAGCGAGTCGGCCAGGGACTGCACGTCCTCGCCCGCCGAGGCTGTCGGGGACTCCGGCTGCGCCAGCGGCGCCTGCGGGGAGAGAGCCAGGGTGGCGGAGGAAGGAGGTCACCGAAGGGCGGCCCCCACGTGCGGCCGAGGCAAACGGGCCGGACCCGGACCCTGCCCTGCCGGAGCCCGGGGCCCTTGGTCTCACGGTTGCAACTCGGGTGGGCCTTTCGAGACTCGAATCCGTAGTGACTGAGCCAGAGGAGCAGCCCACAGCGGGCCCTGGCCTGCTCCCAGGACCCAAAGACTCCCAGACGGGGCCTGCACCCTGCGCGCAGGGAACGCCGTGCGCGTCCAGAGCCGCAGGCCTCTGCCCTGGCAGGAGGGAGGCCGGGGCGCGTGCCCTGTCTTCCCCACCTCTCCTAGCTGAGCGCGGGTTGCCGGTAGCCTGCCACCTCCTCTGAGCCACAGTGCCGGCGGGAGGCAGATACCTGCCTGGCACTGGGCCCGGACCATGGGCCCATTTTAGGGGGACTCTGGCTGTCCAGCCCAGATGGGGCTGCTGCCTGACCCCGTGCCAGGCCGGCCTCCGTGCAGACCTCCTCCTGCACAAAAGCATCCCGACCAACACGTCTTCCCTGCTCACTCCACGCAGGGGCTGGAAAGCTTGTCTCACGATCTCAGGCTCTCATCTTGGGGGAAACCCCTCGGCCTCCATTCGGTTTGATCTCAAGGGTTCCCCTCAGGTGGCCACTGTGCTCAGAGGGCTAAATTGAGGATTTTGAGTTGTTGCCTTTCCCAGTGGGGCCTTGCTGGGGGTGCTGTGGGCACCTCTGAGACATTATCAGCCACCAGGGGCGTCCTTCCTGGGTGAGGAGGGGGAAGCTGACCAAGCACCCCAGTGCACGGGGCTCCTGCCAGAACAGGAGGAGCCTGGGAGGGGGCCTATCCTCTCCCCCTTTATTGTAGTCCCTCACTCCATAGCAAGCAGGTCCCAGAGCCGGTGACCCTCCTGCCACCAGGCCACTTAGTAGCAAGGTCAGCTCCCAGTTCTTCCCTTTCCCCTCCTTTCCTGGGTTTGGAAGGCGCTAAAGGTCTCACACTGGTTTGCTAGACACTGAGGTTGGAAGCCCAGGGCTGGAGCCAGGGAAGGGGTCTCTGCTGGGCCCGGAGGTCCCCGCTGGCTGAGGTGCTCCCTGGGCTGGAAGGCCTGCAGCTGACCTGGGGCCACCAGGACCTGGCAACGAGAGGCCCTGCTGTGCCCCAGCCCGAGGGCTCCCTGCTGTCCAGAGTGACACTGATGGAAGGACTGCCCGGCCCTTGGACGGCTGTGGCCCGGGACTGTCACCCGTGCCCTCTGGCCGGGGATATTCACACCTGTGGGCAAAGGGGGATGCCTGACTACAGCTGTCAGCTGGTGTCTGGGGAGGGTCAGTGATTCCAAGCATTCTTTACAAATCTATCCTTTCCCAGGGAGTTCACTCCTAAGAGAACAAAACACCCAACCCTCAGATAAGTACAGGGAATCCCTGCCCCTTCTTGGGGCGTGCCGGGTCCCCTGCCCCCTGCCCTGTTCCCTCTCTGCAGCGCTGCCCTCTGTTAGGGGGTGCGAGGGGGCTGCAGGGGAATGGCCCGTCCTCTTTCAGGCTTTTCCCGGGACTCCCCCACAGCTGATGATTCCTTCTGCTTCTAGGCAGCACACGGCCTCCTGATCTCCGCGGAGTTAGGGGCTGTGACCTGCCTGCTGTTGACCCAAGTCCCTTAGCGGGCGCCGCCAGCACAGCTGCCGCTGTTGAAAACCAGAGCCCGGGGCGCCGGGAGGGGCCGTGGTCTGCCGCCACGCCAGGCTCACCCGGGTCTCGGAGGGGATCCGGACCCACGTCACGTTCATGTAGCTGTGCAGTAGGTTCAGCTTGGCCTCCAGCGACAGGATCAGGCTGCCGAGAGAGCACACCGGTGAAGCCCGCCCCTTGCTCGCCACCCACCTGCTCACGGGCGCGGCCCTGCCCCCAGGAGACCCCAGGCCCTGGGGAGACGCGGGGTGGGGCCTTACTGGGCCAGCCGGGCGTTGTCGTTGTCGTCCTTGCCCCACTCCCAGTCCTTCCCGGGGTCCACCGCGAAGTGCAGGGGCAGCAGCTTGTGTTCCGAGTCCGTCAGCGGGATCACGGCTGGAAGAGAGCGCGCGTGCCAGGTGGCCGGAGGTGGGGTGGGGTGGGGTGGGGGACAGGGAGCTCCGGGCCAGGCACCTCCGTGTTGCACACAGACCAGCTGGGCGCGGGGACGGCGGTCATGCTTCCTTTTTAACATTTCTTAAGAATGTATTTCTTAACACAGAGGCAGCTGGCGGCATCGGCCTGGGCTCTGCTAACGATTTGGACAGTGGGGCAGGACCTCTGCGTCTGTTGTTTCTGAGGAGGAGGGCCCTGGTGGGCTCAGGGTGCACTGTGCAAGCCCCCCACCCAAACCCCCGGGGTGTGGGGCAGGTCGCCCCCCCAGCAGGAGCGCCCAATGTGCCAAACAGGAGAGTAGGGCCGAGTGGAGGGGGGTGGGCTTGTGGTCCCTTCAGGTGGCCTGACAGGTGCATTCTGGGCTCTGGACCCCGGCTGAACCAGCGCCCAGGAGCGCATCAGGTGGTGTAGAGTCACGATGGAAAGGGGTGCACATTTCCAGGGGGGCCCAGGTCCCCCGCTTTTGAGCAGCAAGCATCCATGCAGATGCTGGAGTGAGGATAAGTGGCTGGTCATTTCACAAAGGGACTGACCTGTGGCCAAACCTCCCGAGTGGAGCATGCTGCCCCTGCCGGCTCCTGGAGCCTGTTGGAAATCTTGGCCACCCCACAAAGGCTGGGGCGGGGACTAGCCGAGTGTTTACAGGTTGGCTTGGGGATCTGCTGGCAGCTTCTGGGCTGATGACCAGAGAGAACGGCTCCCTAGTGCCAAGGCTGACTCCCCCTGGGGATGTTGGGGACAAGGACAGGAAGAGGGTGATGTTGGCACGCCCAGTTCTGCGCTCTGAGCAGCAGCCTCCTTGGGGCCCCCCACTTGGTGCTTGGGGGGAGCAGTGCCTCAGCTGGTTGGTCGGAGCAGGGCTTCCTGGCTTCAGCCTGAGGCTGGCTGGCGGGGAGAGAGAGCTGTGGGTGGCCAGAGATGAGGGAAGTGGCGAGCCTTCCCGTGCCCCCCTCAGCCTGGGCAGGCGCTCTCGCTTCCTCACTCACGCCAGCCAGGGAAGCGGGCGGATGGGCTGGCAGCTCGGAGAGTAGGAGGGCCCCCCATTTCAGGGCCCGTGCGTGTCCAGCTCCAGCACACAGCAAGGCACGTGGGTGCCTCGCCCCCACGCCAACCCCGGAGGCCCTGCCGCTGCTCCCGTCACCCGTTCCTAGGCCTGCGGTGCTTGCCGTGATGCTGGTCTCCTGTGGCACCAGCGCCCAGCCCTGGTGGTGCTGCCCTCCTCCTCCATCTCCCTTCCGGCCAGGAGCTGAGCCCCCTTTTCCGGGTTTGCCGCTGGCCAGGATGCTTCTCCCGGCTGGCACCCGGAAGCCGGCCTGGGCTGGGTGTCATTTCCTCGTGATTCGTGGTAAAGGGCACCATGGCAAGAACAAAAAAGCCAAAAACAAACAAACAAAGAATTCTAAGATTGAGTTCCATTAAAATGTAATTTTCTGCTCAGAAATTGGAAAAATTGACTCCGTGTTGCCCTGTAGTGTTGCTAAAGAGGAAAAGGGGAGGGCAGACAGCCCCCTCCTCCCATATAAGAGAAACCACCGCTGATCAAAGCTGGGCAGGACGGTGCTGGGGCTTGGGCGGTCAGGAGGAGGCTCGGCCTGCTTTGGCCTCTGTGCACTGGGCTCTGCTTTGACTCGTCTCTTCCCAGGGTCGGGTGCAGGAGAGACCACCAGGGCTCAGGCCTCCTGTGGGTGATGCCTGGGCAGAGCCCCACGAGTCCCCATAGAGAGGGTCGGTGCCTGCTTCCACCCTGGGCCCTGAGGGAGGCGGGGAAGCTGTTTCCCAAAGTGGCTGGGGCAGCACAGCTACCTGGAGGGCTTGGCAAAGGCTCAGCTTCCAGGACCCTGCACAGAGATGGACCAGGCCAGAGCGTCCAGGAAAGGGACACGAGAACTGTTTTAAGTGGGCATCCCTTGTGGTTCTGAAAATGAGGCAGGCGTAGAAAATGCTGTTCCATAGCCAGACTGTGGTAGGAGCCGCTTCTCTCGGTGCGGTTTGGCGGTCTGGGTAGGGCTGTCGCCGCGCATCCCCGGCCCCCTTCGCGGGGCCGAGCTGCTGTTGAGAAGCGCCTGCCCTGCACGACTGCCTTTCCCAGCCCCAGCGTTTGGGAGGGAGCAGGCGCCTGGCTGCGGCCCTGGCCGTGCGCTCGCGGGGAACTCTGGGTGAGGTAACGCGTGGCCCCTCTCCACCCATCCCCGTCCTGCACCCACGGGGCCTGGTAGAGATGGCAGGAGCTACAAGATGGCACAGACACGGGTTCCCGAATCCAGGAATCCTGGTTTGGGCTTTGAGTGAGAAACAGACTTCTATAGCGTTGAGCCACTATGACGGTTCATTTGTTTCAGAGAAACCCACTAAGCGAGCACAGACCACGTCGCCTGCCCCTCCTTACCACGGGGCCCCTGGAGCACCAACCTCACGAGCTGGGCTTGAACTGACCGCCTGGGCTGCCCACTGCCGAGTGGAAGGCTGGAGCGGAAGGCACTAGCGGCTGCCCATCGAGAAGGTTCCCAAGGTGCTGGCAGCCTCCCAGCCTCGATCTTCGTGGGCTCAGAGCTGGGTGCCAGGAGAGGCTGCAGGGGCACCCCTGTCCTAACCGAAGTCGCTCAGGGGCTAAGTGGAGGCGTTGGCTTTGCAGAGGGCACAGCTGTGGCCTAGGGCGAGGGCCAGCCCTGCTGCTCGAGCAGGCCCAGGCGGCCTCAGCAGGCCTCCGCGTCTTCATCCCCCTGCCTCTCTTTAGGCGCTTGCTTTTGCTGTTGGAAACCTGGCCTTCCCCAGCGGGATACCTGAAGCTGCAGGGGCTCGCTCACTGGTGGCAGACGCTGAGAACAGCACATGCCTCTCAGGAATAGGCCTGGCAGCTTTTAAAAAACTTTATTTGAAAGGGCTCTCTCCTGTCTTTGAGCCAGGAGACACGTAGGCACTGTCTCAAACTAGCCCGGGCATATTTGGAGTAGTTATTTTCCAAAAAAGAATGGGGATTCTGGTTTCTTCTTGGGATGTAAAAACCTGGAAGTGCTGCTCCTGCCATGCCAGCAACAGCAGACAGCAAGACAGATCGCACATTCACAACTTTCCCTGAACCCGTCGGAGACCTGAAGTCGGGGCTACCAAGTACCCCGAAATCTCAGGGAAAAGAGGCACGACGGGAAGAGACTGGCACGAGCACTTTCGTGCGGGGCGGCTCAGTGGAGGGCAGGGAGAGCACTTCAGCTGAAACTGCCTAACAGCTCGGCAAAGGAAGAGGCAGGCCAGTTTAGGAATGGAGAACCCCTGCAGGACCGACAGCCGCTGCAGGCTCCTCCAGGGACCCAAGCTCGTGCCGCAAAGCAGAGTGGCAGGAATCCCGAGAAAGTGTCCATCACAGATGCTTCTCTCCTGTCTTCCTCGAGGAAGTCTTAGGGTGATGGAACCTGTCTGTCCGCATCGGCGCTGGGGTAACAGGAAAAAGTACTCTATTCCTGGAGGGAGGGCCAGGAGGACTGAGGTCAGTCCCCCTCCCCAGACCCAGGGGCAGGGTTCCTGCCCAAGACAGACATGCAGGCAGTACCACAGGGGGCGCTGCCTCCCCTGCCCCCTCCCACCCCACAGCCAGGCTCACAAAGAGTAAGTGCTGAGGGAGGGGCACGAGGCTGGAGACAGAACCTCCCTGAGGGGCAGCACAAGAGCAGAGCAGACTAGGGGATTTGAAGCCTGTGTGCATGAAGGGTAACCAGGGCCATGACAAAGCCAAAATCAAGTCTGGGGAAGCGGCTGTGGCTCAATCAGTGGGGCTCCCGTTTGCCATATGGGAGGCCCCGGGTTTGGTTCCCGGGGCCTCCTGGTGAAGGCAGGCCCGCCCGCATGGCGTGGTTAGCTGACCCAGCGAGCACAAGCAGCAAGGGGGGGATAAATGAATAAATAAATAAAATCTTTAAAAAAAAAAAAAAAAAAAAGTCTGGACCAGACCAAGTCAAACCACTACACCAAGAACCTAGGAAAGGAAAGACATGCCCCTTTCCAGGGCTAAAAATGATTTCCTTGGTCACTGTTGTCCTGCACAAGATGAGTGGCTTTAATGAAAAATTACAAGGCAGAAGAAAAGACGGGAAACAACCCCAGAGTGCAAGAGGCAAAGCAACGGACAGAATAAGACGCAGATACGATATACATGTTAAAACTATCACACGGAATTTAAAATAGCTGATTAAAAGTTACAGCCTTAAATAGAAAAGTTGAATACCATGCAGGATTTGATGGTTAATTTCAACAAAGTGATATAAGAAAAAATCAAATGGGAAGTCTAGAAATGAAGAAAACCCCCACAAAAACAGAGTTTGACGGGCTGACCAGTAGACTTTACACAGCTGAGGAAAAAAATCTGTGATGTTCCATATAGGTCAACAGGAATTACTCAAACTGAAACACAAAGATAAAAAGTATGTGTGTGAAAATAAGAACAGACTATTCAAGAGCTATTGGACAATATCAGTCTAAGATATGTGTAAATGGAATCCTAGAAAGAGAAGAGAAGGGAGAGTGAGAGAGAGAATGAGGCAGAAGAAATATTTAAAGAAATAATGGCTGAGAATTTCCCCAAATTTATGACAAATACCAAATCACAGATCCAAGAAGCTAAGAGAACACTAAACAAAATAACAATAACAAAAAATAACCCCAGTCATAGCACAAACTGCTGAAAACCAAAGACAAAGAGAAAAATACTGAAGGCAGCCAGAGGAAAAAGGCACATTACAGACAGAGAAATAAAGATAAGAATTACAAGAGACTTTTCATGATAAAATAGGTAAGCCAGGAAACAATGGAGTGGCATCTTTAAAGTGCTGAGAGAAAAAAACTATTAACCCAGAATTCTGTACTCAGCAAAATATCCTTGAAACATGAAGGAGAGAGTAAGACTTTTTCAACCCAAAATGAAAAAAAATTCATTGCTTGCAGTCTGCCCGCTAGGAAAAGTTAAATAATATTCTTCAGGCAGAAGGAATATGACACCAGTAGAAACTTGGATTTACACAAAGAAATGAAGATTGCTGGAAATGGAATCAATGAAAATGAAAATAAAATTCACTTTTTCTTCCTTATAATTGCCCTAAAAGATACCTGACAGCTTAAAGCAAAGAGAATAAAAATATTGTATTTTTATTGCCTATGTAAAAGTAAAATGTGTGATAATAATGCAAAGGATGGGAAAGAGGGATTGGGAATACATTGTTGTAAGATTCTTATACACATGTGAAACAATAATATTACTTGAAGATAAATCTGAAAAATTAAAGATATTTATTGTAAAATATGGGAAACTACAAACAATAAAAAAATAGAGGTATAATAAATTGAGGGGGGCGGATGTGGCTCAACTGGTTAGGCGTCCGTCTCCCATATGGAGGGACCTGGGTTCGATCCCCGGGACCTCCCGGTAAAAAAAATAAAAATAAATAAATAAATAAATAAATAAATTGATAGTGGAGATAGAATAGAACTATTAAAAGGTTCAATTACCTCAAGACAAAAAGAAAAACAAAAAACAGATGGAACAAAAAGAAAAGAACTTGCAAGATAATAGAGTTTAATCCAACCATATCATTAATAGTATTAAATATAAATGGTCAAAACACCCCAATTAAAAGGCAGGATAAAAAAAAAAAAGACCTAAGTATATCCTGTCTACAAGAAATCCATTATAAATATAAATATATTGAGAGTTTAGAAGATATTCATTAATAAAAAGAAAGCTGGAATAACCATTAATACATTAGACAAAATAGACTTCAGAATATGGATAATTACCAGGGACAATGAGAGATATTACACAATGATAAAGGGGTCAATTCTGCAAGAAGACATAATAATCCTCTATGTGTGTTTACTCCTAACAACAGATTTCAAGTACATGCATCAAATGCTAACAAAAATGAGAGGAAAAATAGATAAATCTATGATAGTTGGAGACCTCAACATTTTTCTTTCAGAAGTAGACTGATTAAATAGAAAATCAGTAAGGATACATAAGATCTGAACACCACTATCAAAAAACTTGAACTAATTGATATTTATAGAATGTAACAACAGTGGAATACACATTCTTTTCAAGTGCACATGGAATAGTCACCAAGATAGAACATATTCTCAGCCTTAAAACAAACCTTAGGAAATTTAAAAGACTAGAAATCATATAAAGTTTGCTCTCAGACCATAACTGAAATGAAATGATAAACTAATAAAGATATTTGGAGAATCCCCACATATTTGAAGATTAAACAGCATGCTTCTAAATAATCCATGGGTCAAAGAGTCAGTCTTAAGAGAAATTAAAAGTCATTTTGAATAAAATGGAAATGAAGATACAATATAACATTTGTATGGTGCAGCTAAAGCAGAGCTTAGAGGCTAATTTATAGCATTAAATGCTTATTTTAGATAAAAAGGAAGGTCTTTTTGGCGACTGAATCACATCCCTCACAAAGAACATGTTCAAGTCTTAATCTGGGTGTGAATGGATTTATAAATAGGGCCTTTGGTAATCTAAGCACCTCTTAAAATATATGTGTGTATATATATATATATATATAAACAACATTTTTGTAAGCAAATACACATATATGCATGTATATTTATATATCATTTTGCAAATGTGTGTATGTATTGTGAGAATTTTGATTTTTACCCATAATAAAAAAAAAAAAATAGGGCCTTTGATGATGCTATTATTAATTCAGATGTGGGTTCATTTGCAAATAGGGTCTTCAAAGATCATATTTAGATAAAGCCAAATTGAAAGAGAAGCAGCAGTTGGAAAACAGATGAAGCCAGGAGTCAGCAGAAATCAGGAGGAGACGTAAGGAGAGGGAGATTGATAGTGGAATTTTTAGTCATTTGAGGCCATTCATATTCCTGCTAGTCAATACATGTTTATCACATTTATGAACAAATTTTTAAAAATTGAACTCTTTATTGAAAGTAACTGTAGATTCATATACAGTTGTGAGAAAGAATACAGAGAAAGCCCCCATACTCACCTCCCAGTTTCCCCCAGTGCTGATGAGGCAGGTTAGTTCAGGAAAGGGGAAGACTGGGGTCACACCTGAGGCCTGGCAGACCACATGGTCATGAGACACCGCCCGGAAACCTCCTGAGGGATCTTTTGAGACCCTGTCTGTGAGAATCCCATTCAGGATCAAGGGAAAGCTCTGGATAACCTCAAAAGGCCTCACCATTGGCCCCTGGGAAATGAAAGATGGGGCAACCAATCAGAACAGCAAACAGCTGGGGTCTCTCCCCAACGTTAGGAAGAGGGAGGAGAGAAGACTTTAAAAGCCCTGACCTGGGGCCCCACGCGCATGTCTCATTCTGCAGCACGCCTGAGGTTCAGGCCTCGGACCGTGTTCTTTTCTCGTTTTCTTGTTTCTTAATAAACTCTATTCCATTGCCTATTGTATTAGTCAGCCAAAGGGGTGCTGGTGCAAAGTACTAAAAATCTGTTGGATTTTATAAAGGGTATTTATTTGGGGTAGAAGCTTACAGTCACAAGGCCCTAAAGAGTCCAACTCAAGGTTACTTCCTTACCTAACTCTGCTGCCACGTGTTGAAGCAAGATGGAGGGCTTGTCTGCGAGGGCTCAGCCTTCCTCTTCCTCTTAAGGCTGCATGGTCCCAGCTTCTTCTCATCTCGGCTGTGGGCTGGCACAAGGCTCATCTTTCTCCAGGGGTCAGTTCTTTCCGGGTTCAGCCCCTCCGGTCTCTTCATAAGGTCAGCTGTAGACTATCAGGGTCATCGTTCTTCCTGGGGCCTCTGGATCCTCTGTGTATCTTCTCTGTGTCCACTTCTGTGTGAGAGTCTGTTTTATCAGCCCACCAACGGGGTGGGGACTCAACCCTGCATGCCCCCATGGCATGGTCGAATCAAAGTCCTAATCTTACCATAATTTAATCAAAGACATCTCAGCTGAATCTAAAATGCAAAGGTTATCACACCCAGAGGAACAGACCAGTTTACAAACATAACCAGTATCTCTTTTGGAATTCATAAATAATAACAAACTGCCACACCTACCCCTATGGTGTGTCCTTAAATTCTTATATGCAACATAAGCCAAGAACCTAGAAGCCCAGAACCCAGAGCCATCCTCTAATGGTATTTGGCAAGCCAGCCAGGAGACAGAGAGGCAAGTAATACTCCCTGATACCCAGTGAGGACTGGTGAGTCAAACTTTTAATTAGGGCCTGTCTGTGCCCTCTTTTGTTTTATTAGTGAGGCCAAGATTCTCACCCTGGGCCAGGAGGTTTGTTCCTTGCACAGCCCCTGGGAGGTCCTGAAGTTCCTCTTAATCCTTTACCTCCAGGGCCCCTGAGGCTGTTTGCCTATAAGCCACAGATCAGTCTCTGCTTCTTAATTGCTTCTTAATGTCTGGTTTAACTGTGAAATTTGGCCCCTGACAGTGGTCATAAAATGAGCTCTCTCTCATGGCCACTTTCTAAGAACTCTACAAATGTAGGCCGAAAGAAAGGTCCCCAGCCAGTACCTTTCTAGCAGGAAAGCCCAGCTTGGAAGCCAAGGTCTGGGAACTGGACCCAGACATCTCCAAGACCTCTAAGACTCTGGGGACACCCAGAGACATAAGGCTCCCAATTCCTGGGACGTGGGGACAGCGAGCAGGGCTCCAACCTCTAGGACGCTGGCTTGGCAAGCAACCTGTTCAACCAGGTCTAGCAGTGGGTCGCCAACCAGACTGACGAATGCATTTATCCTCCCCTAGGATAATGGATGGCTTCTAATTGGGATAACTGCCTACTGATAGTCTAACAAGGAAGAGGCTAAATCTTTTCCTGCCCCACCACGTGGCCACAATATGGCCGAGAATGGCCTCTGCATGGGGCCTGAATTCCAGTAAAGCCTGTGTAAGAGAGGAGAGGACAGACAGTTCAGAGGGCCAGAGACCACATGGTTATGTCTCCTTAAAGGTGAGGAAATGTATTACCAAACCTGTCAACTTCAAATGAGCTCAGGGCAATTACTCAGAGGCAGAACCTAGAAACCCAGATTTATTTCAACATGAGGCAATAAAATACCCTCTTGTAGATCCTAACTCTAGAGAAGGACGGATCCTCTTAGGAACTCCAGTCTGCCTCAGAAATCCATAGAAAGCTGCAGAATCTTTGCCTGGGCCCCAAACACCTTTTAGAAACAGCCTTTGCAGTTTTCAACAATCAAGACTGAGCCCCTGAGGAGGAGAAGGTGAGGAGGGGGCAAGAAGGAGGCTCATCTGTTAACTGCTGCCTTTAAAGGCACCGTCACGTCAGGGTTGCCCAAATCCAGGCTCCCCATCAGCAGGAAACTGGTCCCAAGCTGCCTCCCCACGCAGACCGTGGGGCCTTGCTCCTGGGGAGGACAGGAGGGACCTGAGGCCCCAGGTGACCCTTGACACGGCAGGTGAGGTTCTGAATTTCTCAGTCAACATGGTAGCCAAGGACTCAGTCCTAGCCTGCGCCCTGGACCTCTCTAACCTTGGCTGTGTGTGATGAGGGGAGTGAATGGGGAATCAAGAGCTAGGCCATTTACTAAACCTGCCCTGCCTCTGGCCCATGGTTTAAAAGGTTCCTGGCTGTTCCTAGTTGCCTGCCTATTCCCTTGTAGCAAGCACTCCAATCCTTGCAGCGAGAAGGCCTAGCAGGGCTTTACCCCTTGCGGGAGGTAACTATAGGATGCAGCCCCGGGAGCAGGCCCAATTCATGTCTCTTCAGGGGTAGGGCTCCTCTAGACTCTAGATCCATGCTTAGCAGCTGCCCAGGGATTTTGCTGGAGGAACAAAGCTGGAAGCTCCTGCATGAGGTTGCTGCTGTGGACAGACCCTGGGAGCTTTGCGTCTAGATGATTCTAAAGGCAGCTAAACTAAGCTTAGTGTGTAAAATTCTTTCTTCTGTTCTAATCTGTCCTTAACTTTGTGTTTAACTTTTAAATCTGTGTTTAATTTTGTCAGTCTGCTTGTGCCTAGGAATTTGTAAACAGATTTGGGGATTGCCTGTTACAGATTGGATATTGGTAAAAGGTAACCTAAAAATTAGTCTTTAAATTTCAATACCATCTTGCAACTGAATTTCACGTATAAAAGAAATCACAAGTGCAATTAATTCAACTGCTGGAAAAGCAGAAAACTTAGCAACATTGTTACTAATAAAATTGTTTTAGTTGCTTAGTTAATAAAAGTGCCCAATCTGTTCTAAAGTAAAAACTTATAGAAACTGTACCTAACAGTTAAGCTCATTATATAGATGCCTTTATATTTTAAAACAGGTATTCGTGACCCTGCGTTCTCTTGTGATTCCATCCAGGTGTGGACTAGATTGCTGCCTGCTGGAATTCTCAACCCTTGGGGTTGGACGTCCACTCTTCCAGTCCAGCAGCTGCTGAGCCCTGTTCTCTCCAAGGACTGGGGAGTGGGGGCCTCCCACCTCGAGTGCTGATGTTCCTAAAAGCAGCAAGTCGCGAGAGAAACCAGGCCTTTCAATGACCTCAGTGAGCATGCACTGGAATTAGTTTTCTCATCCAAGGTCTGTGAAGGTCAAAATGGGAAATAAGCAAAGCTCTGAAGTAAAGGAAAATGTTATAAGTTGTATTTTAAAGCATTGGGAACAATTTGGTTATAAGCCAGTAACTAAAAGGAACAAAATTCTTGTGCAAAACTGCATGGTCACAGTGCAGATTAATCAGAAGTAGCCTTCAAAGAGATCTTTGAGTTATTGGCTAGGTTGGGTGCTGACTGCTGAAACAATAAATGCATCTACTGCATCTCTGGCTGTGCTCCTGAAGTGGATGGAGGGTACGTTGCCGTTTTGGACCCCTGCAGCCGGCAATGGCTCGGTATGGCCAGATGTAAAATGGACACTGCCTCTAGACCGGCTGTTTCATAGTGTCAAAGGGCGCTATGACCAGGCTGGTGAAACACAGGAGCCCACCCTCCTAGCTTCTCTCTAGGGCCGACAGTGCTCAGCATGCTGGCTGTGTGCAGGACATACCAAGTGGAGCAGGGACCACCAGGGTACTGTGAGTAGAACTAAACCAACACGATTGGCATTATGGCCTGCTCCCATGGAGAGACAGCACGTATGGTGTTGCAAACCTGGAGCTTAGATCTGTTAGCTGCAGCTCAAAGAGGAACTTGTGCATTAACTAGTATTAAGTACTATACCTAATATGCATGTTGATTATGATGATATCTTTTCTATTCTAGATCATATGCGGAGGGATACTGACCATGCTAAAAGTCTTGATAAATTTCTAAGTAATTAATGAATGTGCCTATAAGACAAACGAACAGCTGTCTTAAGTACCGTCTTTATTTTGTTTGCCATATGCTTGTTGTGTTGTTGCCTAGATTGTTGTTGTGAGTTCTTATCTAGAGCAGCCTCTCCTCCTACCTCTCCTAGTTGTTCTAGGCATAGCACCACCATGGGAACCCAAACCCAGCAGGTCTACCACAGTCTCTCCCTAGAGTTAACCGAAGCATAAAAGAACTCAAGGAAGAACGCTGTTTCCCATCCACTTTGGGAGGAGGCAGCCTCTGGAGGCACCTGGCCTTTCTCCCTCTCATGGTCCACCATGTCATGGCTGGCCCCTCTTTCTGGGCCTACCTACCACCATCTTCCTTATCCTTTTAAGTAGGACCATGCACCTTAAATTCTCATTAAGTGTATTTCTTCCAGAATCAGTGCCTTATTATTCATGTGGGGATTTCATCCAGTTCCAACCAAGGTGTCAGACCCGACTTCCCTCAACTGCAGTAGAATAGCCAGAGGGTTTCGCACCGTCAGGCAGGGCCTGCTCCCTCTAACCATCAGGGAGCAGCTACAGAAGAATGAACATCACCCCTCAGCTCCCCCTGAAGAATAAGGGTGTAAACTCTCTGAGGGGGAGTTGAGGCAGGTTAGTACAGGGAAGACGGGGGCCACAGCCGAGGCCTGGCAGACCACGTGGCCGTGAGACACCGCCTGGAAACCTCCTGAGGGATCTTGTGAGACACTGGCCTTGAGAATCCCATTTGGAACGAGAATCCCATTTAGGGTCAAGGGAAAGCCCCGGGTACTTTCAAAAGGCCTCACCGTTGGCCCCTGGGAACTGACAGGTGGGACAACCAATCAGAAGAGCAAACAGCTGGGGTCCCTCCCCCAGCATTATGGAGCGGGAGAAGGAAGGCTCTAAAAGCCCTGGCCTGGGGCCCCGGGCGCATGCCTCTTTCTGTAGCATGCACACAGGCTGTGCCTTGGACCGTGTGCTTTTCTTGTTTTCCTATTTCTTAATAAACTCTTTACTCCCTTGCCTACCCTATGGAGTGTCCTTAAATTCTTTTATGAAGCCCAGAACCCAGAGCCAGCTGCTAACGGCGCTCCCTTGAATGCCTGTTGTTCGCTATCACAGCCACGAGTTTGACCTCGATCCACTCCACTGATCATATTCGGATCACAGCAGTTTTACATTCGCCTATCCATGGCGCATGCAAATTTAGTTCTCTGTAATTTTATCGTGTGTAGATTCGTGGAGTCACCTCAATCAAGACACAAAACAGTTCCATTTGCACAAGAGGCCCTTGTGCTACCCTTTAATAAACACACCCACCTCCCCTCACCATCTCCTTGCCCCTAAACCCTGAAAACTGCTCTATTCTGCATCTTTGTCATTATGTCATTTCAAGAATATCACTGAATTTTGCAGTGGGTAATCTTTGGGGACTGGCTATTTTCACTCCGCATAATTCCATGGAGATCATTCCGAGCTGTTGTAGGTGTCGGTACTTGTTCCTTTGTGTTCCATGGTATGGGTGGACCACGGCTGTTTGTCTTTAACCATTCACCCATTGAAGGACAGTTAGGTGGTTTCCAGTTTTTGGCGATTACAAATAAAGCTCTGTAAACATTTATGTATGGGTTTTTGTGTGAACATAACTTTTTAGTTCCTTGGGATAAATGCCCAAGAGTGCAACTGCTGGGATATATGGTACTTGCATGTTTAGTTTTATAAGAACCCACCAAACTGTTTTCCAGAGGGGCTGTATCATTTTATATTCCTACAGCAGTGTACGAGTGACCAGTTTCTCTGTATCCTTACCAGAATTTGGTGTTGTCACTATTCTTTTTCCTAACCATTCCTATAGGTGTGTGGTGATGCCTCATTGGGTTTTTCATTTGCTTTTCTCTGACGGCCAATGATGTTCACTATTGTTATTTACCATCTATATACCCTCTTTGGTGAAATGTCTGTTTGTGTCTTTCTCCCATTTTCTAATTGAAAATATTTTTTACTGTTGAGTTTTGAGAGCTCTTTGTTTACTCTAAACACTAGTTCTTTGTTAGGTATGTGGTTTGCAATTATTTCCTCCCAGTCTGTAGCTTTGTCTTTTTATCCTCTTAACAGTATTTTTTTCTTTTTCAGAGAGGAGCTCCAACTTTCCATTTCTTCTCTTTTGGATCATGCTTTAGCTGTCATATCTGAGGACTGTTTGCCAATCCAATCCCTAGGTCCCTATATTTTCTTCAACAAGTTTTACATTTTACTTTGTGATTTGAGTTATTTGTGTTTAAGGTGTGGAGTTCAGGTTGAAGTTCATTTTTCTCTTTTTGCCTATGGATTTCCAGTGGCTTTTGTTGAAAAGACTCTCTTTTCCACCAGGAACTGATTTTGCACCTTTGTCAAAAGTCAACTGGGCACATTTGTGTGGGTCTGTTTCTGGGTTCGGTATTCGATTCCATTGATCCATATGTCTGTCCCTTCATCAATACCAAGGACTGTGCTAGGAGCTGTATGTTCATTACTTATACTTCTTACACCAGTTGTCTGATTCTTGTTTCAGTTTTATAGTGTTGCTGCACACACTCCCCAGGCGGTGAGAGGTGGCAGACAGGAGCACACAGCTCGGTCACACTGCAGCCTGGGACCTGGGACTGTGGGGTAGGGCGGGAGCAGAACAGAATCACCGCTGCCCCACATTCACAGAACTACCGGGTTCTGTGATGGTCGAAGGGGATAAATGTACATGAAGGTAAAATAGAAAGTAAGGTATGTGATTAGTTTCCCTTCTAAAAGGCATTTTATTATAATGGAGGGCTCTTGAAAATGCTCTGGGAGAGGAAAGAATTCTCGAGGGCACGTGGCCTCTCGCTGCCATGGGGAGGTGGCATGCTGCCCACCCCTCAGTCCTCACTGGCAGAATCCCTTTCCACGTGTGGGGGGTCGCGGCGACTCTAGGACATCCGTTTCCCCCTCGCCCACGACTGCTGGGGTGGGGCTTGTGCGAGGGCATGGCGGGAGCCTCCGGGAAAGGCCGTCCAAGCCCAGAAGGCCTCTTCTGACCTTTCTGATGTTTCTGGAGAGGATGGGAGGCTTGGAGCTACCCCGTCGTCCTGACTAAGAGGGGACAACTGCACAGCAGAGGACAACGAGCCAGAGAGCAGCGGACAGACGGGCAGACGGGACCAGGCCCTTGAGGACGGTGATGAGCCCCTGGATTAACCCACCGCCCATCGCCAGACTTCTCATTATGGGGCAGTAAAGCCCTTATTCCTTGTGTTGCTGTGAGTTCAGTTTTTTCTCAGCCAAAAATTTTCACGATACGGAATTTGGTTCCTTCGTATGGCCCTGAGGGTGGGGGGCACGGGTGGTGAGAATTCCACAGCTCTGTGCCAGGACGTCTGTGGCCTGGTACAGATCCCAAACACGCAGGCAAACTTGCTTGTTCCTGTGGATTCAGAGCGCTGCCTACCAAGGATGCAGTTTCAGGAAAAAGCGGCTAAATATGACCTGTATGCCACGGCCATTGCTTGTGGCCTCCCAGTCGTGACTTACAAGAAAGATGAGCTCAGGCTGAAGCAGGCGGTTGGGGAGCAGAGCAGGCGGGAGACGAGACAGGACCGTGCCTCCGTGCAGGGCCGCAGGCCTCTCCCGCAGCTCTCGAGAAGGAGCCAGGAGTCGGAGCTTGTGTCCTCGCTCAGGGAGGAGGCCCTCCTTGTCAGCATTAAGCCCAGGGTGGCGGTTAGGTAAAGCGAGGAAAGGTGGCCCTTGGGCAGACCCTGGGCGCGGGTCACGTCTTCACAGCCGCCTGGACTTGAGTCCAGAAAGCCTGCCGGTGCTACCTCACGTTCTCACCGTCCACTCCGATGGAATGTCGCTCAGCTGTGAAGGAATGAGGTCCAGATACACGCGGCAACATGGACGGATCTCGGAGACAGCACGTTGAGTGAAAGAAGCCGCGGCAGCTTCCAGTTCTTTTAAGGATCCCCAAAAGAGAAGGATTATGTTCTGGAACTGACCCATTCCTGTGGGTGTGGGACTTTCACTTGGACTAATTACTGAGGAGTGACTCAGCTTGGGTCTCCGCCCTCCTGCTGGGCCTTATCTAAACGGAGACACAGAGGAAGGGACACAGGAAAAGGGAGCTCTGCCGTTTGACCTGGCTGAGAGAGAGAGAGAGAGAGAGAGAGAGAGAGAGAGAGAGAGAAGCTGCCGTGTTATACTGATCCTGCCACGTGAGAGTGGGACTTCAGGGAAACAGAGAGGCCCCAAGAGGCTGAGAGAGGTCCTGGGGTCTCAGAGCACAGAGGCACGGAGAGAGGCCCTCACGGGGCACGGGGCAGCTCGAGGCTGAGGAGACGAGCCCTGCCGCGTGCCTGACAGCTCACAGCTGAGCTGGGAAGAAAGCGGAGCCGCTGGGAAGGAGAGGAGGCCAGAGAGAGACAAGCCCTGTGCCTGGGTGCCCACAGCTGAGCTCCGGGAGCTGGGCTCCGAGAGACCGTGAGCCTGGAGGGGAGGCAGGGACCTCGGCAGAGCTCAGCGGCCCTCTTGCTTCACCAGGTGGCATGTGCCTTGATTTGGACATTTCATACCTATGGAACTGTAAGTTTTTACCCTAAATAAAATCCCCATTATAAAAGCCAACCCATTTCTGGTACTTTGCATTGGCAGCCCTGTGGCAAACTAAGACAAAGCCAGATACAAAAGGACAAATATTGTATGATCTCACTGACACGAAGTAATTAGAATAAGCAAACTCATAGCGTCAGGTCCTAGAATTAAGGCTACTAGGGGACAGGGTGGTGGTAGAACAGGGAGCTAAGGCTTAAAATGTGCAGAGCTTCCATTTGGGACGAAGGTAATGGATGGGGGTGATGGTAGCCTGACACTGTGAACGTAACTCACAGCACTGAAATATATTCTGAATGTGGTTATAAGAAACAGCCCCAATAAGCAATTTTCAGCCGCTTAGAGCCAGCCTGCTCTGCCTCCCCTGCAAAACTGCCCACAGATAAGCTCAGCCCTGTCACTAAAGGAGCCTAAGCCCCTTGGGGGGCCTGTGGGCTCTGACCTTGAGACTTCCCGCCAGGCACACTGCATGATGCCCCTCTCCCCCGGGGCTCCCTCGGCGTGGCTCCCCATTTTGGGAGCCCCTGTGCTGCAGCCTCTGGAAGGGCTCCCGCCCAGGGACCCACCCCTCCCCGGGAACCTGGCCAGGTGCTGCCGAGCCAAGCTTGTGTGCCGCCGCCACCTAGCGGCCAAGGCCTCTCGACTCGCTCCGAGATCCTCGAACTCACTGCGGCGGCGGCAGACGCGCTCTGGCTTGAATGCTCTGCGTAGACAAGAGCTTTGGCTCGGTTATCAGCCCATGGAATAGCCTGCAAGACGTGGACCAGAGCCCATGGGGCTGTGCTGCCAAGCAGCGTCAGGTGGAGCGAGGCCCTGCGCCCCCGAACTTAGGCGGGGGGGGGGGGTCCCCTCTGCTCCTAACGGCGTGCTCCTGAGGGGGAGTTCTTCATGAGGACCCTGGGCTCCCCTCGGCACGTTGAGGGGTTGAGGCAGCCCGCCCCGACGATGGGGAGACCTGCACAGCGCACCAAGGTCAGCGTCAGAACGGAATTAGCGTCTCTACAGCAATTCCAGATGCCGCAGGACAAAGGGGCAAGACCTGCAGACTTCTGAGGGAACTAGAATTCTCCACCTGCCCAAACTCCCCAGTAAGTGCAAGGACAGAATAAAGACATTTTTAGACGAGCCATGCTTCAGAAAACGTGCCTCTCTCGCACCCTTTCTTAAGAAGCAACAGGAGAAGACACTTTGCTAATGATGGGATTAAGAAACTGGAAAACATGGCATCCAGGAGACAGGGAGTCAACCTGGGAAAGGAGAAGGGAAACCTGGGATGCCAGATGTGTAAGAGGTCTGTCTGGCGGAAAGAGGTCTGGCTTGTGTATGAAAGTCCAGAGCAAAGCAGAAGGAAAGCAAGGCAGGGTCCACGCAGGGCCTGAGAGAATATCTGTCTGGTAGATCAAAGGATGGGGTCTGGGGAGAGAAGGCTGCGCTTAGAAACTAAGGCAAATCGAACGAGGCAGCTGCTAGCCAAGGGAGCCAAGCAATGGGAGGAATATAACCCAGTGTATTTCTTGATGCTGCTTGAACATATTTACATCCTTCTATTAAAACAACACTATCGAGTCAACTAAAAATAGCGAGGGAGTTACGCGGAGTGGGCGTGGGGGGAGAGCTCAAGGCTCATCTACCCTACAGGCGTCAGCAGACTTGATGAAATGGGAAGTAAAGGGCTGCACAGCAGGGAGAGCCACGGGGAGAATTTATCACAAGAATTAGCTCATCTTTGGAGAGTGACCTGGGGAGCAGGGAGGGTGTTTTATTATTATTCTAACCTCTTGTCTTTATTTGATTTTCAAATTATAGATATGTATAACTTTTATAAAACAATTTTAAAGGCAAATAATGGACTCTTTCCACATACACATTTATATCCTTTTTTGCCCAGTATTCTCCTTTGAAAAATTTTATAAAGAATCAGAGCTACATAGAGCATTTATGTATACAGATAATAATGCCAGCTATTTAGACTAGAAATTATCTGGAAACAATCTAACGACTTAACACTGAGGCTAAATAAATTGCAGCACATCTGTGTGATGAAGGCAACTAAATTACCTTTGCAAAGAACATTCAGTGGCATGGATGACATTCAAAATATGGTAAACTTAAAAAACAGGTTAAAAACAACCTGTATAATAAGAGCCCATAATTATGACTATTTATATTCTTACCTTTCTTGGCATCAAGCTATTCTCTGTATTTCGAAATACAATTGTGTTTCTGGGTGGTGGGATCAGAGAGGACTCTCTTTTTATACACTCTTCAGGATTTTCTAAAGTTGAAGCAATGAAATTATTTTCATAATTAGGACCAGCCCTTCTTGAAGCTTAGACTTGTGGACAAACCTGCTCTGATAAAGAGAGGTCCCTAAAGCATGTCCCCTGGTGTCCCCAGGAGGCCAGGGTCCACGGGGGCACTGGAAGAGCAGAGCTGAGAACAGGTCCTGAGGGGGCTGCCTGCAGGACCTTGGGCAGGAGGGGCTTCTGGAGCGGAGGGCAGGAGCACTGGCATCCCGGAGAAGCCCACCTTCCATGGCCCCCTGGGGAAGTGGGCTTCGGGCTCCTGAGCGGATGGCCCTGGGGTGAGCGTGAACCGACAGAAGGGTATCTGATGGCTGCACGCTCCTCCTGTGCTCAGCCCCCGGCCCCCAGCCCCTCCGGGACCCTGGACAGCTCCCTCACCTTCAGATCCCGCTCACAGCACCTGGTCACCTGGTCACCTGGCCATGGGTCCCAACCAAGGACGTCAAGACGTTTCCCCATCCAGCCCCAGCTCCTCTTCCTCCTCCTCAATGGTGAGGGGCCTTTGCAGACCCAGGCCCGTTCCCCAGGGGCTGCGACCCCCCAGGGGAAGGGAACACTGCACTTTGTACTCCCATCTCGAGCGCCTCTTTCAATGGCAAGTGGCAAACCTTTAAAGTGGAGGAAGAGAAGGATGGAGAATTGCAAAGAAAATGAAGGTAATTTGCTTTTGGTTTCTAAAGCCTTCTTGCCCCAGAATGCAGCGGATTTCCATGACGACGCCGTCGAGGGTGGCATTGGTAATCTCCCCGTACGTGTTCGGATGGGTGCATGGACGCCGGCTGGCCTGGCACTCGGCAAGGAAGTGATTTCAGTAAAAATCTCTTTGTTTTAGGTCAATATCTTCACAAGACCCTATTATAAAAGTCACTTAAACGGAATGTTCAGTGCCTTCCATAGCATGCCAAGCCAACTTTCCACTCAGCTGCACTGTGGCTGCTGCTCGTCATAAACTAATCCTGTAAGAGAAAGCATGGCTTCTCATCAAATAAATTGGGGAGGAAATGGCGGTTTACATGCGGTTTGGGCAATGTCTAAGTGCAGACAAACATTTAACTGAACGATGAATTATGACGCAGAACAGACTAAAATCTGTTTTTACGACCTGACGTTCAGAACGATGCTGTTTGGCGGCACAGAATCCCCAGCGGGCTCTTTTCCGTAAACTTTGGGAGCTGTTTCTGAGTGGAGGTCTCAGGGTGCTCTCCACAAAAACCGGGTGTTTTTCCGGCCAAGACCACGCCTGGGGGTGCCGCGTGCCCGCTCCCGTGAGGTCTGCGAGCATCCGGACGTGTGCCCTCGGCCGCCCGAGCGGCATCGCCGCCAGCTCCGTGCCGCGTCGGGCCCTGCCTGCGCCTGCAGCCGCCGGGCCGCTGAGAGGCTGCCAGGACGCTGCGCTCAGGGTTGCCAAGGGGGACCCCCGAGAGAAGACCCCCTGGCCCGCTGGGGGCTCCCCGACACTGTGTGGCCCAGCGGCTACGTCATGGAGCTTGCATTTAGAAGGGAGAACGGTTTAAATAATTACCTTATATTCTCAGTCTTTTAAAAGAGAAGAACCGGGTGGCATTGAAGCCCTTCAGGAAACAAAGCATCTACCCCCCGCCCCAAAGCCTTCCTGAAGGTTCGTGAGTCACCAGGTGCAAGATGCCAGGTCACCCAGACTCGGTGTTGGTGTGGGGGCCACTTCTGTGCTCCACCGTCCTTGGCCAAGAGTCCTGTCCATCTGCCTACCAACCCGTACCATCGACTCTTCACCGCTGCACCCGTTCCCTGCGAACGGCCCCTCCTGCCTCAGTTCCTTCTTCAATAAAGTGATGTCTTCATTTGCTAACGGCTGCCCACGCAACGCACCAGAAACAGGCTGGCTTTTCCAGTGTGATTTACTAGGGCAAAAGCTTACAGTTCTCAGGCTGTGGAAGTGTCCGAATCAAGGTGTCATCAGAGATGCTGCCTCGCCAAGCTGCAGCTGGGGGCGATCAGGCACACGCAGCGTCCGCTCCTCTCCCCTCTCCTCCAGGACTTGGAGCTGTGCCACCTGTGGTTCTCTTTCCTGGGTTTGTCACGTTCTGGAGGCTTCTCTGTCTCCATGGCCGTCTTCCTGTGTCTGTGGCTCTTTATTCCTCCACTTACAAAGGACTCCCTGGGTCATGCTGCACTGAAGTGACCTAATCAAAAGGAGGGTCCCTTAACTGACTCTAACCAAAAGGCCCATCCTCACTAGGCTCACATGCGCAGGAATGGACTGGCTTTAAGAACAGGATTTTCTGGGATCCACAAAAGACTCATACTGGGGGGCGGATGTGGCTCAACTGGTTGGGCGTCCGTCTCCCATATGGAGGGACCAGGGTTCGATCCCCGGAACCTCCTGGTAAAAAAAAACAAAAAACAAACAAACAAACAAACAAACAAAAGACTCAAACTGCCACAGTGGGGATGAAAATTGGAGGTTAGATGAGCCAAGCCTTGGGAAGGTCCTAGACTCACACAGGAGGCATTGCACGTGTGGGAGCGTGACCACGAGGTCGAGCCAGCATCCTGGACCACGCCGGCTGGTGAAGGACGGTCCCCAGCCGTCGGCTGAGCTGAGAACCAACAGGTAAACAGCGTATCCTGTGCGCCGTTCTAGCTCAACTCAATGTCACAGGAGGCGAGACTGGACCTCAGTTCTTTGGAGCTTTGCCAGGAGTTGGTGGTCTTTGCGGAGAATCCTGCCCGAGCCCCTCAGCACAGCTGTGCCCGCCTGCCCGGGAGGTGCGGCTGGGCAGAGCGTCCACAGACGGAAATAACGGCGTTCTAGTCCAGATGCTTCCCTTCCACTTCTCCTTGACGCTGGGGCATCACGCTGGCTTTCGTCCCCCAAAAGTAAAAGTATCCGTGGACTTTCTTCAGGATAACCAAGGGTACATTACAAAATGTCCGTTATAAAAGGAAGGGAGTGTCTGGTCTGTTGGGCTAGATGAGTCCGGAAGTTCTTTCTACGTTCCGTATTTTGGGGAACTACACGGCGCCTTTGCTTTGCTCATGAAGGGGTTTGCTTTTCTGACTTGCTCGTTTACTCGGAGGCCCGTTCCGACGGCCCTGAGCGGAGCTGAGGCCCCTGGCAGCCGTCTGGGGACGCAGCGGTCTGAGCCCCTCGGCCAAGCCCCACGCGGCTGGACCCTGGGGCCAGCCCTCTGGCCGGCCACGGGGGCTGCTCCCTGTCGCTGAAGGACCAAGAGAGCGGGCACGGGTGGCCGACACTGTCCCCTTGGAGGCCGCAGGCGGCACGCCTCTCAGGAGGCTGCGTGACCGCACACGCCGCGCTTACTCTTTACGCCCCTCGCCACGCGCCACCGGTTCCTCCTGCTCCCGGCCCTTCCTCTCTCCGTGGGCACCTAGCCCGAGGATTTGGGGGTGTCCTGAAGTCGAGACCTCCCTCGGAGGCCAGCAGGTGAGGCTGGCGTGGCAGGGGAGCCGTTTCACCCCGGGGAGAGCGCTGGGGGAGGGGCGTAAGGAGCAGCCTCATCTCTTTTTCCTTTTGAACATTTCATTGTAGTAATATTTATACAACTCAAAATTTCAAGTTTTAACTACTCTCCAGTGTACTGTTCAACAGAATTAATTACTCACAATATTGTGCTACCATCAGCAATATCCATCACCTCAACCCGAAACCCTGCCCGTTTCGTGACTCCCTCCCCTCCGTCCCCGGTAGCTGACTCTATGCGACTTCTTCTTCTAGGGGTTTCACTGGAGGGAGGCCATGCCATATCTGTCCTTTAGCGTCTGGCTGATTTCACTGAGCTCGAGGTCGTCCAGGTCTGCCCACGCGGCCGCACACACCAGGGCTTCGTCCCTGCTACGGCTGGACGATGTTCCGCCGTGAGGACAGACACGAGCTGTGCGTCCTGCCGTCAGGCGGCGGACACTTGGGCTGTTCCCGCTTCTTGGCTGCGGGAGTATCTTTGGGAGCCTGGACCTAATGGGCTGAGTGGACGGGGGAAGAGGGACCGCATCTTGCAGCCGGGAACACACTGCCTCTCACTCTGAGGCCTCCAGAGGCTGTCCTCAGACGTGAGGACGAGCTGGCAGCTCCGTCCGAGGCCTGGCCTTCGGGATGTCGCGCCCGGCCTCAGGGCAGCTCTGCTGCTTGGGGGACCAGTAGGTGTCCCAAAGCTTGACCCTGGAGCCCCAGTTCTCCTGCCTCTCCGGAGCCTGTGCCTCGGGCTCGCTGCTGTCCAGGAGCCTCTTATCTGTATCTGTGCCCTGGCCCACCCTGAGGCCCCAGGCCCCTCCTCACGACATGCGTGTGACTCGAAGGCACAGGCGGGGGCTGGTTGTCCCTCCCCGGCATCCGTGTGGCACGGAGGCAGGGGCAGGATGGAGTAGAGCCCTCACTGCCCCTTGCTGCCCCAGGCACTCCAGGCTGGTAACCACTGGGGGTTTGGGGCACGGCCCCCCCAAGCCGCGCTCAGGTCCTAACGCCCGCCCGTGGCTGTGAGCCCCATTAGCAAACAGGACTCTGAAAACGTGAGAAAGAGGCATCCTCTGCAAGCTCCAGCAGCCCCCGAGTACGGCGTGTGCCACAGCTGCCTGGTCAGCTAAGGCGGGCACCAGCCCTGAGACTGCCCCGGCACCAGGGCTCACGAGGGCTGCCTCTGAGCCGTCTCCCCGGAAGCCCAGGGCAGCTGGAGGCTGCCTGGAAGGATGGAAGCCAATCCCGGGCTCGTGGCCCTGCGCTCAGATCCCCTGCCCCAAGAGCCCGGAATTGTGCCAGTCACAGAATTCTCAGCAAGCGTTTGTGGCTTGCTCACTTTTCAGGTGTTCCACACATCTGCCGGGGGCTCGGATCTACCAGAGCTTACAGAATATTCTGCTTTTCAATATATTTTTTTACAAATTCAGCTTTGTTTTTCAGAGGTCCCAGGGTCCCAGGAGCACTAAGATCTAAACGCAGCATCTGTTGTCAGGAAGAGGCTGGGGAAGTGAGCCAGGGATCCCCAGGCTGGAGAACACGATCCCAGAGGTTCACTTTATGAGCTCACTTCGGCTCTTGGTAGATGGAATCGTGGGCCCCAACAAGGCTCGTTCTTCGTAGCCACGTCCCTGCGGGTGTGAACCCGTTTGTGAACAGGGCGCTTGGGGGCTGCGATACCAGGTAAGGTGTGGACTCCTCTGTGACCGGATCTTCTGAACCAGGGTGTCCTGTAAAGAGACGCTGGAAGGCAGAGAGCCAGAGCAGGAAATCCAGGACGTGCCTATGGGGTAGGAGCCACGCCCCCCACGGAGTGCAGCCGGCAGCGTCCGAACACCGTGGGCTCGGAGGAAGCACGGCCCTCCCGGCTCACCCTGCACCCCGAGGCTGGACAGCTGGCCTCTAAGACCGGCTGATCCCTTCCTGTTGCTAACCAGCCAGGGTGCCGTGCTTGTCAGCCACCCGGGCCGGCAGGCTCCTCCACAAGAACCGCCCTCTCCTGCCTCTCCTGGGCGATGCCTTCTAATGTGGAACATTCCAGAGTGACTCTCAGCTTCCCCGGGGGCTTCCCCCCTGAGGCGGGCCCTGACCTTCGTGGCCCTGGCCAGCGCTCCATTCCTGCTGGGACGGCGGGGGTCTGGGCTGTGGCTGCCGCCCTGGGCAGCACTTCCGCGCTCTCCTCCAAATCGCCAAGGGCCGCTTGGTCCTCTCATCAGGTCCTTTGGCGTCTTCACACCTCCCACGCCCAGTGCTTGCAGGATAAATGCTCAGCTCGCTGGTTGTGCGGCAGTGTGTGCCGGTTAACTGAAGTGCCCAGTAGCAATAAAACGTCTCCTCATTTATGCGGAAGTGGAATATCATGAACGAGGAAGCGGGATTCAGAGGCTCAACGCACTGAGACACTCAGCTGGCCGTGGAGGAGGAGGTCTGTGGCCGAGGCCTCTACACTGACACAAAACTTTGGCTCAGTGCTTCTGGCCTTGAGCTGACACCTGCTGGGCAGCCACACGTGACACACAGGGAGCCTGTCTGCTCCTGGGCATGGGTGCCAGGCTGCAGGAGATGGGGTGTGGCGGCAGGAGAGGGGACCTGAGGCCACCTCTCTCATCTTGGCCTTCCCCTGGCTGGGGGGCAGGTGCACACTTCTGTTTGTCACCAGCGAGCAGGCATTTCCTCTTCTACCTGCTCTGAAGGTTCCAGGAGGTATTTGTTATTTTCTTTTAATTTCAAACACATCTAGAGAAAAAGCCAGGCAGGCATCAGGGCCCCTCTCCTGAAGTCTCAGGTGTGCCTGATTGGCCAGGTGACCTGGCTGAGTCCCTCCTGCCTTGGGCACAGCTGGGGGGTCCCCATCTCCCCTCATCCTGTGTCGAAGGGCAGCTCCGAGTGTTTTAAGGCATATTTCCACACCTGGCATATTTCTCATGTGTTCTGATTCCAAGTTGGAAGAGAAAGTACAGCTTTACCTGCATCTGATTGGTTCTCGGTGGGGGCAGCTTCAGGTTGGGTGGGAATCCCGAGCGGAAGTTCCTCCTGAGTGCCCTCCTGCCGTGGGGTGGTGGTGAGGGGAGTGCGGTGCAAATCCCACCTTTCAAGGCGGGCAGCTGGGGAGGACAGGCCCTCCACAAGCACCTGGAACACCACCTGTGGGTGCAGTGCTTGGGTGGGAAGGAGACGGTGAGAGGTGCGAGAATGCACAGAGCTGTGTCGGCCTCCGACAACTCTGAAGACGACCTCCCTTTTAACCAAGTTTTATGGCATTTGCCGATTCTTGCATCGATTTATTGTGGTAGTTTGAGTCTTTTGTGGACCCCAGAAAATTACGTTCTGAAATCGATCCATTCCTGTGGAAGCTTTGATTAGACTAGATTCAGCCAAGGGCCATTTGACTGGGTCATTCCAGTAAGGCGTGGCCCAGGGTGGATTTAGTCCTCTTACCAGAGTCCTTTATAAACTGGAATCAGCAGAGCCACAAAAAGAGAGAGAAAGCGCAACAGAACCTGGGCGAGAGAAAGCCACAGGAACAGAGAGAAAGCAGGAGGAAGCCAGAGGCTGAGAGCCACGAGGCCGGAGGAGAGGGGAGAGACGAGCGGCGGCCACCGCGTGCCCGCTCGCCCGCGGCGCAGCGCGGGGGGACAGCCTCTCTGATGCCGCCGCCGTGTGGACACTCACAGGCCCCTGTAAAATCCCCCCTGAACGACGCAGCGATGCTCGCCCCTTGCTCCTCCGTTCAGAGAGGCTCATCATGCAGACAGGAAATGGGGGCTGCACGCCGTGCGCCATTTTCAGAGTAACGAGTGCCCGAGCACCCTGTGGGGAAGGAGCCTTTCCCCATGAGCTCAGGGGTTCGCCGTGTTTCGGCCGGTTCAAGGGCATCGGGATCGCCCTTGTCCCGTGCTGCCTGGAAGGAGCCTCTTTAGTCTTTTTGACGAGCCTGGCTGCCTTTTTTGGCATTGGGGGTCGAATCACGTCCCCCAGAAAAGGCGCCTTCATGCTGTGGAGCGAACCTCCTGGCGAACAGGATGTCAGCGTTAAGGCGGGCCACGGTGGGAACGAATTCCCAAACAGGGTCTTCGAAGATCCTATTTTGGAAGAGGCCAAGCTGACTGCAGAGGAAACCCAGGCAGTCAAAGGACCCAGCGGAAGCGGGAGAGGAGAGGGAAGTCACCAGGCGACCGAGGGCGGGCGTCACAGCTCGCTACCGCCTCTGGAGAAAGCGCCGCGTGCTGGGGCTTTGGCCTCAGCACCGAGAGACGAGAGTCTTGTTCGAGCCACTGCTCTGGCCAGCTAAGATGGGCGGTGGCTTGTCCCCTGGGACAAGATGTCCTGGCTCTGTGTGTCCATCTCCTGCCCTAGTCCACAGTCTCCGACAGGGAAGTCTGGGGGCCAAGCAGGACCCACTGGGCACACGCCACGTGCACAGCGGCAGCAGCGGGCGCCGAGGCCTGCAGGGAAGGGGGCCGTTCCTGGAGTCTGCTGGCAGGGCGCAACACAATTTGTGTTCTGTTTAAGCCCCTCGGAGGGGCTGTGGGGGGTGCTGCGGGCAGAGAGACGGGGTCCCCCATCCTGCATCTGCAGCAGCTCCCGGTCCAGCAGAGCGGGGGCGGGCAGCCCACAGGCCCCACGTGGCGTTGCCCTGCCCGGCGGCGCTCGGCCGCTGGGGTTGGGCCGGTGCCTGCACGGCCAGCACTGGCGCCGCCGTCGGGGCGGAGCTCCCCTGAGCACAGGGCTGCGGGGCGGTCTCCAGACGCACTCCCACCCCCGCCCTCCCGTGGGAGCACCCCCCAGCCCGGGCCCCGAGAGAACAAAAGGGTGCTGGGCTGGAGTCAGCCGCATCTGCACCCACACGCAGAGTGGGCTGCTTTTTAAACAATTTTTTCTTAAAAACTTTTTTTTTCTTTCCGGAATCGGTGGCTTCTTCTGAGGAGCATGGCACTGGCCGCTGGCGCACCTCAGCTGCTTTTTAGCTTTTTAGCTTTTTAGCTTTTTAGCTTGGGCAAAGCACGAGAGCCAGCTGTGCTTCATTGCCAGCCAAGGGCCAGGGAGCCCCAGCGCTCACTCCTGGACTCCTGCCTTTCCCTAGGCAAGCCGGCGTCGCCCACGACAGAGAACATTCTGGTGAAATGCTGCAGGCGGCACAACCTGGAAATGCCAAGCCCTCTCCCCCACCAGCAAAGTCTGAGCCCCATTCCCAGCCTCCTTGCCCCTTCCTTCCCCTCCTGCACTCACTTCTCCAGCTGCTCTGCAGATGTGTGGAACTCAGCTTTGGGTAGTCAGATGCCAGCACAAGTGTTGGGGAGGGCTTTCTTCCCAAATAGGAAGACAAAGTCTTAGGAAGAGGAGGCATGTGGCCCAGCTTGGAATGCAGCTGTGATACCTGGAGCAGCAGCACCCCACCTATGACCATGAGGCTGAAAGTACAGGATAAGGGGCACAGGAGGGAGAGGCTGGCAGTCTGGGCCCCTGAGAATATCTAGAGTGGCCGCACCTGCCCCGGACACTGACCTCAGAACTCGCTGTTACAGAAGAAGCTGCAGCCCCTTCCTTACTTAAGCCCCTTGCAGCCAACTGCTATTCTGGACACACCTTCCTTTGGGTGCAAATCATGGCTTTCTGTGGCTACTTCCATTTTCCTTTGCATCATGAAGGCTGAGAGGAGAGGCTGAACTCTTCCCTGGGTGGGCCTCGCCCCTGCCCCCAGGTAGCAAGGGGTGAATGCTTGGAGCTGGTACCTGCACTCTGTGGGGCAGGACGGAAGGAGGTCACCTGGGGGGAGCCCCCATGTCCTCGGGCAGTGCCTCCAGGGACCGAGTCTTGCTCCTCCAGCCTAGGGCAGCTCTTTTGGGAAAGGCCCAAGCACTGAATTTATAAGATTATGTTTATTTTGCCTTTATTTGTAGCAAACCCAAGTTCCTCTGGGAGGCCGGCAAGGGGATGGTCACGGCATTTGGGTTCATTTTTGAAGCGACACTTAAGGATCACCAACAGGACTGGCTCAGAGGCAAGGAAAACGGTCACAGCAGACCCCAGTGCACAGAGGCTGCCATCTCATGGCGGGACGGCAATGTCCTTGCTGCACCCAGGGACAGATGGCCACGTGTGGGGAGTGGGCAGAAGGGAGAGGCAGGGGACAGGGACTGGGTGGGGCAAGGGGAAGGAGGAGGGGCAACGGTCTAACCGGGCACGGGGCTGTCAGCCAGAGGCCCGGCCCAGGAGACGCCCGGGAGGTCACTCGGCACCCCGGGCCGCGCAGCGCGGTGGAGCCCAGGCCTCGGCGCCTCCTGCGGCAGCCCTTCTCCTCGGCTCAGGCCCGTTCTGCCCCCGGAACCAGCCTCTGGAAGTCATGCTCAGCCCCCCGGACCGGGTGTAGTCCACCTCCCGTCGCATCCGCCCGGTCCTCCCAGCAGGGGTACCCGTCCCCAGGGAGTGCGTGCCGGCTCAGTGCACAGCTTGCCTTGGCTGTGCTGCCCCCGTGGGCCGGGAGGCCCCTGCAGCCCACCCCATCTTTGTCCTCTAGACCACACGTAAGAGGATTTACCGGGCGGCCTTTGCTCCCCCCCAGCAAATCCTGCAGGACTGCGGACCTGCTCAGGTGTGCCCGGGGCACCCTCTGCGAAGCAGGCATACCTTGTTCTCTTTGCTGGTCTCTCTGCTCCATGGACACGAGGGCGGAGAAGTGCGCTTGGTCGTAGGCCAGGACCAGGGGCGAGCAGTGGCATCTGTTGGGAGGGACCTCCAAGGGCAGGTACACTCCTCCGAACGGGATTGGCGCGAAGGCTGAGGACACAAACAGGGATGAGGGCCATGGAGCGGAGGCAGCCCTGGGGGGCAGCCGGCAACTCCTGGGGACCCCGGTGCAGCAGGCCCCGGAGGGCGGCCGCCCGCAGGGAGCGAGCAGAGGGGAGGGGACCCCACGCCCCACGCGGCACAGGAGCTGCCCCACTCGGCACTCGCTGACCCACGGGGGTGCATCACAGTCAGCGCAGCTCCCACGGGCAGGGAAACCCCCAGCCCCAAGTGCCTCCTGGCACAGTCGTCTGGCTCGACCTGCACCCCTTCCAGCTGCTCGCTGGGAACAAGAGGAGCAGGGCTTAGGGGCTTCCACGGTGACCTGCCCTTATGGCCTGCTTTGCCCCCACAGGGATGGAGAGATATGCAGCTGCCATGGAAAGCTGCATGGCGGCACCTCAGAAAGCTAAATACAGAATTACCATTGGCCTGGCAATTCCACTTCCTAGGAATAAACCCAAAGAAAGTGAAAACTGGGTCTCAAACAGAAACTGGTCCACCAGTGTCCATGGCAGCCTTAGTCAGAGCAGACAGAAGGTGGAAACAGCCCAGTGTCCACCAGCATAAGAATGGACAAACAAGCGCGGTCTCTCCACACCGAGGAGCATCACTCAGCCATCAAAAAGAACGACATTCTGATACATGCAATGACACGGGTGAACCTTGAAGACATCATGTTGCGTGAAATAACCGGGAACAAAAGGACAAATATTGAGTGATTCTGCTTATGTGAGAAAATCTAGAACAGGCAAATTGAGAGACAGAAAGTAGAATAGAGGTTGTCAGAAGGGGGAAGGAGTGTTCTTGCTTGGTGGGTGTAAATAAAAATTAATTTAAAAAAGGGGTGGGCAGGGGGTGACAGGGAATGAGCTTGGCTGGGGAGTCTTTTCTGAATTGACTCATCTCTCTCCTCGCCTTTGCTAAAGCCTTTTGACACAAGACCAGTCTATGCCTCTCGACCGCGCCGTTGCTTCTCTGTCCTGAGAACCCTTCTGTCGGTTCTGAAGGAGCTAACCACAGAGCTCCAGCTACCAGGTGATAAGCCGGAAAGGAACCAGAAACGGGGCCGGGCGAGTCCCTTAGCGACGGGGACTCCATTTTGCTCAGGAAGGGGCAGAACAGTGACGCCTGGGAACACCCAGCACCCGCATTTTAACGGTGACGCCCTCTCCTTCCGGCGCCGAGTGGGGGAGTGCCTTCCCGCCGGCCTCACTCCAGGCCGTCTTTGGGGCACCCTCTAACTGGCGTCTACCCCCGCCCCGCGAGCTGGGCTGATGGCTGCGGGCCTGGGCCCTGGGCTCCCCACCCCGAGCAGCCCCAGGAGGCAGGTGGCTTTGGGCAGGACAGAAGGACGCCGGGCTCTTCCCCGCCCCACGATCCCGGCTAGCCAAGACTTCCGTTGGCGGGTGTGGATTTCACCTGAGCCTGGAAGCGCTGGGCTCTGCTGAGGCCCAGCTCTGAAGAGGAGCTGGGCCGGGGGTGGGGGGGAGCAAGGCTCTAGGCACTGGGCTGCCTCGTGGACTGCGTCTTCTCAGGGAGCGCCCCAAGGGGAAACCGCGGGTGCCGGGGCAGAAGCAAAGGGGAACAACCCAAGAGAGGGGCTGTGCGTGTAGGGAGCTCTGCGGAGGGCCGGGGGCCGCCCCTCATCCCTCCTCTCCCTGAACGTGGCTGGCCCTGGGGGCTCCCGGCCCACCCTGTGGGCCCGCCCTGGGGGCTCCGGGATGCTGGGACGCCATGGGGGGAGCGGCGGCACCCGGCTGCGTGGAGTCAGGCGCCCACGGACCTAGGCTGGCACCTTGCTCTGCCCCTCTGGCTTCGGTGGCCGCGGTGGCCGTGTGGATGGAACCAGAGCGCCGGGTGCCGGGGGCGCCTGGTGACAAACAGCTCCTCCACCTGGGCTCCTTCCCCGGCATCCCCGTTTCTACCAAGCCTTGCTGAGTGATTTCACACTTTCTGACTTCCTTTCTTTTCTGCTTTAAAACTGGAGTGGCCGAGCGGCTCTGGGGTAAGCTCCTGCGTCCACCCTGCTTCTCTTGGATCGTTAATTGTGATGCTCAGCGGTGGATGGCCGAGAGGAACCCTCCCGCCACCAGGAAAGGACCAAGCAAACGAGAAGGGATGAGAGGCAACATGACCTCGAGGCCGCAGAGGGGCGCCCCGGGGCCAGGAAGGAAACACGCCTGCTTGAGGACCCTACCTTCTCCCCCCGAGTCCCTTAACATCGTGTCTGCGACGACCACGATCGGTCTTCTTAATATGTGGGCTAAGACGAAAACGTGGAACTCTTCGAGACTCTCGTAGACGGGATCCTCGGAGTTGTCCACGCTAGGAAACAAAAGAGCAGGATCTTACCGGGCTGCGTAAGGGTGGAAGACAGGACACAGAGCGAGGGTGCAGGGCGTGAGCATTTCCGGTTTTATTTATATTTAATATATAGATTTTCCTTCCCAGAGAAGCTGTGTGTTGACTGGACAATCATGCATAAAATACAGGACTCACCCCCCACCTCCCACCCCACCTTGCATGGGTGGGGAGCACTTGCTACGACTGATGAGAGCACATTTCTCACTGTCCTATTAACCAAAGCCCGTGGTTTGAGGCAGGGTTCACTGTGCAGGGCAGTTCCATGGATTTTCAGAGATCATTGTTATCACACACACAATCTAACGTTCCCCCTGTTAGTCATATTCAGGTGTATATCTCAGGGCAGTTAATCATGCGCACAGGTGCCACCATCCCCACCATCCATCGCCAAAACATTCCCATCGTTCCAAGTAGGAGCCCTGCACATTTTTTCCCCCCCACAAATGAGACTTCCTATTTGTCACTTTCAAAAGGCTCGGTTTTAAACAGATTCTTGGACCGGTGGCTCACAGCCATCAGCTAGTTCGCTTGAGCATCTGTCTCATCTGCAGTTGCTCTTCCAGAACCACTACCTTCACCATGAGGCTCCGTGAGTTTTCCCAATTCAAACTTGGGTTTCCTCAGCATCTTCACCCTTCTAGCGAGCACTCTGTGGAGAGCCCAGGTAGACTGGCAAGGCTTTTCTGTGTCTTCAGCAGTGCTGTCTGGAATCAACTTATTGGCCACTTTTTTCAAGTCATGTGTCCGCACCTCTCGAGCCATGCGTTCCATCATCTTCTTCCGGATTTGGCAGACCTGCTGGTGCCAAGCCTAAGAAGTCTTCTGAATCTGACCGTTGCATTTTTAAGTAGAACCAACACAGAACAGATGACGCAAATAACCGTGGATAGTTTTGACATCAACAGGTGCCTCAATCATGGCTTGACCATGGAGCACATTTTGTCACAGGTGAGAGCCACGGCATGGAAGTTGGTTAGGCAGTTTTTGTCCTGCACAACCTCAGTTTTTAGTTTCAATTTTCTAAATGCAACTTCATCATTCTGAAGCTCTGCAAGGCTCATTTCAAAAACACGCCCCTTGAGGCCATTGGATGCAATTTTGGCTCCCTGAGTCCTTGTAACGAATGCTTTCCCAACAGTCCTTATATTGACCATTGCTGGTACTTTCTCATCACACCAATCTTTCTTAGAAAATGGACTGACTGCTTTCTTCTCTGCTCCCTTTTCACCACCTTTCGTAAGGCGCTTGCTCCCGCCAGCCACCAAGGTGCTGCACACTTTCAGCCTCAACTTCCCATTCCCTGTCCCCATCCCGGCCCCTGGCAACCTATATTCTAGATTCTGGCTCTATGATTTTGCTTATTCTAATTGTTTCAAATCAGTGAGCTCATACAACATCTCCTTTTGCGTCTGAATTACCTCAACACGATGTCTTCCAGGTTCACACGTTGTTGCCTGTATCAGGACTTCATTCCCTTTTGTGACTGAATAATATTCCATTGTATGTAACACATTTTATTTATACATTCATTGATTGATGGACACTTGGGTTGCTTCCACCTTTTGGCAATTGTAAATAATGCCTCTGCAAACACCGGTGTACAAATACTTGTTCAAGTCCCTGCTTTCAGTTCTTTTGGGGATCTACCTAGAAGTGGGATTGCCAGGTCATATGGTATTCTTTACTTAACTTTCTGAGAAACCACCAAACTGTCTTCCACGTGGTGGCACCATTTTGCATTGCCACCTGCAATGACTGAGTGTTCCTATTTTTCTACACCCTCTGCAACAATTATTTTCTTTCTTTTTTTTTTTTTAAATAGCAGCCATTCTAAAGGGCATGAAATGGTATCTAATTGTAGATACCATTATCTACATATCTAAATTTACCATGTAAATTTTGATTTGCATTTCCTTGGTGGCCAATGATGCTGAGCATCTTTCTGAGTGCTTTCTGGCCATTTGCCCCAGACTGTCCCCCTCTATAGTTTTTACACTCCTTTTGTTGTCTCAAGCTGCCTTTGCCTGGAGGGCAAATTCTGAGAGGAGAGGCACCCTAGGGAGGATATCCCAAGTCAGTCTTTCCCAGCCAAGCAGGGCCAGGGACCCACCAAGAGGGTGCAGATCAGCTCCAAAGTGGCCCTGGGAGGGGATCTGGAAGGGTGCCAAAAGCTTCTCTGCTGGTTCCCACAGCTAATGCAGCCTGGCTTGCCCAGCAAAGGCAGCCCTTCAGCTCCCTATTCCTGTAGCCCTGAGAAAGCAAGTATCTTTATGTCTCTACTCCAATGCTGTAGCCCCTGTCTGGGGCAGAGTGAAACAATGGCTGCCGCTGCCTTTGTCTGGGATGGGCTGAAACAACAGCTAATCAAAATCCATGATCTATGATCAACCGTGCCCGCCCTTGTTCTTGGGTAATAGGGTTTTCATGTCCCTTTTCTGTCACCAGTGAACTAGTCAGGAGCTGGGCCCCTCAGCAGCCTGCCATGAGAGTGGGAGATGGGTGCTGATGAGTTCTTGTAGCCACTGTGCAGAGAGAGAGAGCAATTTACTGTTATTTACTGTAATTTATTAGCTTCTTCCTCCAGCTTTTCCCTGGATGCTGTAAAGTGTTCTTCCGACCTCTGGAGTTTCAAAATAGTTGTTACAGTTTCTGCCTCTTAGTAGTTATTTTGGTGGATGGACTGAGTCCTGGAGCGCCATACTCTGCCATCTTCCTACAATCTGGTCTGAGAATTCTGCTCTGGATTTTATCTGCCTCCATTGTACCCTGGCAGTTGCTGCTATTAAGGCCACCTCCCATGCCATCCTTGCAGGGAAATACACACTTCCTGCCCACCACCCTTGTCTGGGTGTTCTTGGGAGGCATGCCAGAGAGAACCTGAAAGTGATGGTTTCTGGCCACCTGTAAGCAGAAGCTGCCCACCTGAAGAGGTATGGCAACATGGTGGCTAATTCTCTGGGGTGCTTATTGAGGAATTAGTGGGATAAAAGGTTGGATGGAATCTTCCTCTTTCATCTCCCCATGCAGCTTGAGATGAAGCTTTATCCAACAGGGACTCAGGTACACCTGAGTGTACCTGAGGAGGTGGTGGGTCCATTGCTATGAAGATCTGAGGAGCCTTCTAGGAAATACTCAACCCACTGGAAGAGGGAATGTGCTGAGAAGGTTGTCCAGCCTTCAAGCCTTAGAATAGGAGGGTGGGAGTCTCTTGGAAAGCAACCTAGACTTAGGCTGCCCCAACCTCATGTCCCTGACGTCTGAGGCTCAGGGAAAGAGCAGGCTTGAAAAACTGCTTCTGCTCAAGACTCTAAGACAATGCGGCAAAGACTGTAGACTTGATGCCCCTTAACAAAAGGACTACCCCAAAGGGAAGAGCACCTGAAGAGAACAGAGAACCGTGGGCCTCGGCTGTAGTCACAGGGCCAGGTGAGGTGGCCACACCCAGCCAAGATCCAGGAGGGCTGGGGCTTGTTTGGGGGTGCCCTCGGGTCGCTCCGAACTCATCGAAGGAGGTCTGTGAGGGCCGGAGTGGCTCTGCTGGAGAGCATGAGCTACAACCGCACATTTCGAGAGAAGACGACGCAGATTAGAGGTGCAGGGTGCCCTTCCGCAGGCTCCAGTGAGCGCAGAGGTCCGCTGGCAAAGCGATGGGCTGTAAATGAGAGAGCCATTCACGCTGGAGAGAGAGGTTCCGAGTCACATTTTCCCTCCACGATGGCACACTCTGGTATCTGAACAGCTATGCCAACAGGGTTCCACGGTGTCGCCCACGGTGCCAAGGCTGGATAGGTCTGGGCACCACTGTACTGGCACAGCATGCTTCCTGTGCAGCACTGAAAGCTGCGCCCTTGCATTTCAAACTGAAAAACCAGCAGCTATTTATCGAACACTCACTACTTGCTGGCCTGTGAAAGGCACTGCCTTTGGTGAAGGAGAAGAGGTCATTTCTTGCCCTCATGTAACATCCCCCCACCTATCTGCCCATCCAGTCCCAGGTCTTTGCCAGGAGCGGGGCATGGAGATGGGTTGTGCACACACGGGGGCTTGTCGCCGGTCATGGGCAGTGGATGGTGGGCGTGCAGGGCCCAGAAGGGAGGGGTAGATGGCGGTGTTGAGCACGAGAGGTATCTGAGAGCTGCCAGCCTGCTCAGTGCCTCAGGAGCAGTCCCCAACCCCAGCCTGGGGCAGTGGGAGATTTGTAATGTGCTTCCCTGCTTGCTCCAGTTCTTTGTGGCAGGGTTTAGGGCGGGGGTTTGAGCTCAGGGCGTGTCCTGGCTCTGACTGGCCCCTCAACCCCACGCCGTCCCAGGCCTTCTTGGAACCCTGGTGTCTCTTCTTGCTCCGATGAATGCTGGCTGAGAACGTAGGCTCAGCTTCTCCTCACGTGTCTGAGCGGCAAACGGGGTCCTGCCTGGGACGAGACTTTGGAACTGTGGCCTGTGTGCTGAGCCCCAGTGAACCCAGTGCTGTAGCCTCCCAGCTGCTAAGACACACACCACACATCGGGCTGACTTAACAGGAATGTGCTGCTTCGTGGTTTCAGGAGCCAGGAGGCAGGCAGTCCTTGGGACCCTTGGCTTTTCCACCACATGGCCATGCACGTGGTGGTGGCTTCTCCTGTCCCCTCCAGGTTCCACTGACTCCCAGCCTTTGGCTGCTCCCCTGGCTTCTCCCTGCCTGACTTTCACTCTGTGCATAAAGGACGCCTGTAATCCAGATTAACACCCAGCCTGACTCAGCTGGGCACACTATAAACGAAGTAACACCCACCAGGATAGGGACCAAGGACACGACCCAACTGGGCACACAATTCTGTCCACCGCACCAATCCTAAAAGTTCGCTCCTACTTCTCTCCCTGAGGCTTCCCATCTTCTTCCCATGACGTGACTGAGCAAATGTTAGATCTGCTCTAGGAACACACACATGGAAAGTCCTAAACACTTACTGTTTACTGCTAAGACAAATATGCAATATAATGACTTCATCCTCAAAGAGACTGTGCATATCCAAAATCTTCAAAGCATGTGCTCAGCACATACACCAAAACACACAAAATTTCCGATGGCATCCATCACCTTTTCTTTGGTGAGTACTTGAGAAGGGAGAATTCCTGGGAACAGGGACACAAATCCACCAGATGGAAAAACCCTGGAGGAAGAGGGAGGTGAAAGGTAACCTGGGCAGAATGCCAGGCCAGGGTCTCCTCCTGGCACAGCCTGACATGACCAGTGTCTTAGCTTGCTAGACTGCTATGGCAAATGCCACATACCTGTTGACTTAACAATAGGGATTTATTGTCTCATCAGGCCACACTTTGCCTCCGAATCCTGCAGCATTCTGGTGCTGGCTCGACACAGTCCTTGGGCTCCTGGCCTTGCACTTTTAGCACCCCCCCCCCGTCACTTGGCGATCTCTCTCTCTCCTTGGGTGTGCTCATCCCGTTCCATGGACTAACAGCTGCTCCCCCTCTGGCTGACCTGGATTTCCTCTCCTGATAAAGCTTCCAGTCACGTGGACTAAAGCCCACCCTAATTCAACTTGGTTGCACCTAATTAGGATCTTAGAAGATCCAACTCACAAACGGGTCCCCGCCTTACACCTTCAAAGGTCTTGTTTACCAATGGGCCCACCCAGAGGCACGTGGACTAAGGTGGGGAACACGTCTTTACGGGGGCACTTGAGTCGATCTACCGCAGCCAAGAACAAAGCCGGGGAGTGAAGTCCAGGTGGCTCTTCAAGTTCCAGCGAAAGGTGGCAAGAGACAGAGGCACAGTGCAGACTCTGGACCATCTTCAGCTAGAGCCGACTCACGGGCAAGCAAGCTGGCCTGGGGCTGCAGGCTGATGACCACGGACCTCTGCTCGGCCAAGCCGGGTAAGACTTGGGTTCCCAGTGCCCCTCTCCATGTGCACCCCCGTGGGATGACCTGTTTTACACAGGGAAGGCCCACCCTCCATGTCCCAAGGGGTTGTGCCCACTTTGTCTCCTAAAAAGTGAACCAAAAAAAGCTTGCTTTTCTCTTGACAGTGTATCTGGGCTCCCCCGTTGCATCGGCTGGGGTGCCCCTTGCTCCTTTTCCCGGCTGCATGGTACTCCACAGGTGGCTATTGCAGTGGTGTTGATGAGTGGTGGGAACTGACCCCTTCTCCCAGGCAGATGTCTCGCAGTCATGGCAAATCTCTGGTGATTTAGTCTTTAGATTTGGAGGGTGCTGGAAGTCGAGAGGCAGGGCCATGCCCAGAGGACAGCCTGCAGTCTGCCTGCGGGCCTCTGCAGCCTGGCCAGGGACTGCCAGAGGGGCAGCTTTTCACCAAAGTTCCCAAGGGAACCTTTCCGAGGGCCCAGTCTAGGCCGGCAGAGGCTAGGATGGAGGACGCTGTGATCCGAGCAGACCAAGCGTGACGGCGCCTTGCCTGGACTCAGGAATTCTGCAGTCGTTCATGTGGCCCATGTTTATTGCGTATCTGCTATGGGCTAGAACCAGTGGAGCTTGTATATGTGTGTACACATGTGTGTGTGGGCGTACACACATGTGTATGTGTGTACACACGTGTACATACACAGACGCATGTCTAGGGCTGGGCCAAGACAATAGGCAAACGATCAAGAAAACATCAGGCTAAAAAGTGGCTTCATGAAGGGGTGGCGTGCGCCTCATTTTCAACCAGAAAAGTCCTTTAAAAACTTGTCCTGGGTTCCACGACTGCAAACATGGGCTTGCTGATGGAAGGCACTGCCCCTTAGGCGATGTACCAAAACTCCTTCCCCACGAGAGCCCACACACGTCTTCTGCCCTGAAGTGCTGGACTGTGGCGTGGGCATCTCCTGGGCACCGAAGGCCCCCTCGTTTAGTCTTGAAGGACTGACTTGGGTTTACGACTCCAACGCTGTGCACTATGAACGCATGCAGGCTTCCACCTATTTCTGAAAAAAGCCAATGAAAAAGAAATACAGCAAACATGCTGCCAATGAAATTCCAGAAACGCAACCACAGGGAGAAAGTGGAGTGAGCAGAATCAAGGACAAAGGCAGTCCCGGGAGGGGTGGGGGTGCCAGAGCATTCTCAAAACAGCCCCTCTTCTCTGCTCTTCATTCGTGGAGAACAAATAAGCTTCCCATGTGGAAGGTTAAAGAATAAAAATGATTACTTCTCATGACAAATCTCAAGGTGAGTTGTTGGTTTCTGCTCCTTCCACCTATTTCACATTTGCTAAGAGCTTGGTTTACGTCTACCGTCAGCTCTGGGTTCGGGTCCTGGCTCCCACTGGCTGAAACTCACCTCCTTACTCACGATTGGTGATGACGTTGGCGCGTCACAGCCTGCCTCACACATAGCGTGCTCAGTGGACGACACTGTTCACCACCACCTGGGAACTCGAGCCCTTCCTCGAGCCCTTCCCCGAGCCCTTCCCCGAGCCCAGGGATTCTTGGCCCTCGGAGGAGACCAGCCTCCGCCAGGACATGCAGCCACAGGCTGTGAAGGAAAACGGCACAAGCACTCGTGCCCATCTGGTTTGCCGTTGCTCCCTGCTCCTGCTGGGCCATGTCTGGGCAGTGCAGTCATGGGCCCTGGGAGACCTGAAGCTCCACGCTCTCTGCAGCCTCTGGGGTCAAGCGTCAATACTGCCATGGTGTGCCCAGCTTTGTGCTGCGGTTTGGAAGAGTATCAAGAAGAAGTACCAAGTTGGGCCACCTTGTTGGGAGGAGGAGACAATATGGAACCTACGTGATGTGGCTGGATTCACCTACCCCAGGGTGGGCTTGTCCTTGGCTCAGTCTGCATTCCGGTGGGTGTGGACCTGTTGTAAGCAAAGATCTCTTCAAGATGTTACTTCAGTTAAGGTGTGGAGAGGGAAGCCACGGGAGCAGCCAGAAGCTGGAAGCCAACAGAACCCAGAAGAGAGAGAAGATGCCGCCATGTGCACTGGCAGTGGTAGAAAAGCCAAGAAGCCTTAAAGAGAGCCGGCCTGCCAGAAGGTACCGACCGCGGGAGGAAGCCAGCCTTCCAGCCTCTGAAACCGTGAGCCAAGAGATTCCTGCTGGTGAGCAAACCCATTGGATGGTATTTGTTTTGGCAGCTGGGAAACTAATATATGCACGAGACCTCGACCAAGCAGGTGATCAGAACAATCGTTTCCCTTCTTCCCTCGTTCCTCCAGCCACAGGTGCTGGGTCAGAAACCTCCACAGACACGATCCATGTTGTTGAAGGACTTAAAGTACAAGATAAATATAGTCCTTGAAAAATAAATTTTGAGAGACTCATAAACACAGCTTTCATTTTCCTATCTCAGGGGCTGCCTCCCACACAGGAAGGGCTGAAGACCATTCCCGATCACTCCATTCTTGACATGCAAGTAAGTCAAACAGAAACAGAAGCAGTCCATGCCTTCGGGGTTATGACTCCCCAGAGTTTGAATCAGGAAGAGATTGTGGAGCTTCTAGCTCGTTGGTGAGATTGCAAGCAAGCAGACCAAGCTTTAGGAGCTTGGTGCTCTGTTACCTTGGTAGATAAAAGAAGTTTCTGATAGAAACATCCACTGAAGGGAGCACTTCCTAATGGTCTCCAAGTGAAGAAGACCAGGTCTCTTGAAGGAAATCCTGCACGGAGAATCTCATCACTTACACGGATTAGCTTTGGCAGGATGCGAAAATGTAGAGCTCTTGGCCCAGGCTAGTCACTGCCAGGACAGCCAGTGCTGTCTTAGTGCTGGAGCACGACAGCTCTGCCCCAAATCCCACGACTCAGAGCCACTGATCTGGCTCTACAGAGGGCCTGGGCCTGTTGAGGTTCAGCCTCACGTGGCGAGAGGCCCAGCCAAGAGGCAGCTCCAGCTCCAGCTCATGAGTGGGTCTCTCTCGGACTCTCCAGCCCCAGAGAAATGCAGGCAGTACCAGGTCAGAACAACTGCTTCTGTTGGAAGCCACCGCTTGGGGTGGTTTATAACCCAACCACAGAAAACCGATACGTCCTGGCATGAAGTTGCTAGTTGTGGCAGTTTGAGATTATGTATGAATTCCAAAAAGAAAGATTATGCCTGTAAACTGGTCTGTTCCTCTGGGCGTGTTAGCTTTGATTGTATGAGATTCAGCTGAGACGTCTTTGATTAAATTATGTTCAGATTAGAGCTTTGATTCAACCAGGAAGTTGGGTGTAACTCAGGTTGAGTCCCCACCCCCTTGGTGGGGTATATAAATGGGCACTTGCTCAGGAAGACACACGGAAGATACACGGGAAGAGAGAGCTGCATAGATGCCAGAGGAGAGAACTTTGATCCTGCGGCTCTGGGAAGACAGACAAGCCCTATGCCAGCCTGTAGCCGAGAGAGGAAGGCTGGAGCCTCACAGCGATCAGCACCCCTCTTGCTTCAACACTTGGCAGCTGACCTTGGTGAGAAACCAACCTTGAGTTGGACTCTTTGGGCCTTCTAACAGTAAGCTTCTACCCAAAATAAATACCCTTTATAAATGCCATCAGATTTCTGGTACTTTGCATCAGCACCCCTTTGGCTGACTAATATACTAGTATATGCATATCACAGAGGAACAAAACCAGGGCTCGGAGAGCTTGTGAGATGTGCCCAGGAGCACGAGACCGACGTGGGACTGTAACCCAGGCTGCGGTGGCCCCGGCACAGAGGGGAGCATCTCTTTCCAGGTTGAACCATCACCTGAGGTTCTACAGAAGATCTTATAGTTAAGGGACTTTTTTAAGGCTGTAGAGAGCAGTGAAAAATGGGGACTGAGCCATTAGGCCAAATTTCGATGTCTCCTCCATGTATTAGGTTCTGGTTTTGGGAACGTCACTCAGTCTTGTGGGTTCAGTTCTCCAGGTTTGTGGCGTAAGGCCTGAAGGGCACCTTCTGCTTCCTGTCCCCTCCTCCAGCCCACCTGCCTGGCCTCTATCCCTCAGGGCTGACCACTTTCCAGAAGGATGAGTTCTTTTCTCTCACCCATCGCCCCTACCTGGAAACATTACCCAGACTGATGGTGAAGGGCACGTGAGCGCCACGGAAAACTCCCCGGCGTCCTGAGAGGAGGCGGGGTGGGGCTGGGGGCTCGGCAGTGCATCGCAGGTATTGCTGGGCTGACAAGGCAGGTTTCAGCAAGACCAGCGAGTGGGAAGCGTGCACCTGTTCTAACCCCTTCTTTCTGATCTCGGGGCTTAAGGGGCGGGAGAAAGAGAGGGGAGTGACGATGGTGACAAAGGCGAGCACGCCGCCGTGGTCCACGAGGCCACAGGGCTTTCCAAGAGGCCTCTGGCTGATGTGAGTCCTTGCAGGGGAGTCTAGGGCACCTCGGCTGGGGTGGGACGTTCTGCCCTCCCGGCTTTGGTTTCTGCCCCGTCAAGTGAGGGCCAGCGCTGGACCCTCCCCCACTCCCACCCAGCTCTGAAGACCTGCAGGCCCCAGGGGCGGGAGCATGGCAGGGGCTGTGGAGCCAGAGGGCCCTGGGAGGACAGGCAGGTGGTGGCGGCTGCGTGTGGACTGCCCTCCCCACGCGGGACGCAGTCCGTCCCACAGCGATCAAGGAGCACCTGCCCTGCGGCTGCTGCCGGAGACAGCTGTGGAAAAGGCACTACTGAGCGCATGAGGCCGGCTCGGGGGGCACGGCAAATCAAGGGCAGGGTCTGTAGGAGCTGACGAGTATCTAGAACCATCCGTCCTGAAGTCGTGCTCTTGGGGCTGACCTGCCACTGTGTTAAAGCAACAAACCAGCCCTGGAGGAATCGCGTCCGTGGTCCTGGGTTTGTGTGCAGCGCCCCCAGGGGCCCTTCCTGCAGCAGGGGCGCTGCGGGGGTCCCCGGCACGCTTTTGGTGAGCGAGCACTCAGATGGTGGAGATCTGGGGGGCTGCCTACACGCCGGAGCTGGGTAAGGCCTCCCGTCCCCCCTCGGGGCCTCCCTGCGGAAGGTCCCCCTTGCCCTGTTTGGGCCGAGGCCTCTGCCTCGGGCTCCCAGGTCTGAACCACAGGACACTGTCCTTGGAGCCCCGCGCCGGCCGAAGGCTCTGTGGCTGCATCCTTCATCCGAATCGCCTACTCCAGAAGGCGGGCGCCGTGTCTGCACTCGGAGCCTTCCGGGAGGGGCACCCGCGGCACCTGCGTGGGGAACGCCTCGCTCGCCCAGGGCGCCGTCTCCACGCTCCCAAGGACAAGCCCGCCCTGCCGCCGAGGCCTGAGCCTGGCCAGGGCGATGTGAGCCCGCCCCGCTCCCCCGCAGCGAGGACTCGGGGGCTGCGGCCGGTGACCGCGCCCGAGCGCCCGCCAGAGCTGCTGGGACAGATGCTGCGCAGCGAGCCGGCTGGAGCACCGGGGGTGTCAGGCTTTACAGCCGCTCCTGCAAGGCGCTGGCAGGACCACGGCCTCCCAGGCTCGGTGGCGCCTGGAGACGGCCGTGCGTGGTCCTGTCCTGTGTGGTTTTCTCGCACCCCTGGCTTCCGGTGTCTTCTCTCTTGAAGGCCTCCGGCCATATGGGTGAAGGCCCCCGATTCGGCTGGGCCCCACCTCACAGGGCCGTGGAAGGTTCTGTCCACAACTGCGTCCACCCCGTAAGTGGTAGCGGCGTCTTCTGAGGTCCTGCGAGAGGGTTCGCGCCTCGGGAAACGTGGGTAAGGTCAGGAGCGTCTTTGTGGGGTACGCGGCCCGGATGTCACGCGGGGATGATAGGGTCTCTCCCCAGGATCCGGCAGGGGCCCAGCAACCCCCCCCCACGGGTGCTGGCCTGGAGGCTGCTCGCAGGCCCGTCCCCGCGCTCCCCGCCGCCCAGCGCCAGCGCCCGGCCCGGCCGCAGCAGCTGGGGGGCCGCCGAGGAAGGGCTCTGGCGCGGCCCGCGCTTACCCTCCGCCGGTGCCGCCGTTCTTGCTGAGGTGCACGCGGGGCTCGCTGGACGCCAACTTGAGCAGCTCCGTCCACTCGCGCTCCCACTCCTCCTCCGTGTACACCAGCCCTGACTGGGCACAGGGGGAGGCCGAGTCAGCAGCGCCGGCGGGGGCGGCCCCACCCTCGTCCACCCGCTCTCCCACCCACGGCGCCGGGCCCTGTCGGTGACCGTGACACCTGCTTCCAGCCACCGTGCGCCCCTCCGGCTGCCACCGATGTTCTTTCCAGAAACCCCGTCTCTGACTCTGGAGCTGGTGGAGCCACCCAGCAGAGCCGTTCCCAGAGGGCAGGAGGGCCCGGCTGTTTGGCCGGCACGTGTGCAGGCCTGGGGCTGTCCATGTGGACAGGGACCGTGGACCAGCTTCCGCCAGAAAGCGGGCGGCGAAATGCATCTGGCATGAAGTGCACCCAGAAATGCAAAGATTTTGGTGCTGCCTCTCCCGGTTCAGGGCTCTAATTCAGGAGCTCCAGAGAGCCTGGGCTGTCAGCCGTGCTGGCTGCCCCCAGGCGGAGCCCGGCACCTCCTGGGCCACCAAACCCCACTCTGCCCTCCCTTGCGACACCCATCTGGCGAACCCGGAACCTGGACCTGCCCACCCCTCGTTTGGGGCGATGTCACGGCCACACTGCAGGCCAGCCTCGGACCCCTTGGCGGGAAGGGAGGGCTCCTGGGGGAGTGTTAAAGCCTTCTGGCCGGGGGTGCTCGGCGGGGGGCAGCCGGGGTCCTCCTGGCCACGGGCAGGCCCCCAGCTCCAGGCTGGCTGGACAGCAGGCACCAGGGCCTCCTGCAGCCGCCCCTCTCGCCAGCGCTGACCCCGAAGCACCCACCTCCTTGTTCTGCTGCGTCTGCTGCCACCTCCACCTCCGCTTCAGCGCCTCCCTCTCGGCCCCCGTCCTCATCATGCCGTACAGGGCCTTCCGCAGGACCAGGTCCCGGTCGTGGAAGCCCCACATGCCTGTGGCCGGCGGCCGAGAGGGGCAGGGGAGACGGGCAGGGCGTGAGCGCGGCCGGCCGAGGGGCGCCTCGCCGCTGGCACCAGCGCGGGCCTGGCCGCCGTGCCGCACGCGCCGGGTAACGGGGTAGCTGACCGCCCGCGTCCCGTCCGTAGCCGGCAGCCGTCAGCACGGCAGCCCCACCTCTCTCCAGCCGCACCGCTGCCCCCCCAGCTCTCTGCTGGGACCACCCCTGCCTCCTGCGCGCTCTTGGTTCCTGCCTTCGTGCCTGACTCGGGCGCTGTCCCTGCCTGGAACGTCTTCTTCCACACTCCTCACTTCTCAAGCTCTCATGCCTCCTCATAAAGCCCTCTTGGGTTTCCCTAGGCCACGGGCTCCAACTCCCACGCCTGAAGCTCTAGCTCGGGCCTCCTTCTACCACCCGCTCTGTCTTCCCGCCAGGCCCGCAGGCTCCTCGGCCAGGAGGCCCAGCGCTGTGGTTCCATCTCCTGCGGACACTTCAGATGCCTGTGGAGGCCTGCAGAGCTCACCCAGCGAGGCGGCGTGCAAAAGGCAGTTCCCATCCCCCGTCGTGGCCAGAGGAAGAAGCCGCTTACAGCTCGTGCACACCGCCGACCACCAGTTCAGACGGCCTGGAACAGAAGCCGACTTTAGAGCAGAGACCCTGCAAAGGCCGCGGCCATCTCTGCGTGTGCTTGACAAGTGAGTGTAAGCACCAGCGAAAGATCTTCTCAGCGATGTCTAGAGAACATCAGTGGGGCGAGAGAGAGTTATGGTCACGTTTTCTCACATAATACGCATATATCTATTCCTCTCAGACAGAAAATGGCCAAAAGCGCTCCTCTAGCAAAAGGATCAAGAAACTCAAGAGGAAAGCCTTTTCTCCTTGAATCTGGGAGCATATTTTACATGAAACATAAAATTTCCCCTTAATTGTGAAATTTCCTTGAACTGTTACCTGTCCCGAAAGCTATTTTTCCCTTTTATCATTGTGATGGTTTCGGACTATGTACCCAAGAAAGACGCGTTCTCAAACTTAATCTATCGCTGTGGGGTGGACCCACGGTGAGCAGGGCCTTCCGAGGTCTTCTCGCGTCCCAGCTGAGTCGGGACGCGTCCTAATCCCGTTACTGGAGGCCTTCTAGGGAAGGTCACAGAGAGGGAGAGAGCCAGAGGCAGCAGCCAGAAGCTGGATGTCAACTGAACCCAGAAGAGAAAGGAGAAGCCAGAAGGGGCCTCCACGTGCATCGCCATGTGACGGAGGAGCCCAGGACTGAGGATCCCTGGCAGCCAGCCCCAGGACGCCACAGCCTGCTGGGAGGAACATCGAGGACACCTTGACTGTGGACTTCTCCGAGCCTCAAAACTGTGAGCCAATAAACTCCTATTTTTTAAGCAAGCCCATTGTATGGTATCTGTTTCAGCAGCCAGGAAACTAAAACAATCATCATTATGTTTTTGATGTATGCATATCTTTGACAGTATAGTTTACATTTAATTTAAGACCCCAAAACCATGATAGCTATTTAGGGGTAGCCATGTTAACCTTCATTAAGGCTCACATCTGAAGGCTTCTGCTGCCAGGAAGATGGAGTAGATGTGCTTTTCCCTATTGTTCCTGCTAAGTGCAGCTAAAAGCCCTGGACATTTTCTATAAAACAATATAAGAAGACTCTTTGCAGACAGGCCAGGAGCCTCAGGAGCTGGTGGTGAGTTTTCTGGGCTTTCTTTTTGCCTTATATGTACCAGACTTGGTGCTGGAGGAGCTGGCAACCTGGAGACACCAATGGGTGCAGACAAAGAAAAAGCTCCAAGAAAAGCCTGTTCTCTCTAGACAAAGAAACAGGAAAGAAGCAACTTAGCAAGAGAGAAAACTTTAGACAACAACCACTCTGGACAAACACAACACAAACCTGTGGCCCCAGCCCTACCTCTGCCAGAAAAGGCGGAGCTGAGAGCCCAGGCACCCATCCTTGCCAGGCTGAAACGAGGTGCTTGACCGCAAGCTGCTGAGGCCATGCCCTGCCCCTCTACCTACCAGAGCAGGAGGAGGTCTGCTAAAACACAAGGTTTAAACACGGCCCAGGGTCTTATGGCTTAATACCCACAACGTACAATTTTCACTTGAGTATCACTCATCTGAAGGACCAGAAAGAGCTCAAACTTAATGAGAAATGACAATCAACAAACACAAACCCTGAGACGACAGATGGAAGAACTATCTGACAGGGATTTAAAGCAGTATCATAAAAATGATATAATGAGAAATTACAAACCCACTTGAAACAAATGAACAGTCAATGTCATCAAACAAATACACAGTCTCACCAAAAAATAAAAGATGCAAAGAAGAACCAAATGATGATTTTGGACCTGAAAAATCAATAACTGAAATGAAAATCTCAATGGATAGGCTTAATAGCATAATGGAGAGAACAAAAGAGAATCAGTGAGCTTGAAAGAACTTGTAGACAGAACATATAAATTATCCAATCTGGAAAAGGGAGAGAAAGGAGACTAAGAAACTAAAACCAAAACACAAAACAGAGCCTTGGGACATATGGGACCATAACAAAAGACCTAATGTTCATGTCATTGGAGTCCCATAGGGGAAAAGAAAGAAGGCAGAGTAAAAGAAAAAAAGAAAGAATGGCTGAAATTTTCCCAAGTTTGGCAAACAACGTAAACATATGGATGCAATGGATTCAAGAAACTTAGCAAACCCCAAACTAAAAAGCCCTGGAAATTCACACCAATGCACAACAATCAATCTTCTGAAAGCTAAAGACATAGAAAAAACCTTGAAAGATTTCTCATAAAAAACCATGGAGGACAGAAGACAGTAGCACAACATCTTTCAAGGGCTGAAAGAAAAGAACTGTCACCCAGAATTCTATTTCAGCAAAAATATCCTTCAAGAATAAAAGGGAAATAAATATATTCTCAGATGAACAAAAACTAAGAGAATTTGTCTCCAGTAGACCTACCCTAAAAGGAAGTTCTCTAAACAGAAAGGTAATGATAAAAGAAATAACCTTGGAACATCAAGAAGGAAGAAAAAGAGAGAGAACGAGAGAGAGAGACAGATACAGAGAGAGAGAGAGAGAGAGAGAGAGAGAGAGCAAGCAAAAATGTGGGCAAATACAACACACTTTCCTTCTCTTGAATTTTCTAAATTATGTTTGATGATTGAAACAAAAATTATTGCAGCATCTTTATGTATGATGCTTCGATTAACGAGCAGAAGTATTTCAGATAATTATATTATAAATTGTGGAGGGTAAAGGAATGTAAAGGACGGTAAAGTTTATATGCTTCAGTAAGAGTGGTAAAATGGCGACACCAGTAGACTTTGATAAAGTATGTGCGTATAATGTAATCCTAGAGCAACCACTAAAAATGCTGCAGAAGATAAACCCCAAAACCAATTCTACACAATCTCTCCTAGAAAATGTCAGCCTTGCTTAAACAAACAACAAGAATTATATGCTGTGGACAACTGTCACACCACAAATGGAATGATACAGAAATGCTGATAGTAACTAGATAGAAAAAGATATTCTATTAAAAAATAGCTAAAGTTAAGTGGGGGCACTTCTATTGATATCAGATGAGGTAGACACTACTAAGGCACAAGATGAGGGACATTTCACAATGCTAACATGGTCAATTTAACGGGAAATTATAACAATCCTAAATGTGTATGCACATAATAACTTAGCCTTTGATATAAAAAGCAAAAACTGACAGACTCAAATGAGATATAGAAAACTCCACAATTGAAATGGGAGATTTTAAGACAGTGTTCTCTATAAGTGGTAGAATTAATTAGATGAATGTAATTAAATAACTTGACCTGACTGACCTATATACAACACTGTGCCTATGAACTGCTGAACAAATATCTATTGTTTTCAAGTCACATAGAATATTTTCCAAACTTGACCACAGGCTGGGCCATAAGGAAAGTGCCAACCAACTTCAAAGGATTTAAAATTATTTAGAGTATGTGCAGAGTATGTGCAGTACTCAGTAAAAATAAGCTAGAACTCGATAAAAACAAATCAAACCTAAAGAAAGCAGACTGAGGCAGTAAAGGACAGAATTCAGTGGTGTAGAAAACAACACTGAAAGTCAAACAATGACAGAACTGAGTTCTATGAAAAGAGTAATACAACTGTTAATCCCTCAGCAAGACTTACCAAGAAAAAGAGTACACATTTTTAATATCAGCTATGAAAAAGGAAACATCACCACATATCCTATGGACATTAAAGATAATATACATATAAACATAATATATTATTGTTTTATGTCAATAAATTTGAAAATGTTAAGTAAAATGGCCAAATTCCATGAAAAATACAATTTACCAAAACAGAAATATATATACTTTCTAGAGAACTAGAAAATATATACAAATAATTATCTATCTTTTAAATAAACTGAATTCATAATTAAAAACCTTTCCCTCAAATAGACTTCAGATACAAATGGCTTTATCTGTGAATTCTTCCACACATTTAAGGAGAGCACAGAGAACAGAAAATCTGAAAAATTTCCCAACTTGTTTTTTGAGGCCTACACAACTTTGAAACTAAAACTCGACAGGGACATTACAAAAAAAGCAAAACTACTGGCTAGTCTGTCTCAAGAACAAACAACTCTAAACAAAATATTATCAGACTGAATTTAGCAGTACATAAAAAGAATACTATATTACAACAATATTGAGTTTGTTCCAGGGATATAAGATTGGATTAATATTAAAAAATAATCAATTTGTGGTCTCCTGCTTCTACTTCTACTCCTGCTACAATGGAGTAGCAATGGCAAATCTGCATGGTTTTCTGGACCCAATGAGAAAAGTGAGATACAATTAAGAGATCACTTTTAGAATAGTTTAATGCTGCCAAGGCAGTGAGGATTAAAAGGGCTAAGAACAGAGGTAGGAGACTCTCACAGACATAAGCCAGCACCTGTAGCTGCTCGTACCCTAGAAGTATTTGCCAATTCTGGGTAAGAGTAGAAGGCTGGGAACATAGGACAAATGCTGCAAAGCCCGGTGGACAAAAAGCTTACAAAGTTTTTGGCAAGACTTAAGCACATAGCTGACTTTTGCCTTCATTCCTTTGATGACTATACAGGGTGGGTAGCTGAAAACCTGAGTAGAAAAACTTGAAAATTGTAGCAGAGATTTTCAGCTCTTTCAAAGTTAGAGTTTATGACCGCCATAGGAAGGACCCATAAGAGAAAAGCTGTTTTACAAAAACTATAGAAAGTCAAGGATGTGGACAAGAAGCTATAAAACTGGTACAAAGCTTAAAACAACACTCCATGGAGGATTCCCACAGGGGACAGACACCAGAAGAGCTTCTGGTGGACATGTGAGGCTCAAGCACACCAGTGCTTGGACATTTGCTGTACACGAGACTGTGAGAGGCAGGAGACTAAAACTTAAGTTAAAGCCTCTAAAAAGCAAAGCACTGGGCAACAATTTCCTACGGGTCTCTTGCATCTCTGCACATATTATGAGTAGAGACACTGACAACTTTGGTTCTGGACTGTCTTTTCAAGGATGTTTGAACAGAGAACAACCTAGAAAGTTGGGATGGTATCTCACTCCGGAGCAGAGGACAGGTTTGTTTGCTATCCACTACAAAGATCATGTCCTTAGAGTTAATCCATTCCTGTGGATGTGAACCTATTGTAGGTGGGACCTTTTAATTAGGTCACTTCAGTAGGGTGTGACCCAGGGTGGGTCTTAATCCTCTTACCGTAGTCCTTTATAAATTGGATAAATATGGAGATACACATAGAGAGAGCCCCCCAGAAGACAGAACTGAAATCAATGGAATACAGAAGCAGAGAGAAAGCCACAAAGCAGGCAGCTGATGGCAAAGAAGCCGGCAGGAAGAGGGAGAGCCTGCAGATGCCACCATGTGCCTTGCCATGTGAGCGAGGAGTCCAGGATCACCAGCAGCTGGTCTTTGGGGAGAAAACATTACCTGATGAGGCCTTGATTTGGACATTGTAAGCTTGATTGTAAGCTTTTAAACTAATAAATTTCAATTGTAAAAGCCAACCCATCTCTGGTATATTGCATTCTGGCAACCTAGCAGACTAAAACACTCAACAAGGCAGTTTTTTTCCCACTATATGTGGCTGCCTTAGGAAAGGATTATCCCCACTCAGTTGTTTCCTATGTAATGATCAGGATGAAAGGGGTAGAGAGTTATATAGACAAGTTTTGAAAATTCAGATTTCCACCCTGACAACTTCTAGGCATATTGTTCCTTTCTTTTCTCCCCAATGGCAACCCCTGATCAGCCTGTTTGGTACACCCTCTGGGAGACAGCCCAGCCAACAGGCTTAATTTTGGTTAAGTTTTATAACAATCCTTTTTTTCTCTTGTACTTTCCCCAGCTAGATGAAAGTTCTGGGTTAGACTAGGAGATGACTGGAGAAAAGGGGTATTTATAGGTACTGCAATGGCCCACATCAAATTTGTGATGGTGGAGGGAGCACAATTCCAGCACCTGGTGAAGGAACATCTTAGACCCCAGAAGGTATTGGGGAGGGTGGTATATCAATAATGTTTTATTTTTCAGAATCACCCCCAGAAACTTTCTCATGAAGGAAAATGTCCTGGCATGGGTCTCCTAAATTGTTGCAAGTGCCTTAAATACAACAGGGTCCTTTGATCCAGGAAGCTCATGTCTTCTGCCAGCATCCACAAAATTGTGACAGGCTAGTTTATTAGCTTGCAAGCACAGTAAAATCTCAGGCCTTTCATGGTTCTTGACACAAAACAGACTTTTTCAGAAGCCTCATGAAATACAGAGCTAAGGATCCACTAGGGGAGGAAGGTCACAGAAAATATATCAGGATGAGTTGAAAATATTGGAAGTCTAGGAGTAAACATGAGGGAGGCTAAGTCTTACCAGGACTGAAACCCAGCTTCAACTTAGCAGCTCCTGATCATGTTAAGGTGATCAGTCACCAGCAGAGGGAAGAGTGAACCCTACCTAGAGGAGAATCACATAATTTGGAACCTCTACAATTTTATATACACAATGTCTGGAAGTCAACCAAAAATTACTAGGCATGCCAAAAAGACATCCAAGAGTTTATGGTTGAAAGCAAGAGTAAAATGAGGTAAAAGAAAAAGCCCCACATTGTGATCCAGATTTTGTGTTTAGCTGACAGGGACTTAAAAAAAAAAAACAACAAAAAACAACTACGATTAGTATGCTCAGAAAGAGAGTACAAATGGGGTAGAATAAATATTTGAAAAGATATGGCCAAGAATATTCCAAAATAGATGAAAGACACAGATATTAGACATTATCTCAAACAGAATAAATACAAAATAAATCATACAAATGAATGGAGTGAAACTGTTGAAAACCAAACTTTTAAATCTGGAGGAAAAAAGATACATCACATACAAAGGAAAACAAGATCGAAGTCTAGAAGATTATGGGAAGATGGTGTCAGACTAACAGGCAGGGCTCAATGCTCTCACAAAAGCAATGGAGAAAGAGCCAAAAGCTGTCTGAGGGACCTACTTTGGGGGTCAGCAGACCAGGAAAGTGCTATACAACTCCCACAGGGTGAGGGACAGAGAGACGAAGAATCTGAAACAACAAACATGAGCCACCAAGCCCCCACGGTGGCTGGGAAGGGTTCCCCTTCCCCACCCCCAAGATATTAATCTGGGGTAAAACTCCTGGCTCACTGCAATTGACTGAGAGGAGAAGAGACATTTTCCTTCCTGTCAGCTGTTTCAAGGGAAAAGGGAAGGAGAGTCAGGGGGCTTTTCTTCAGTGAATTCAGCCAGCTGACCTCACTTTGAATCTCTGCTCTGGAGATTCAACACAGGAACACAGGAAAGCCAAGAATGAAACATCTCTGTGGAAAGGTGCTTGATGAGCACCAACTGCTGGCCTGTCTGGAAATTGCATGGACAAATACTGTATTGTACTCTCTGTATTCTAACCCCTGGGAAAAAATCTGCGCCTCATTAGTGATTTCCTGGATCGATTTTGATAACTTAAGCTGGATAATTTTAAAGACTTAGGATAAGTTGAACCAAATATCAAAGAAGAGCTTTGAAAAAAAAAAAAGAAACAATAAGCAAGAGAGAGAAATTGGCCATCAGAGTAAATTCAACAACATATTCAGATGCATATAAGCCATACTAGGAAACAGGAAGAGATGGCTCAAGCCAAAGGAACAAACCAAATATCCTGAAGAGATACAGGATTTAAGACAATTAATCAGTGATAATCACAAAACTCTCCTAAATTCAAATAATTGAAAGAAAATATGACTAAAGAGGTAAAGGATATTAAGAAGACACTGGCATAGCATAAAGTACAATTTGAAAGCCTGCAAAGAAAAGTAACAGACTGTATGGGAATGAAAGACACTATGGATGAGATAAAAAATACATTAGAGGCACATAAGAGCAGATTTTAATTGCTCGTAGTCAGAATTAGTGATTTCAAAGACAGAATATCTGAACTGGAAGACAGAAAGAGAAGAGAACGGAAAAAAAATGGAAAAGACTATCAGGGAATTGAATGACAATGTGAAATGCACAAACATTCACATTATTAAATGTCCCAGAAAGAGACGAGAATGGAAAAGAGGCAGAAGGAATATTTGAGGAAATAATGACTGAAAACTTTCCAACCCTTATGAAAGACATAAATATCAATATCCAAGGAGGACAACATACCCCAAGCAGAATAAATCTGAATAGACCTACCCTAAGAAACCTAATATTCAGAATGAAAAATATCAGAGATAAAGAGTGGATTCTGAAAGTAGGAAGAGAAAAGCAAAGCATCCATACAGGGAGACTTGATAAGATTAAGTGCTCACCTCTCATCAGAAACCATGGAGGAGAGAAGAAAGTGGTATGATGTATTTAAGGTACTGAAAGAGAAAAACTGCCAGCCAAGAATTCAGTACCCAGCAAAACTGTCCTTCAAAAATGAAGAAGAGTTCAAGGTCTTCACAGACAAACAAACACTGATAGAGTATGTTACCAAGAGACCAGAATTACAAGAGATACTACAGGGAGTGCTGCAGGCTGAAAGGAAAAAACAAGGGCAAGAGATTTGGAGAAGAGTGTAGAAATGAAGATTATGTGGAAATGAAGATTATTAGTAAGGGTAAACTAAAAGGTAAGAAAACAGACAATAGAATAATATGATAACAGAGAGCCAAAGGACAAAATGGATGAAGTAAGTAATACCTTTACAGTCATAACATTGAACGTGAATGGCTTGAACTAGCCAATCAAAAGACGTAGACTGACAGAATGGATAAAAAAAATATGAGCCATCTATATGCTGTCTACAACAGACCTACCTCAGATGTAAGGACACAGTCAGGTTAAAAGTGAAAGGTTGGAAAGAGATATTCCATGCAAATAGTAACTAATAAAGAGCTGGAGTAGCAATACTAATATCGAACAAAATAGATTTCAAAGGCAAAACTTTTATAAGGGATGAAGAAGGTCATTATATATTAATAAAAAGGGCAAGTCACCTAGAAGAAATAACTTTACTAAATATCTGTGGACCTAACCTGAGTGCCCCAAGATACATGAGGCACATACTGGCAAAACTGAAGGGAGAAATACATGTCTCTACAATCATAGTTGGAGACTTCAATATACCACCCTCAGTATTGGATAGAACTTCTGGACAGAGGATAAAGAAAGAAAGTGAAAACTTGAATAAAATGATAAATGAACTAGACCTAACAGACATCTGTGGAGCATTGCACCCCAAAACAACAGGGTATACATTCTTTTCAAGTGCTCATGGATGCTTTTCCAAGATAGAACATATGTTGGGTCATGAGATAAGTCTCAATAAATTTAAAAAGATTAAAATTATACAAAACACTTTCTCTGATCATAACAGAATGAAGCTGGAAATCAATAATGGAGAGAAAAAGGGAAAATTCATAAATATATGGAGATTAAACAATACACTCTTAAATAATCAGTGGGTCAAAGAAGAAATTGCAAGAGAATTCAGCAAATATCTTGAGACGAATGAAAATGAGAACACAACATATCAAAACCCATGGGACAGGGAAAAGGCAATGCTGATGGGGAAATTTATAGCCCTCAATGCTTACATTAAAAAAGAAGAAAGAGCTAAAATTGACGATCTAACTGCACAACTGGAGGAATTAGAAAAAGAACAGCAAACTAATCCCAAACCATGCCACAGGAAAGAAATAGTAAAGATCAGAGCAGAAATAAATGAAATCGAGAACAAAAAAACAATAGAGAGAATCAACAATTCTTGGAAAAACCAATTATCAAAAGTTGGTTCTTTGAGAAGATGAAGAAAATTCACAGACCCTTAGCGAGACTGACAAAGAAAAAAAGAGTGAAACCACAAACGAATAAAATCAGAAATGAGACAGGGGACATTACCATTGACCCCGGAGAAATAAGAGAAATCATAAGAGGATACTATGAACAACTGTATGCCAAAAAACTAGACATCGTATAGGAGATGGACAAATACCTAGAAACACATGAACCACCTACACTGACCCTAGAAGAAATAGAAGACCTCAACAAACCAGTCACAAGTGAAGAGATTGAAACATTCATCAAACCCTCCCAAAGATGAAAAGCCTGGGACAAGATGGCTTCACAGATGAATATTACCCATCATTCAAAGACGATCTAATACCAATCTTGCTGAAGCTCTTCCAAAAAATTGAACAGGAAAGAATGTTACCAAACTCATTCTATGAAGCCAACAACACCCTAATACCAAAACCAGATAAAGA
>JAKSZT010053833.1:142220-173693 GCA_026826555.1 Tolypeutes matacus
AAAAAAAAAAAAAAAAAAAAAAAAAAAAAAAGAAAGAAAGAAAAAGTTACAGACCAATATCTCTAATGAATATAGATGCAAAAATCCTCAACAAAATACTTGCAGACAGAATCCAAAAGCACATTAAAAGAATTATACACCACGATCAAGCGGGTTTTATCCCAGGTATGCAAGGGTGGTTCAACACAAGAAAATCAATCAGTGTAATAAACCACACTGATAAAATGAAGAAGAAAAATCACATGATCCTCTCAATGGATGCAGAAAAGGCATTTGACAAAATACAGTACCCTTTCTGGATAAAAACACTCCAAAAGATAGGAATAAATGGAAGCTTTGTCAATATGGTAAAGTGCATATATGGAAAAATCTACAGCTAACATTGTACTCAACGGTGAAAGACTGGAAGTTTTTCCCCTGAGATCAGGAACAAGACAAGAATGCCCACTGTCACCATTGTTATTCAATATTTTGCTAGATGTTCTAGTTAGAGCAATTAGGCTAGATAAAGAAATAAAGGGCACCCAAATAGGAAAGGAAGAAGTAAAACTTTTGCTATTCGCTGATATAATGCTATATCTAGAATCTCCTGAAAAATTCACAACGAAACTACTAGCACAAATGGGCGAGTTCAGTAAAGTGACAGGATACAAGATCAATATGCAAAAATCAATAGCATTTCTATATACTACTGGTGTGCAATATGAGGAGGAAATCAGAAAAAATTCAACTAAAACAATCAAATATTTAGGAATAAACTTAACCCATTTCTGTATTCAGAAAACTATAAAACATTGCTAAAAGGAACTGAAGAAGACTTAAATAAGGAAGGACATTCTGTGTTCATGGATTGGAAGACTAAATATCATTAAGGCGTCAATTCTACCCAAACTGATTTATAGATTCAATGCAATCCCCCCAAAAAATCCCAACAGCCTTTTTTTTTTTTTCCCCAGAAATGGAAAAACCAATTATCAAATTTGTTTGGAAGTGTAAGTGGCCCCCAATAGCCAAAAAGATCTTAAAAAGGAAGAATGAAGTTGGAGCACTCCCACTTCTGGACTTTAAAGCATATTACTTAGCTACAGTGGTAAAAAGAGCATGTTACTGGCATAACGACAGACAGATTGACCAATGAAACTGAATCAAGAACTCAGAAATTGATGCTCACATCTACAGTCAAGTGATTTTTGGAAAGCTGTTAATCCCTCCCAGCTGGGCCAGAACAGTCTATTCAACAAATGGTGCTGGGAGAACGGGATAGCCATATCCAAAAGAAAGAAAGAAGACCCCTATCTCACACCTTATACAAAAATTAACTCAAAATGGATCAAGGACCTAAATATAAAAATAGCAACCATAAAACTCCTAGAGAAAATGTAGGAAAATATCTTCAAGATCTTGTGGTAGGTGGTAGTTTCTTAAACCTTATACCCAAAGCATGAGCAACAAAAGAAAAAATTGATAAATGAGACCTCCTCAAAATTCAACATTTTTGTACCTCAAAGGACTTTGTCAAAAGGGTGAAAAGGCAGCCGACTCAATGGGAGAAAATATTTGGCAATCACATATCTGATAAGGGTTTAATATCCATGATCTATAAGGAGATCAAACAACTCAACAATAAAAAGACAAACTATCCGATTTAAAAATGGGCAAAAGACTTGAAAAGACAACTGTCCACAGAAGAAATACAAATGGCAAAGAAACACATGAAAAAATGTTCAACATCAGTAGTGATTAGGGAAATGCAAATCAAAACTACAATGATATTTCATATCGATTAGACTGACCGCTATTCAAAAGTCGGAAATCTGTAAATGTTGGAGAGGATGTGGAGAGATAGGAACACTTATTCACTGTTGGTGGGAATGTAGAATGGTACACTCACTGTGGAGGACTGTTTGGCAGTTCCTAAGGAAGTTAAATATAGACTTGCCATGTGACCTGGCAATACCATTACTAGGTATATACCCAGAAGAACTGAGAGCAGCGACACGAACAGATATATGCACACTGATGTTCATAGCAACATTATTCACAATTGCTAGAAGTTGGAAACAACCCAGGTGTCTATCAACTGATGAGTGGATAAAGAAACTGTGGTGCATATACACAATGGAATATTATGCAGTGGTAAGAAGAAATGAACTTGTGATACATATGACAGCATGGATGAACCTGGAGGACATTATGTTGAGTGAAGCAAGCCAGACACAAAAGGACAAATAATGTATGACTGTGCTATTATGAACAAATGTATTGTGTAAACTCAGGGCGTAAATAATTAGAATATAGGTCACCAGAAAATAGAGGGTAGAGAATGGGAAGCTGAGGGTTAATCTGTGCAGAATTGGTAAAAAATTTGTTTGTAAATCTTTGGAAATGAATAGAAATGAAGAAAGCATATCATGGTGTTTGTAACTAGCAGTTATTATATGGGTATGACGTTATTGAAAGGGAAAGTCTAAGGTCATTTATATTACTAGAAAGAAAGCCAAAGACTGTAACATGGGACTGTATAATACAGCAAAACCTCATGTAAAACACGAATATGGGTGATATTGCATATATAAGACTGCTTTTACAGACTATAAATGCAAATATACTAGCAAGAAGGAAAAAGAATAGCAGCTATGTATGGCAGGGGAAGCATAGAGAGAATGAGAGGTGATAAGCTTTGCTTTTTGTTTATTATTATTATTATTGGAATAATATAAGTGCTCTAAGAATGATTGATGTGATGAATGCACAAATATGTGATTACACTGAATACCATTGATTGTACACTGTGGATCGATTTATGCTTTACTAATATGTATCAATAAAATTGATATGTTAAAAAAAGATAGAATTCTATATACGATGGAATGAGAACATTAAAGTGCTGAAAGAAAATAACCTCTCACCTACAGTTCTGTATCCAGAGAAAATATCCTTCAAAAATAAAAGTCCTAGGAATAGAGGAAGCTTCCTCAACCTGACATAGGGCATCTATGAAAACCTACAACTAACATGATACTTAATGGTGAGATATTGAATGCTTTCAACCTAAGATAGTGAATGCTTTTATTCAATATTGATGGATGTCTGAGCCAGTGCAATAAGGCAAGAAGAAATAAAAGGCATAAAGATGGGAAAGGAAGAAGTGAAACCATATTTATTAGTAGATGGCATGATTATTTATTTAGGAAATACTAAGGAATTTACCAAAAACAAAAAAACTATACCTAATATGTGAATTTAAATTTAGCCAAGCTCTTAGGATACAAGGTCAATATATAAATATTATTTGTATTGCTATATATTGGCAAGAAACAATTGGTAATGACATTAAAAACATAAAACACTTAGGAATAAATTTAATAAGTCTAAATAAATTTAGACTATGTGATATCTAGTCTGAAAACCACTAAACATTGCTGACAGAAAGTAAAGAAGATGCAAATAATGGAGAAATTTATCATGTACATTACGTGGATTCAGTATTGATGAGCTACCAAATTCTCCCCAAATTGATCTACGGATTTAATCTAATTCCAATCAAAATCCCAGCAGTATATTTTTTCAGGAATTGACAAGTTGATTCTAATTTATAGGATATGTAAATATAACTAGAAGAGCTGGTATAATTTTGAAGAACAAAGTTGGAAGACTTACATTCCTTGATTTCAAAACTTACCATAATGTATGGTAATCAAGATAGTGTAGTGTTGGTGTAAGAATTGACAATTAGATCAATGGAACAGAATAGACCCACACATTTATGGTAAACTGATTTTCTAAAAAGGCTCTAAGAGCTTTCACTGGGCAAGAAAAGTATTTTTCAACAAATAGTGCTGGAATTAGTGGATATATGGAAAAAAAATCCCAATACCTCCCCTTCACACCATAAATACAAATTAATTTGATATAAATGTACAAGCTTTTAGAATGCAAGCCAAAATTAAAGAGATTCAAAGAACTAAATGTAAAAGCTAAAATACGAAATGTCACAGAAAAAAGAACAGAATATTATTGTAAACTTGACATAAAGAAAACTATTGTTATATTTGCCTTCATCAAAATTAAAAATTTCTGCCTGTTAAAAGACACTACTATAAAATGAAAAAGCAAGCCTCAGACCTGGAGGAAATATTTGGGAAACATATATCTGAGAAAGGACTTGTATCTATATTATATAAAATATATTAGGAACTCCTACAAATCAGTAAGAATAAGACAACTAACCTAGGAAAGTGTGGGGAAAAGACTTAAAAAGACATAGAGGATATACAGATGGTCAGTAAGGACATGGAAAGATGCTCAACATTATTAGTCATCAAGGAAATGCAAATTAAAACCACAATAAGTTACTACTTTACATCCACTAGAATGGCAAGATTAAAAAGATGGACAGTACCAAATGTTGGTGAGGATATGGAGCACCTGGAACTTTCATAGCTTGCTATTAGGAATGTAAAATGACAAAACCACTTCGGAAAATCTTTTGACTATTTCTAATAAAGTGAAACATTCACTTATCATATATCCCAGCAATTCCACTCTTGGGTATTTACCCAAGATAAATGAAAACATCAGACTCATACAAGAATATTCATAGCAGCCTTATTTCTCAATAAAACTAGTTGTTAATAAACCTGGGACTACATGTTTCAAATAAATAATCAGTACTTAATCTTTGCCTCAGGTTCTGTTTTCTAGTGAATCCCGGTCAACACATTTACCCTTTCTCAGGAAGCTGGAGGATGTGCTTCATCCAAATGAGGAAGAAAACACAAAGCAGGTAGACCTGGGAAACAGGTTGCAAGTGGGGCAGACAGCACAGGAGAGAGGCAACGGGGTCTCCAGGAGACTGTTCTACCTGGATGGCAGGTGCAGTCAAGCTCGTAACTACTTTTACTAAGACTGGATCTATGGCGGTTTCACCTGAGGACGTTACTGTACATTCTGTCTACGTGACACAAAAAACATCGTCTTACCTGTTGGTCCTTGGAGAGTTCTGAAAATTGTTTAAAAATGGCTTCAAGTTTATCAATGGATTAATTTTAGTAAATAAAGTGAAACTACTAGTGACATATATATATACAAATTGGGGGATGAAACACAGCAGTCCTCTCCTCTCTCAGGGCCTTCAACTCTGTGAATTTCAATCAAGTATGTGAGATATGTTTATAATAAATATTCCCAAGATATGAAAACACACTTAATTGAAGTTCTTTTCATAAAAAGAGAAAAATACTAATAGGATTGGGACAATTGGAAGGACATCACATTATTTACATTCTTATGTGTCATCTGTCATTATTAAGAATCAGTTTTAATAGAGGGTGATCCTGCTTTCAGCATAGAAATAAGGAAATATGAAGACTAAGGACTGCAAGTAATACTAGAAAATTAAGGTCCTCAAAAGTGCATTTGATTCAGTCAGACCGGTATTGCTTAAGTGGTTTTATTAATATACAATAACTGTACCCTTACTTCTAAATGAAAACATGCATTAAAATTAACACTACAAAATTAAATAGAAATGTATCTATTATAAGAAGATGCTAATGCTTATGCTAACAAATTGGTTTATTCCCATTGCCTGCAAATCATCTTATTACCGCTAAATGAGAAATGCAATTAAGAGCCTTAATTTACAGTGCCCCTGGATGGCCTGTTGGGGACATAATTGAAAACAACACACAATCACTTTAGTAACTTCTTTTTCTCTAGGCTGTGAAATAACAACCTATCTCACCTGACTTTTTACAAAGTCTTTTTATAAACATCCAGGCTGGGAGTTAATAAATCTGGGTTGCCTCAAAGTAGAAGAAAATGACAAGATTCCTGCTTACACGGCACAAAACTCAACAGAGTGGATCTAACACCTAAAGGCATGAACTACTTCATATTAAAGTGCTCCGCCCTCACTTACCCTCTGAATTTGCTCTAAACTGCCAGTGGTTCCTGGCAAGAGCCAGAGGCTGCAGGCAGCATTAGCAGAGAAACAGTTGGGAAAGAAGAGAGAGGCGCACGCGTCATCAGGCACATTGTCTGCACTGACATTTGCCCACCACCAGCTTTCCCCTCCTCTCCTGGCTGGTAGAGCCCTGCTTTTGTCTGGAGTTTTCCAGGTGAGACTCCTTCCCAGTCCCAAGGAGCAAATGTTGGTAATTCCACGACATCGGAGTCATTCAGATGTCCTGCCAGGAACCGATGTTGGGCTGGGCATGTGCTCTAACTTGCCCCCAAGATGTAAGAGGGAATCTGTTGGGAAAGCTACTGGTTCCAGCTTCTCTTCCAGCAACTGGGAGGGTGAGCCAGGGTCCTTGGCCCCCAAGGCCTACCTTTAGAAGAGGTCTTGGGGAATGGATCCCATTGGGCCATTCAAGGATGGGATATGGGCATTGTAAAAGACAACTGGTTAGGACTTATCAAAAATATTCATCACGAAAAACAAAAGAAAAGATGTGAAAATATTCTTTAAAAGAGACTGAAGAGACCTGAAAACTAAATGTAATGCATGAACTTTTATTGGATCTTGAAATGAAAAAAATATTATAAAGGAGATTTTGGGCTGAGTGGGTAAGTCTGAATATGGATTCTGTATTAGATAGCGTTATTACATTAAAGCTAATTTCTTAGGATGTTATTATTCTGATTATGTAGGAAAATGTTCTTATTTTTAGAAGACACATGCTTCAAGGGATGATATCTACAATATACATTCAAAGGATTCAGAAAAAATGCACACACATACATATATATAAAGAGAGATAAAGCAAATGTGGCAAAATCCTGAAAACTGTTGATTCTTGGTGCAAGATACACAGGCACTAATCTTTCAACTTTTTTGTAGATTTGAAAACTTTTAAAACAAGAAGAATGTCATAGGTTTGCTCTACAGGTTTCTATTTATAAACGGAGACATGCTATTTTGGTGCCAAAGACAATTTCTGTGTAAATGAACTCATTTGTCTTGATTCAGTTTTTTAAAAATTGCCTGATTTCAGTTAAACACACTTTAGGGGAATCTAGCTAATGAGAAGTTACTAGTATGACTGAAATTTTCTCGTCGTCACTAGCTTGAGTTGGAATTTTTACAGTCTGGTTATATAGAGCCTTGAAGCTTACAGGTGATTTCTCTAAAGTGTCTCCACCCCTTTTCACACCCATGGCAGACATCACTCATCAATCTTCACTTCTTCCAACCAAGCAGGTAGGAGATCTGGTTGTCCTTTTCAATTCAGAGCTCTATGCAGGAATGACCAACTGTTTGACTTGCCAATGGATAGGGGAACTTATTTGCTTTTTTTCTTTTTAAAAAAATTATCTATATAAATAAGTGGAATTTGGAAAACCTGACACTGCAGAACCTGGGGACAGAGTGTCTGAGAGAGTCCAGGGCTTAGAGAGGCAGCGAGCCGAGTGGGTGAGCGCAGGGCCTCGGGTGTTCAAACCAGTTTCACTACGTCTTCGCAGTGCGGGCTTGGGCAAGGTACTTAACCTTTCTGTTCCTTGGTTTCCTCTTCTGGAAAATAGGGCTAATAATGATAGTTTTTGGAAAACACTTAAAACAGGGCTTGGCATACAGAAAGCGTTATCTATGTGCTTTTCCAAAGCACATCCAAAACCCTGGGTTCAATAAAGGAATTATTTATGGATAAACAAATGAACGAGTGAAACAATGGAAACCACATAGCTTAAGAATCTTCTTCGCAAACTGAGGTTCTTGCTGGGGTAAGCACAGTTGCTTTTTCATTTGTGGAGGAAAGGTCAAAGGGAAGCTTTTTTTAGTGTGGATTGTTTGGTGCTTCTCAATGTGAGGATGGCTGGTGCACAATAAGGTAAGAACAGAAAATGAGAGTAAATGTTTAGGAACTTTTATAGCAATGGATGTCGCTGAAATATTTCAATTATATTTGATAGAAGTATCAGTGCAGAGTGGATTGGAAATTTTTTAAAAACCTGGTTTTTCAATACAGATAGTTTGAGAAGCATTCTCTAGATGTCCTCAGAAATGCAAATTACACTCCTGAATCAAGGAGACATCTAAATATAACATGTTTAATTTTTTGACGACATTCACTATTTAGGATTTAGGACAGGGAGAAGAAGCTTTAAGGAAAAAAGTTGAAAAGGCCTGAGGGAAAAGGGACTATGTTAGGAAATATAAGAAAGAACAGGAGCCCAGCTGGCCTTAAAGGTATTAAGTTCAATGGACCAAAGAAAATGCCTCTAGAACACTGCAATAATTTTTATATCCTACAACCTCTCATTGATTTTTCACTTTTGCTCTTTACTTAGTTATACTCAATTTCTTTATAATCCTTAGGGAGAAATAATTAAAAATAAGATCCCGTGTGCATGTCTGTAGAAATGCAATGAAAGTGGGAGCTGAAGGCTTTGTCCCCAGCCAGTAGAAGAGAGAAGTCCCCTACCTCAGAAAGAGTGGGATGGGGCAGATTTAAGGAGAAAGAAGGGCCAGAGAAAGGCATTCCTTTACACGATCCACTAAAATGCATATCCAAGCTTGAAAGAAAATGTGGCAAATACCCATGGCCAAAGAATAAATAAGGAATGGAAATTGAGAGCTAAAATATGCACCAACACTGCAAATGTCTGAGTAAGGCCATTTTGCTTGTTCAAGGGCTCCACAAGAACTAGAAAAAGGCCTTGAGATCCTGCAGTGTGGGAACTGGGTTGGGAGATTCCTCTCCCAACACTCATACAAAGTCAGGACTCTCAAAAGTCATCTCCTGAGTTAAAGGATTAGAAATACTACTTCCACTGGAAAAGGAAGATGAGAGGAAAATGTCTCTGCTAGACTGGGTTTAGTGGGGAAAAACCTCTCCTAGAAATGTTTTAACTATTGACTTGGCTTTGGTAAAGATTTGAGCTAAAATATATTTGTGGCTTAGAACCTGTAAGCCAAGAAATTAACATAAAAGTGATTCTAGGATGGTAATTTCACTTGGGAGGATGACAAAAACAAATAAACAAACAAACATTTCTCTCTGGAAGAATATATCTCAACACAAGGCACACAAGATTCCCAGAGATAATGTCCTGCTCACAACACAAAGTTACAGGACACAATAGGAAACGAGTCATAAACACAAAATGAGCAGCATTTAATACCCATGAACTTGAGGTTGAACATGGTCAGTTAGGCACTGTAAACAGGTATGTTTAAAATGTTTAAGAGATATAACAGAATGAAACAAAACATGATAAAAGAATAAGAGGCAGATTTGAAAATAAAAAATATAACTTAAAATGAAAAACATATAATAATTAAAATAAAAGCACAATGGATTAGTTTAACATCAAAGTAGACACTGTTGAAGAAAAATTTAATATACTTGAAGACAAGTAAAAGAAATTACCCAGAATGCAACTAAGACAGAAAGAGAGAGAGAAAATACTAAAGAGAGAATATGAGATATGAAAGATAGACTGAAAAGGTCTAATTGAAATTTAGAAAGGAATGAGGCAGAGGCAGTATTGAAAAGATAGTGACTGAGAATGTTCTTGAAGAAATAAAAAATATATTCACAGATTTAATGTCTAATACATTCCAAATCATATAAATAAAGGAAATTTATTTCTTAGCATATCCTCATGAAACTGAAAAATACAAAAGACAGAAAGGATCTTAAAGTGGTTGAAGGGAACAAATAGATTATCTTTAAATGATTGGCAGATTGACAGCTAACTTCTCAAAAGAAACAATAAAAACAGAAGCTAATGGAATAATATCTTCAATGTGTTGAATGAAAATAACTGGCAAGCTGGGATACTAGACCCAGCAAAAATATTTTCAAAAATAGAGGTAAAACAAAGACATTATAAGATTAATAAAAACGGAGAGAGTAAAATCGGCAGACTCACCCAGGGAAATTCTAAAGGATGAACTTCAAACAGAAGGAAGGTCTGATATGCAAGAAGAAATGATGAGAAACAAAAATGGTAAATAAATGGGTAAATTTAAATGAACAATGACTGTATGAAACAATAATAATGTTTTATGAGGTTAAAATAAATGACAGACAATAATTTATATATCAGGAGGGGGTGGATAAAATTAAACTAGTCTAAGCTTTCTGTATTGTCTGGGTATTGGTTACGATGGTCATCAACTGGAGATATGAGTCATATGCACGTTGCAATAATAGGAAGAGAGTATATAACCTTAAAACTAGAAGAGGAAAAAGTGAAATGATTAAAAATATTCAACTGATCCAAAGAAGGCTTGAAAGGGGAAGAAAAAGCAAATAGATTAGGAAAAAGAGTAATTACATTAAAGCTAAATGCACCTGTTAAAAGGTGAAGGTTGGCAAACTGATTTTAAGAATAAATCAACTGGATGCACTTTTCAAAAGGTATGTAGAAAACATTGGGATACAAAAGTGCAGAAGGTAAAAGTATGGCAAATAGTGCATATGGGAGATTTTAACCTAAAGAAAGCCTGGATAACTACATCAATATCAGATAAAATAAACATAAAGGCAAAAAGCTTACTAGTGTTAAATAGGGATGCTTCATCAGGGCTCAGTTCACCAGAAGATATAACTTTGGTTTTTTTGTCAAATAATGTAGCCTCAGCTATATATGATAAAAAAATCTACAGAAATGAAAGGAGATATAGACAAGTACACAGTAAACAAAGAATTGATAAATACATAGAAGATTTGAAAAACATGGTTAATAAACAACCAATTGGACACATAGGAAACACTGCAGCCAACTGAAGACTGTGTTAAATGGAAATGGAACTAAATTTTCCAAATAAATGATGAAGATTATCATTGTGGATAAAAAATAAATATATGCTTCTTACAAGAGGTATATCTTAAGCATATGAGCACAGAAAGTTTAAAATTTAAAGAATAATGATGAATGATATGAGGTTTCATTTTGGGGTGATGACAATAGTTGGAACTAGATAGAGGTGACGGTTACACAACATTGTGGGTGTAATAAGTGTCACTAAACGGTGCACTTTAAATAGCTAATTTTATGTTATGTGAAATTAACCTCAACCAAAAATATGTAAAGAATAGAAAGAGATTTACTGTACAGATGGAAGGCTACTGTAGGCATACTAATATCAGAAAATGAAAACTTTATGTCAAGAAATGTTACTATAGTTAAACAAGAATATTCATAATGTTAAAGGTGTCAGTTTTCCAGCATGTTATAACAATACTAAATCTGTATGCACTCACTAACATTGCTTCAAAATATATAAAGCAAAAGTTGCTAGGATTAAAGGAGAAATAGAGAAACTGACAATCATAGTGGGCAGACTTTAGTACACCCCTTTCAATAGTTGCTAGAAAAGAAGTCAGAAACTCAGTTTAGGTTAGAGAAGATCTGAACAACATAATCAACAAACTGAATATAACTAAAACACATAAAGAACACTACTGAAAATGATTGATTTCAAATTACTGTCAAGTGCACAAGGACCATTTATCATACTTCATTATATGCTGGGCCATAAAGCAAGTCTCAACAAATTTTAAGTGCCTGAAATAATTTATTGTGCGAATTAAGCTAAAAAAACCTAGAAAATTCCTCTCTTCTTGGACATATAAACAATATACTTCTCAATAATCAATGAGTCAAAGAAGAAATTGCAATAGAAATTAGAAAATATTTTAAATTTAATGTGAAGAATAACCCCCCAAAATGGGAGATTTAGCTAACACAGTGCACAGAAAGAAATTTATGACTTCATAGCACTAAGCAAATATACTAGAAAAGAAGACATAATTTTGCATGTTTTCATCTTTAAAAGCCAGAAAAAAATAGCATATCTAATCCAAAGAATGTAGATGGAAAAGGAAAATAAAGGTAAGGGCAGAAATTAATGAAAGCAGGAAATAAATGTAAAAGGAAGAAGCCAACAAAGGCCAAAGAGTTTCTTTCAATAGATTAATAAAACTTATAAATGCCTCGCAGCATTATTCATGAAACCAAGGAAATTACAAAGTACCGACATTAGAAATGAAAAGGGGCCATCACAACAGATCCAAAAGACTTTCAAAGGTAATAAGAAAGCACAACAATCAATTTGTCAATTAGATAAAATAGACAAATTGTTCAAAAACATTTCAAAAATGACATAATAAAAACTAGAAATTCTAAATAGTCCATACTCTTTTTTTTTCACTTTATTTTGTACATTAAATAATTGAAAATATAAACAATTAAAAACTAAAAAGTAAACACAGATGAATAAATAAATACATTTCTCATTTAAATGTACTGGATACATACAAATTTTTTTCGAATCAAACAATATATTACACAATATATTTAGTTGATAGTAGTGCAGTCATACATTATTTGTCCTTTTGTGTCTTGCTTGCTTCACTCAACATAATGTCCTCCAGGTTCATCCATGTTGTCTTATGTATCACAAGTTCATTTCTTCTTACCACTGCATAATATTCCATTGTGTATATACACCACAATTTGTTTATCCACTCATCAGTTGATGGACACCTGGGTTGTTTCCAACTTCTAGCAATTGTGAATAATGTTGCTATGAACATCGGTGTGCAGATGTCTGTTCGTGTCACTGCTCTCAGTTCTTCTGGGTATATACCCAGTAGTGGTATTGCAGGGTCACATGGCAAGTCTATATTCAACTTCTTTAGGAACTGCCAGACAGTCCTCCACAGTGGTTGTACCATCCTGCATTCCCACCAACAGTGAAGAAGTGTTCCTATCTCTCCACATCCTCTCCAACACTTGTAGTTCTCTGTCTTTTTAATAGTGGCCATTCTGATAGGTGTGAAATGATATCTCATTGTAGTTTTGATTTGCATTTCCCTAATCATAAGTGATGTTGAGCATTTCTTCATGTGTTTTTTTTGCCATTTGTATTTCTTCTTTGGAGAAATGTCTATTCAAGTCTTTTGCCCATTTTTAAATTGGGTCGTTTGTCTTTTTATTGTTGAGTTGTAACATCTCTATATATCCTGGATATTAAACCCTTATCAGATATGTGATTTCCAAATATTTTTTCCTATTGAGTTGGCTTCCTTTTCACCCTTTTGACAAAGTCCCGTGAGGTGCAAAAGTATTTAATTTTGAGGAGGTCCCATTTATCTATTTTTTCTTTTGTTGCACGTGCTTTGGGTGTGAGGTCCAAGACACTACCACCTACTACAAGGTCTTGAAGATATTTCTCTACATTTTCTTCTAGTAGTTTTATGGTCCTGGCTTTTATATTTAGATCTTTGATCCATTTTGAGTTGATTCTTGTATAGGGGGTGAGATAGGGGTCCTCTTTCATTCTTTTGGTTATAGATATCCAGTTCTCCCAACACCATTTTTTGAAGAGACTGTTTTGTTCCGTTAACATTAACTTAGTAGGTTTTAAAAAACGAGTTGACTGTATAGGTGAGGGTATATTTCTGGGTTCTCAATTCTATTCCACTGATCGATATGTCTATCTTTATGCCAGTACCATGCTGTTTTGACCACTGTAGCTTTGTGATATGTTTCAAGGTCAGGCAGCAAAATTCCTCCCACATTGCTCTTCTATTTTAGAATACTTTTGGCTATTCAGGTGCACTTACCCTTCCAGATGAATTTGGTAATTGCCTTCTCTAATTCTGTAAAGTAAGTTGTTGGGATTTTGATTGGTATTGCATTGAATCTATAAATCAGTTTGGGTAAGATTGACATCTTCATGATATTTATTCTTCCAATCCATGAACACGGAATGTCTTTCCATTTGTTTAGGTCTTTTTAAATTTCTTTTAGCATTGATTTGTAGTTTTCTGCATATAGGTCCTGTACTTCTTTGGTTAAATTAACTCCTAGGTATTTGAGTCTTTTTGTTGCTATTGAAAATGGAATTTTCCCCCAATTTCCTCCTCAGGTTATTCAGTACTAGTGTACAAAAACATTTCTGATTTTTGCGTGTCGATCTTGTATCCTGCCACTTTGCTGAACTCGTTTATTAGTTCAAGTAGCTTTGTTGTGGATACTTCAGGATTTTCTAAATACAGGATCATGTCATCTGCAAACAGTGAGAGTTTTACTTGCTCTTTTCCTATTCAGATGCCTTTAATTTTTTTGTCTTGTCTAATTGCCCTAGCTAGAACTTCTAGTACAAAGTTGAATAACAATGTTGACAGTGGGCATCCTTGTCTTGTTCCAAAGCTTTCAACCTTTCCCCATTGAGTATGATGTTGGCTGTGGGTTTTTCATATATGCTTTTTATCATATTGAGGAATTTTCCTTCTATTACTATCTTTGAAGTGATTTTATCAAAAAAGGATGCTGGATTTTGTCGAATGCCTTTTCTGCACCTATTGAGATGATCATGTATTTTTTCCCTTCAATTTGTTAACATGGTATACTACATTGATTGATTTTCTTTTCTTTTTTTTTTTTTTAAAGATTTTATTTATTAATTCATTCATCCCCCCCTTGCTGCTTGTGCTCGCTTGGTCAGCTAACCATGCCGTATGGGCGGGCTTGCCTTCACCAGGAGGCCCCGGGAACCAAACCCGGGGCCTCCCATATGGTAAACGGGAGCCCCACTGATTGAGCCACAGCCGCTTCCCATGATTGATTTTCTTATGTTGAACCAGCCTTGCATACCAGGAAAAAATCCCACTTGGTCGTGATGTATAAGTCTTTTGATATGCTGTTGGATTCAATTTGCAAGTATTTTGTTGAGAATTTTTGCATCTATGTTCATTAGAGAGATTGGTCTGTAATTTTCTTTTCTTGTAGAATCTTTATCTGGCTTTGGTATTAGGATGATGTGGGCTTCATAAAATGTGTTGGGTAATTTTCCCTCCTCTTCAATTTTTTGGAAGGTTTAAACAGGATTGGTGTTAATTCTTTTTGAAATGCTTGGTAGAATTCACCTGTGAAGCCATCTAGTCCTGGACTTTTCTTTGTTGGGATAAATTTGATGACGGATTCAATCTCCTTAAAAGTGATTGGTTTGTTAAGTTCTTGTATTTCTTGTAGCGTCAGTGTAGGCTGGTTGTGCGTTTCTAGAAATTTGTCCATTTCATCTAGGTTGTCTAGTTTGTTGGCCTATAGTTTCTCATAATATCCTCTTTTGATTCTTTTTATTTCTGTGGGGTCATTTGTAACTTCCCCCTTTCATTTCTGATTGTATTTATTTGCATCTTCTCTCTTTTTTTCTTTGTTAGTCTAGCTAGGAGTTTGTCTCTTTTATTGATCTTCTCAAAGAACCAGCTTTTGGTTTTGTTGATTTTCTCTATTGTTTTTCTGTTCTCATTTTCATTTATTTCTGCTCTAATCTTTATTATTTCTTTCCTTCTGCTTGCTTTGGGATTGGTTTGCTGTTCTTTTTCTAGCTTCTCAAGTTGTTCAGTTAAATCTTTGAGTTTAGCTCTTCCTTGTTTTTTAATATAGGCATTTAGGGCTATAAACTTCTCTCTCAAGACTGCCTTCACTGTATCCCATAAGTTTTGATACGTTGTGTTCTCATTTTCATTTTTCTCAATATATTTACTGATTTCACTTGCAATTTTATCTTTGATCCACTGAATATTTAGGAGTGTGTTGTTCAGTCTCACACATTTGCAAATTTACTCTTTTCCTGTCTGTTATTGATTTCTAGTTTCATTCCATTGTGATCTGAGAAGGTGCTTTGTATAATTTCAATCTTTTTATATTTATTGAGAGCTGTATTGTGACCTAACATGTGGTCTATCCTAGAGAAAGATCCATGGGCACTTGAGAAGAATGTATAACCCGCTGAGTTTGGATGCAGTGTTCTGTATATGTCTGTTAGGTCTAACTTGTTTATCATATTGTTCAAGTTCTCTGTTTCCTGTTGATCTTCTGTCTAGTTGTTCTATCTAATGATGTGAGTGGGGTGTTGAAGTCTCCAACGATTATTGTAGAAATGTCTATTTCTCCCTTCAGTTTTGCCAGAGTTTGTCTCATATATTTTGGGGCACCCTGGTTAGGTGCATAGATATTTATGACTGTTATATATTCCTGGTGGATCATTCCTTTTATTAATATATAATGGCCTTCTGTATCTATTACAACGTTTTTGCATTTGAAGTCTGTTTTGTCTGATATTAATATAGCTACCCCTGCTCTTTTCTGTTTACTATTCATGTGGACTATCTTTTTCCAACCTTTCACTTTCAGCCAGTTTGTATCCCTGGGTCTGAGGTGATTTTCTTGTAAGCAGCATATGGATGGCTCATGTTTTTTTATCCATTCTGTCAGCCTGTATCTTTTGATTGGGGAATTTAATCCATTCACATTCAATGATATTACTGAAAATGCACTATTTATTTCCTTCATTTTATTCTTTGGTTTTCATATGTCATCTTGTTTTTGTCTCTCTTTTTACTCTTTTGGTTATCCTTTCTGCTTTTCTTTCTTCTATACTCTCCTCCAAGCCTCTCTCTCCTGTCTTTTTCTTTGTTCTAAGGCTTCCTTTAATATTTCCTGCAAAGGTGGATTCTTTTTTGCAAACTCTCTTAGTTTCTGTTTATTTGTGAATATTTTATACTCACCTTCATATTTAAAGGACAGTTTTGCTGGATAAAGAATTCTTGGCTGGCAGTTTTTCTCTTTCAGTTTCCTAATTGTATCATACCACTGTCTTCTCGCCTCCATGGTTTCTGAAGAGAAATCTGAGCTAAGTCTTACTGGACATCCCTTGTACGTGATCATTTGCTTCTCTCTTGCTGCTCTGAGAATTTTCTCCTTATCTTTGACATTTGACATTCTGAGTAATTACATGTCTTGGCATAGGTCTATTTGGATTTATTCTGATTGGGGTACGGTATGCTTCTTGGACATGTAAATTCATTTCTTTCATGAGAGTTGGGAAATTTTCAGCTATTATTTCCTCAAATACTCTTTCTGCCCCCTTTCCTCTCTCTTCTCATCTGGAATTTCCATGACATGTATGTTGTGTTTTGTGTTGTCATTCAACTCTCTTAGGCCCTGCTCAATTTTTTCCATTGTTTTCTCTCTATATTCTTTTCTCTCTTCAATTTTAGCTGTTCTGCCTTTGGTATCGCTTATTCTTTCTTCTATCATTTTGAGTCTGCTGTTGTATGCCTCAAATGTGTTTTTTTTTATTTTTTATTATGGGTAAAAATAAAAATTCTCACAATACATATAAACATTTGCAAAATGATATATATATATGCATATATGTGTATTTGCTTACAAAAATGTTGTTTATATATATATTTATATATATACATATATTTTAAGAGGTGCTTAGATTACCCAAAATATTACACGGAACCCACTGGGATTCCCATGTTGCCCACCTCCCACACCTCCCATCACATCCCACACAAACATCTCCCACAGTGTGGCCCACCACCCTCAATGAACTTACACATCCTGGAGCCTTGCCACCAACCATAGACCACAGTTCACACTGTAGACCGCACTCTCTCCCACTCAGTTCTGAGTGGTGTGTGCTGATTTAAAATGGCCTACATCCGTTGCCACAACAGTACTCAGGACAACCTCCAACTCCCAAAGAAGCCACTGTATTTCAACTGCTCGTCCCCTCCCTACCCCAAAAGTGTCAAGTGGCCACTGGCTCCACCTCATTGTTATAATGTATTGCATTGCTAGAATCACCATATGTGAACAAGAGAATACCATCAAGTCCACTCTAGTCCATAGTTCTTCCCCCAATCCTGAGGGGATTGGGATGGTGATGTCCACTCCAACTCCAAGTGAGAGAGGGCTTATATCCCATGGATATGGTGGGTGGGATGTTCCTGCCTGCAGATGCAGGCCCTCTCCATTCCCTGGGATGGCCATTTCCCATCGTTGTCTCCTCACCAGGTGACTTCGATGAGTCCATTGAGCTGTAGGGTAGGAGTTGCAGCTCCACCTAGATTTCATGCACACCTAGCACATAGGTAGGCGGGAGGCTCCAGTCTCTGGAAGTATACCTAAAAACTCCAGCATCGCATATAGGTTTGAATAGAAGGGACTGGTGAACCATGTGCAGGGAGGACTTATTTGAGTCTAATTCTGTCTCAAATGTGTTTTTGATTTCACCTATTGTGTCTTTCATTCCCATGAACTCTGTTACTTTTCTGTTCAGGATTTCAAATTCTTCTTTGCATTCGCTCAATGTCTTCTTGATGTCATTTATCTCTTTAACTATATTGTCTTTCAACTCATTAATTTGATTTTGGAAATTTGTGCTCATCTTGCTGATTAGTTCTCTCAAATTCTGCATCTCTTCTGGGACTTTGATATATTCCTTTTCTTGGGCCATGTCTTCTATTTTCTTAGTATGGCTCGTAATTTTTTGCTGGTGTTTAGGCATCCGGTTAGGATGTAGTTTACTCAGATGCTCAATCACTTTCTCTTTTATAGGGCTTTAGTGGTAGGAGGCTGTGAGTTACCACAGCTCTTTGATTTTTGGCTGGACCTGGATTGTTAGGATTTTCCTGCTGGTTGCTCAAAACTGGGCAGTGGACCCAGTAATTGGCTGTATAATCGCTTCCTAGGGCCTTGGGCAGGGAGGCTATAGAGGCCTGGAGAAGCCTCTCCTACTTATTTTTAATTTTCTTATGTGCATTTCCTTAGTCTGCCAGAAGATGGCGTTCTTTGTCAGCTCTCAATTCAATGTCTGGCTGGAGTGTATTTGTCGTAACACAGATTGGATCAATGTGATAGAGCTTCCTGTCTGGAGGCTAGGAGCCTTGTAATTCAAACTTTCTCTGAGATAGTTCTCCAGCCTTCTCTGGGAGCCTCCTTTTTCCCGGCAAGGAAATATTTCCTCTCCCCTCTGAGTCCTCAACAACCAGTCCGTGTTAGTAGAGGAGGAGATTGGGAGGTTTGTATATCTTTAGATCCTTGCAGGCTCCAAGGCAAACAACTGCGCAGCCCCACCCGGCCTGGAGGGCCCCTGGGACATAGCAGACCTGCCAGACCAAAGCTGAGTCAGCCCCAAGCTGCGTCCTTCTCTCCCCTCTCCTGTGGAGTCCTCAACAATTAGTCCAGGCTAGAAGAGAGGGAGGTTGCGAGCATCAGATCTCTCCAGTCCTTTGCTGGCTCCTAGGGCAAACCACTGTGTGGTCCCATCTGGCCTTGAAGGGCCCGTGGGGCTCCGCAGCCCAAATTTGTGGGCCAGAACCTGAGTCAGCCTTAGGCTGTGTCCCTCTCTCTCCCTTTTCCTGGGGTGGTAGATCCCTGGAGCCCCCTTTGTCTATAGTTGCTGGCCCAGAGGCCCAAGAATTCTAGAGTCTAGTGGGAGAGGGTGCTGGCAGCAGTACTTGCAGCTGGTTCCAACTCATGGTTTTGCCCTCGTGATTTCCCTCTTTTGTCCCTCTCTCCTCTGGGTGGTGTGCAGCCTTCACCTGCTGTCCTAAACCCTAGAAGATTTTTTTCGGGGCTGTTTCAGCCTGTCCTCTAGCTATTTTTCTGGAGAAGAGATTTCCATGTCTTACTAGTCCGCCATCTTCCCGGAAGTTCATCCATACTCTTTTAAAGAAATTGAATCTGTAGTTTAAAAATGTATGAAAAATACAATCTCATGACCACATGGCTTCACCAGTGATTTTTCCAACCATTTAGGAAGATATAACACCAATCTCATAGAAATTCTTATAGAATAGTATCAGAAGAAAGACTTTATACTAGTTAGGAGGCCAGAATAATCTTGGTGCCAAAACCTAATAAAGACAATATAGGAAACAAAAGTTGAAGACCAATATATCTCATGAATACAGATGTCAAGATCCTAATAAAAATACTAGAAAATAAAATTATATATGTATATGATAATATCATGACTAAATGGAGTTTATTCCAGGAATGCAAGGATAAGTCAACATTTGAAAATCAATAAATGTACAAAAAAGGAGAAAAATCATATGGTCATTTCAATAGATGCAGAAAGAACATTTGATAACTTCCAACACCATTCATAAAAAAAAAATATTAGAAAATTTGGGCTAAAAGGTAACTTCCCTAATCTGATATGAAGTACCTGCAAAAAACCTACAGCTAACATCTTACTCATTGATGAAATACTGAAAGTTTTCTTTAGGTTTGGAAACTAGTCAGTGAAATCTGCTGTCACCTCCTCAATTCAAAACTATACAGGAGTGCTTAGGCAATGCAACAAAGCAGGAGAACTTTGTCTTTTACAGATTGTAACCTAGAAAGTCCAAAATATATATAGACAAGCTACTGGAATTAATAAGTAAATTTAGAAAAGTTCCAGAATTCAAGATCAATAAATAAAAATGAATTGTATTTCTATAGTTCAGCTGTTGCTGGTGTTTTAGAGAAAATACAATTTGTAATATCAACCAAAAGTCAAATACATCAAGGTAAATCTACTGAATAATGTTCAAGAACTTTACCCTGAAAACTACAAAACATTAGTAAGAGAAAGTAAGAAACATACAATGTCCATGGATTATAAGATTTAATATTGTAAAGATACCAATCCCCCCAATTGAGTTATAGATTAAATGTGATCCCATCAGGTGTGTGTGTATGTGTGTGTCTGAAAACTGACAGGCAGGATTGACAATTTATATGGAGATGCAAAGGCTAATAATAGCAAAGACAAATATCTAAGAAAAAAACAAAGTGGGAGGACTCACGCTACACTGAAAAAGTATAGTAATTTTGTTCCAAGCACAGACACGTAAGTGTCCAGTCAGACCCACACATGCAGTCCCCTTCTTGTGTCAGAGGTTACACTGCAGCGTGCTAGTGCCTGACCGGTGGGTGAAAATACGCAAGCATGGACTTTCACCTCTATGTTGCATCACATAAAAATCAACTTTAGGTCGACTGTATATTTGAAATTGAGAGGTAGTAGAATATCTTCGTGACCTTGGTGTAGGCAGTTTTCTTTAAAAAATAAAAATAAAAATAAAAGCTCTCTAAAGGAAAAAAAGGAAATTGAACTATTTCAGTATTAAGAGCTCTGTTTATCAACGTAAAGAACTCAGATGGTGACAAAGCACCCCATAGTGAAGGGACGCGCAGCGCATTAGCTGCAGGACTCATACTAGATATATGGAAGTCCTACAGATCGAGACAAAAGACAGATTTAGACGCGGGCAAGAACCCGGAGCAGAACCGCACAAAAGAGGATACCTAACCCCCAGGAAGACGTGAGAAGCCATCGGAAAATAAGACCAAAGCTGCTGTGGACCAGCCCTACACAACTAACACAACGAAGAACATGAAAGGACAAAACGCAGGGGGCAGCTAGAGCGCTTAAAAGGGCAAATTAGCACAATTACTTTGAAAAATGTTTAAAACTGAACATCTTTGTATCCTACAACCCATCAATGCCACTCCTAGGCGTTTATCTCCAGAAACGCATTCACCAAAAACATGTACAGCCATGTGCATATCATCACTATTTATAGTAATCAAAAACTGGAAGCAACCCAAGGTCCACCAATAACATACAGGATAAATCATCTGTGGCATTCGCACACTGCAGTGCCACTCGTGAGTGCATTCATACACATTGAATCTGTCTTGTTAGAAGTCAGAAGCGTGGCTGCCCCTCGGGGTTCTGGTACTGCTCTCTTTCCTAGAGCCGAGGCCAGGACTGCTCCCTCCTCCATTTAAGGCTTGCACACTCTTCTATATATATGTTAGGTTTCAATAGAGAAGAGAAGCTGGAAGTGCCCTGTGCCTGGAAAGCCATCTGGAGGCAAAAGAGACGGACTAGGTGATAAGCTTCTTGAGAGCTGGTTGCTTGCTGGATGGCCTTCAGGAAACCTCGATGTGCAACTATTTCTAGCACACATTATTTTCCCCCAAAACGTAAAAGAACATTTCTGAAATATTGAAGGGACATCTGAGCTCCTTAATGAGTTTATAAACACAAGGCTAAGTCATAAAACCACTAGGATATATTCTGCCACTAAAACACACTTCCACATCACATTTTTCTTATTCCCACCTAGAACTGTTTAGTAGTTGGCTTCTTATAGATCTTAGTCACTGTCAGTTTCATTTTCCCGTTTTTTTGAGTTATCAGAAAGGTCCTCGCCCCTGCCCCCCTCCCCACAGTTGACCACATCCACGGCTCTGATCATCGAGAGAGCCCAGTAAAAGGGCATGGCTTCTTCAAAGGGTTCTGAGACACGTTGCTTGAAATTTGGGATCATCCAGAATAGACTGTTCAACCCAAATGCCCGTCTGTCTCTAGCCACAGCACACTCTAATATACGAACCCGATGGAAATGTTAAAAATGGCACATCAGGAAATTGGGAAGCTTCCCTCAACCACAATATTCAGCAGGATGGCTCATTTAACCTCTCATTCTGCACCTTTCAGCATAGCAGGAAATAACAACACTGCGTCTGTGGCAGGCAGATTCTAAGATTGTCCCCAAGATTCCTGCCTCCTGGTTAATCCCTTCCCCAGAGTGAAGGATGTGATGGGATTTCATTCCCATAATTAGGTTACATTATATGACAAAGGTGAAGTGATTTTGCAGGTGTAATTAATGTCCCTAATCAGTTGACTTTGAGTTCATCAAAAGGAGGCTATCCTGGGTGGGCCTGATTTAATCAGGTGGGCCTGTTAAAAGAGAGCCAAGTGGTCAGAAACGAAGGAGGGCAGAGGATTTGGAGAGGAAATTCTCTTACTGGCTTCTGTGCTGTGTGCAAGGACTTAGGTCTCAAGTTGTCTCTAGGAGCTGAGGGTGGTTCCTGGCTGACAAAAGCAAGAACAAAGGGGCTTAGTCATACAATTGCAAAGACAAATTCTGCTGGTAACCCCGGGGGAGCTTGGAAGTGGGTCTTTCACTACCTGAGCCCCCAGATGAGGACACCTTGATTTTAGCACTGAGAGACACTGAGCAGAGCACCCAGATAAATCTTACCAGATTCCTGACCCACAGAAGCTGTGATTACTAAATTTGTGCAATTCTAAGCTAATAAGTGTGTTAATTTGTAGACAGCAACAGAGAAGTACAGTGCGCCTTAGCCAGAGGCCATTCAAATAGAGGCTCACTCCCTTGCTTTCACATTGCTGCCCCAGGAGTGTTTAGGGGGTGTGGAGGGCATATTTACCTGTGTCCTTGAGCTACCTGGAGCTGTGCATGAAGAAACACTTTAACTCAAAATGGCAAGTGCACGTCACCTGGGAGCTGGGAAGAGAACACCCGGCCCAGGGCTAAGGCCCACGGCGGCAGTGAGAGGACAGAGAAGAGGGGGTGCAGCCAGCCGAGCCCCCACGCTGGGCGGGCCGGGGCTGCCCATCCTAACACGGGCTGTGGTCTCAAGGAGCCTGCAGTGCGGGGTGACGCGAGCGCTCGCAGCCCAATGGGGCGCTCTGGTGCAGCTCCACTCTGCGGTGGCCTGGCGGGAGGGCCCTTGCGCAGGTACGCGCAGGCGGAGGCGGCTGCTCCCCAGTAAGCCGTGCTTCCTCCCCTCCCCAAGGCCTCTCCAGTCCTCACCGGGGTCCTGAGGACACGGACTCACTGTAAATAGGGTCTTGGCAGATCCCATTAAGATGAGGCCACACTGGAGCCCTTACACGTGAAGGAAAGTGGGACGCGGGAGGAGGAGGGGACGAGGGGGACACGGCCACGTCACGGAGTGAAGGGTCGCGGCGAACGCCACAGGCTTTGGAGAAAGCGTCATCCCTGAGTTTGGACGTCTGGCCCCCGAAACCGTGGGCCGCTGAGTTCCTGGCGTCCAGCAAGCGGCCTGTGGCACGTGTCCGAGCAGCCGTGGCGGAGGGAGACTCACGGACACCCAACAGCACCCGGGAGGCGGCCAGTGCCTCGCCACGTGACAGAGCAGCCCGGGGCGCGGCAGCCAGCCCCAGAGCGCCCCAGACTTTGGGGAGAAAGTGCCGCCTTGGTGATGCCTTGACCCGGACGTTTGCGCAGCCCCGCTGCGTGGTACCTGCTGCGGCAGCCTCTGCGCGCGGCCGTGACGACCGGTGCCCCCGGCGGGTGTCCACACGCTGACCTCCACGCGGGGGCTTCTCTTGCTCTGCCCTGCCCACGGGCCCTGCTGCCGGCGGCGACCCCCGCGCCTCCGCGAGGCCGGGCCGCCTCCGCCAGGTTCAGTGACGACCCGCTGCCCAGCGGCGGGGTCCTGGGTCCCGGCGTGGCCCGGCCCACCCGTGCGCCGAGGAAGGGGCCACGGCCGACGCTGGCGTTGGCTCCCAGCGCGCGGGGAAGGGCTGTGCCCGGTGCCTTAGGCGGCGGGAAGCTGTGCTGCGCCTGGGGAGGGGCGCTCCCTGTTGACTGGCCCGGTGCCTCCGTGCAGGGGCGAGAGTGTGCCCTGCGCAGGCCGTGGGCCCCACGCACGCGTGCTCCTGAAAGAGCCTTCCTGCAACATACTGAGAAAGGTGGGAAAGGGCCCTTGGCTGGGGAGCTGAGGTCCATACCTGGGAGAGGTGCCCTCCTGGTCCTCAGGGTTGCAGGCGCCCTGTGTGGCAGCGAAAGGGTTAAATCACACCCAGCTTAAGTGTGTGTGGGGGGCTGAGACCCTATAGGGCGGTTGCCTGAGGAGCTGGCTTGAGGCTTCTGATATGCCCCATCTTAACCACAGGAACTGCTGTCTTGCCTAAATTCCCCGTAGTCAGCACCCAGACCCCTTGGGCCCCACATCTGGGCAAGCTGGTAAGAAAGCCTGGGTGCTCCCCTCTGGTGCGGGAAGAAGATGCGAATCGCAGGAGCCCTGGGCTTGGCCCTACCCCTCAAACCACAGTAAAACTGCCCTCCTTGCTCCCTGCAGCCCTTTCAGACCTGCTGGAGAGGCCTGCCCTGCGCTTCCCAGGGGCCTCGCTTACCTGCGCAAGGGCCTTCCATACCCTCTCGGGGTGTGTCATCAGCAGTCTCAACAGCTGAGCCAAAATTTTGGGTGGAGGTCCCTCCTGCTTTTGCAAAGTGGCCATACCAGAAATATCGTTAAAAAAAAATCACCCACTATTTTTCTTAATTCAACATGCATTTGATTGCCATAAAGCCTTGACTGTTTTCCAGAGTTCTGACAAAGGTGATTCTGACCAAAACTGCTTATTTTTCTACGTTTATGTGGAAGGACAGGAGCCTAGAGATGTCTACTCCATCACTTGGTTCAGAATCAGCATGATATATATTTCAATTAATTAAATAACTGGCCTTATTTTATTAATGAAAATAATAAACCAATACAAGGATTTCCGTTAGAAGGAGACCCAATTAAAGTGGTTTTGAATTCTTTTCTTTCTTCCTCTCTTTCTTTTTCTTTTCTCTCTTTCCTTTCTCTCTCTCTTCCTTTCTTTTCTTCCTTCTCTCCTCCCCTCCTCTCCTCCTCTCATTTTCTCCTCTCTTTCTCTCTTTCTTTCTTGTTGAACTGTTTTTATTTAACAATAACCCACTGGTGCTTTTAAAATTTCATAATAGCAAAGACAGTGAAGGAACAAAACTCCTTACTCTGTTAGTATCGTATATTTTATCAGCCCTTTCACTTAAAGTATTTCAGTGAAAGGCCTCCAGTTAAAGCAGTTTTGAAGTATTTTTAAAAAAGACTAAGCCCTTTGGCTAAGATACTTATTTCCTGTTGATGATACTCATAACCAAAGGCTTTATAATGAATTTACTTCTTGGGCCAGAGTTCATTTCAGAGGATTACTGTGCAAGGATCAATAACTGAGGACCATTTGGCTTTTTTTTTTTTTTTTTTTTAGGAGGTACCAGGGATTGAGCCTAGGACCTCATACATGGGAGGCAGGCGCTCAACCACTGAGCTGCACCTGCTCCCCTGGAATTTCTTTCAATGCAGTAAATTTCTGGTGCTGTCTTAATAACGAGAATATTAACAATAATAGCCACCATCTCTTCCAAGGCCTTTGTTTGTTTCTGCCACACCGTGGTTTGTCACCCTCTGCTGGCACGTGTCTCTCCTTCTGGCCTGGGGCAGGGCCACCTCTGCCCCAGTGATGGGCTCCTGGTGGATGGGCTCACCTGTGGAGACCCTCCACTCAGCCCCAGGGGCATGAGGCTGCCAGCCCCGGCCCTGCTCCGTGGGGAAGGAGGAGAGCAGAGCAATGCTGAGCTTGGAGTCGCTGTAAATAAAGAGCCCTGGGCCTGCCACGCTGGCTGGGATGAGGGAGGAGGTGGAAGGACAAGCCCCGTAGCTCCTAATGCCCCTCGGCATCGCTCCACTCGCATATTCCAGAAGACGCGTCTTCTTCTGTTTTGAAGGCGTATTGAAAGGCCTAGAACAGGGAAAGCATCTAAAGTTTCTGCAGGGGGTGGGGGTGTGGAACACAACTTTAAAAAGCGCTCCTTTCATAGAGTGAGGTCCTGCCCACTCTCGAATTCTAATCCTTAGCCCCCTCCCCTCCCCCACCACCTCAGAGCTCCTGCTCTGGACGGTGTGTCACAAGGTCAGTTACGAGTGGCATGGCTGGTTCCAGGCCGGGGCCTCCTTGGACACCAGCAGGTAAACAACAGTTTATCCTCAGAAGCTTTTAAAATCGAGATGTGCCGTGACCTGCTAGGGGGTCCCCACGCAGCACGCTGTGCGGCCACGCTGGAGTGGGGCCAGACCTGGCTCCCTGCAGGCCCCAAACGCCGAGGCCGCCTGGGGAGGCTGCTTCCTCACGTCATCCTCACACACCCCAGGACCCGGAGCCCAGGCGAGGAGCTGGGGGTGGCGAAGGGCGGCTGCACATCTAGAAGTTCCCGTCCATCTAGCGGCAATCCCACGCGCGCAGAAGCTTCCTCAGCCCTCTTAAACGGGCCCTCTTCCCTCAACAGAGCTCTCTCTCTTTCACGCACATTTCTCATGGAGAACTTACCACCTTCTAATTCTCAATCTAGGCTGCGTATGCAATCACACTTGGAAGGTACCTGACTCTCAACAAAAGTTAATTCAGTGGCAGCGAGCACAGAAGGCCAGGCTTGGTGGCTTGATCTAAACTGACTTCCAGAAGCCAAGCTGTGTCTCCAACCGAGCGCTCCTGGGACTCGTCATCAGCCGAGGCCCCCTGGGAAGACGGCCCCACTAAGACAAACTGTGCCAGAACTCTCCAGGCCCCGGTGAGCCAAAATTAGCCAGTGCTACTCTAACATCTCCAGCCAGATCCCGAAGGAGAGGCCCAGGGAGAGGCAGGAATTTGGAAGGTTCCGCTACTATTTCTAGCTTTGACCGAGTGGTCATTCAGACGTCCCCACATAATTTCACGTAAGCGCTGAACAAAGACGTTGGAAGCCCACCTTGTGAGTATTTAAAATAACTGAGCTTAGCAGCGAAGGAAAGCACAGGTGAAGACGGTCCAGGGAGGCTGGCGTGTAGGCGCAGGAGGTATTAGTCACCAAGCTGCGTTCTTCTGACTCATGCATGATAACGGGGCCAATTAACTTAAGCTCGGTAACAGATGGTTACCACACAGTTTAAATTAAAATAAGATGTCATTTTGCTCACCACCCACTAAGATACTCAGATGAAAGAAAACAAAACGTGACATTTCCCCAGGAGGAAGAAGAGGCAGGTTTTGCCCTGGCTGTGTCCCCAGGATCCCCTCTAGGCTCAGGGCTTGTCTGGACGCCCCCACCTGCCCAGGGACGTCTGAGCGCTTCTGCTCTGGGGAGCCTTGCCCACCCCCGCGTGCTGCGGGGTGTCCCCGCTGGGGTGGAGGCCGAGTCCTGGTCGGTCGCCTGCACCTTCTTGGGTGCCTTTGAGTTGGGGACCACGTGTGTCCTTGACACTGATGATTGCACACAGTAGGTGCTCAGCAAATGCTTATGAAATGGATGGACAGCTGTAATGCTCAGCCATCTAGTACAATTATAATCGCATCATATGAACAACCACAATTTCTTTGACCAGAATTTACAATTATGGTCAAAATAGATACACTTTAGAGCAAAAATGAGAGCGACAGAGAGAGGGAGAACGAGAAGAAGGAGAGAGAGGGAGAGAGAAATATCACTTTATGAACAGAAAATCTAAAAGCCAGCAAGGGCAGCCACCTCTCGGCTGTTGGCTACGTGCCACTGCTATGCACCCGATACCCCAGTTATCTTCATGCTGGCCCTACAAGGTGGCTGGCTTCATCTCCATTTCCTAGAAGAGGATCTGGAGCCCCGAGAGGCTGGGCCCTTTGCTGGGGCCGCGCAGGCCCCTGAGGGACCACCACGCTCCGGGCTGTCCCCCGCGGCCTCTTCTGTGACAGGTGGAGCGAGCTCCGGAACACGAGGGGGTCAGAAGACGAGGCTGGCAACTGGCAACGTGAGAAGTTACCCAGCAGATGGGAGGCCAAGGAGCGTCTCAGGAAATAGAGAAAAGAAGCTGGAGGAGGGAGACGAGCTAAGAAGGGAGGCGGGTACAGACCCCCCCGTGCACCGAGCACAGGGGGCTTCCCCTTCCACTGCCTCACGGACAAGCTCCGCCTCGTCAGATCCCACGGGCCACGTCGCAGTGCGTGCGCCCTGACTCAGCGGCACGTTGGCATAACCGCTCACCCCTCCTCGAAGTGCCCTCTTCCCTGGGCTTCGGGGCCGCACAGAGCCCTGGTTTTCCCTGCTCCCCGGCCGTGCTTCTCCATCTGCTCCGCGAGGTCCTTCGTTCATTCCCGAGCCTCAGCCCTGGAGGCCCTCCAGGCTTCCACCATCCATCCAGGCCCCAGACCCACCCACCCCCGTTACTCCACATTTGCACGAGGGGCGTGTCGGCAGCACGGCAGGGCGGTTCCCGGGATGGGCTCATCCGTGCCCACGACTTCATCCATCGCTGGGGACCACCCAACTGACAGCCTTAGCCCAGACCTGTCCCCGACTCCGGGCTCCCAGAGCCCACTGGCCAGCACCTTCACGGACACCTGGACCTTGGGCTCTGCCTGCCAGCACCCGCCTCTTCAGGGCCCCAGCCCGCCCGTCCCGCCGAGCACCATGTCTGTCAGGTGTGCAGCCGACGTTCCCGGACTCACCCCCGACTCTGCTCTCTGCCCCAGCCGCCTCCAGCCCACCGACAAGTCCTGAGGGTCCCCACCTCGACATCCTGCCCCCACCACCCAGGACTAAAGCACCAGCCTCCTCCCTGCTCTTACGCTCCTTCTCCTGCCTCCCTGTCGTCCACTCTCCGCAGGACGTCAAATGTGAGGCAGAACACGTCGCCCCCCTGCTCAAGACCCTCCAGGGCCGCTCTTCCCACCCACCGTGACTCACCAGCCTGCCCACGTGACCCTGGCGCACGCCTGGGGGCTCAGCTCCTGCCAGGACTCCAGGTGGCAGCACTGCCCCCCTCCCTGCCGTCGAGCAGCACTCCAGGTTTCCCATCACTTCCCCTCTCCCCGTGCTACAGCTGCTTCAGTCTTCACGGCCTCACTTCATATTTCTGGTCCATTTGTCTTCTGTCCTTATTTCCCGCTGGAACTCCGTCTCCCTGCAGGGCAGCAGCCCTATCCCTGGACAGGACCGGGCGTTAAGGAGCAGCCCAGCACAGGGCTGTTGGGGGTGTTTGTCTCGGCTGGACAGCTGTTACACGTCTCTGACTTGAGTGGGGCAGAACGCAGGGCTCGGGCAGGCCCGGCTCTCGCAGCTCACTGGGATTTCAGCCAGGGTGGGGCCGGCTCTGAAGCCCACCGCTTCCCCCAGCCCTGCCTGCCCTGGCAGACTAACTCCAACCCAGCTCCCGGTGGACACAAAACTCAACACCGCGCTGCAGAGTGGTCGGCACCTTTGACTTCGGTATTCCCATCTCCCACGCACAAGTAACCCCTCCGTTTCTGGAATGTCCTGCCATGTGACGGACGGACACGCTGGAGCACCGCAGCCATCCCACCCCCACGGCGAGCCTCCGGACGAGGCATCAGCTGTGACTTCGCATCCCTGGAGGCTGTGATTGCTCGCTCTTCTCATCCGTGAACGCAGCCGGGCAGCCTGGTGGAGAGATGCACGGCCTCTTCTCTTCTCAAAGGCAGGCGTTCATGAAAGAATGAAAGGCGCTTTGTCCTTCCTCGCCCAACAGTGCGGCCGAGATCTGGCCTTCTGTGGCCGAAGATTGTCACGGGGTGGGGGCGGTTTGTACCCTCTACAGGTTTTTAGGGTTGGGGGGATTGGGCTCCCCCATCTGTGGGCCCTGGGAGTTCAAGCCTGGAAACCCACTCAGACAGAAGGAGTCCCTTCCACAGTGCTGCCCGCGAGTCCAGGAAAGCTGGGCAGATGTCTCGCCGGCCAGAGCCACCCTGAGGGCGTAGCTCAGGGGCCTTGTAAGGGACTGGCTGAGCCTTGGGCAGGGCATACCCGAGTGCAGATGAGAGACCTTTGCCAATTTGCTGGACTGCATGAGCCTGGGGTTCCTACACAGACCTGGGGCAAGGGGAAGCCCCCCCCGGTCCCCGAGGCAAGCAGAATTGTAGTTTAAACAAGGGTACTGTTTCATTAAGTATTTTTGACATTTCTATTTCACTCTCTCATGGATGCAATCAACACTGTTCCCTATAGTTTACTGAAAAAGATCCCGAGCAGTAAATTATTAGAAAGAGGACTTCTGTACCCTTCTCGATCCTGATCGCTGTTTGAAGGCAGAGATCTGTTTTCCCCATGCGGAGCAGAGGGGCACAGCCCCGGGGTGCAAGGGACCGCAGTCACTTCCAGCGCTGCAGGCTCTCGGTCCAGACGGGGTGAGGGCGGGCGTGGGACCCTCGGCACTGTAGGGCTGACAGCCGAGGAGACGAGCTCGGAGCCGGCAGGCGTGGCTGCGCTGCCTGAGGAAAAGGGTGCCTGGTCCGGCGCTGCGCTCCTCTCATTCGCCGCCCCGGCAGGGCCTTGACCCTGCCACCACCACTCCGGCTCCCGTCTCCAGCCGGGGTGCGCTCGAGGAGCGGCATCCGGGCCGCTGGCCCTGCCTCGGGCTCGCTCACGGCTCCACGGGAGCTGCTCCAGAATCGCACGCGCCTCCCTGGTAAGCGGGGCTTAGGAGGCGCCTTCGAAGACGGGCTGGCTGCAAGGCGGGAAGCTGAGAGCCAAGCGGTGACGCCACCACGCCATGGATGGGAGATGGCAGAGGAGACGTCGCAGGAGGTAGAGCCTTTTGCTGAGCCTGAGAGGGCTGGAAGGGGAGGCCGCCGTGCCGGGCTCTAACCTTCGCAGCCGGTCCCCGTTTTCCCTTCTCTACGAGCCGTGCAGCTTCCGTGTAAAGCACAGCTGCGTCCTCAAGACGCTGGCCTCCAGAGCCAGGGCTCAGCCTGGCGCAAACCCGGCCAGCTGGCGAAGCAGGGACAGCGAGCTGAGCCGCCCGCACGGCATAGCTCTGAGGGGCTGTGCGGCAGGTGAGAAACCAGGTGCCCCCAGGCCCCACAGCAGAGCCAGCGCGGGGGCCCGACCCACCGAGCCTCGTTCCGTTAATACAACCAAGCACGCGTTGGTGAGGACCCCCGGGTCCTGGGGCTGCGACTGCACGAGTCAGGCCCCCCACAAGCTGTCCAGACCCCCCACTCACCGTCCAGTCTCCCCACTCGCCATCCAGGCCCCC
>JAKSZT010053833.1:205729-218945 GCA_026826555.1 Tolypeutes matacus
CCCGCCGTCCAGGCCCCCACTTGCCGTCCAGGCCCCCCCCCCCACCGTCCAGGGCCCCCTGCACCGTCCAGGCCCCCCACCGTCCCTTTCTTCCCTGAACATGCCATCAGTGCCTGCCTTCTTGAGCAGTAGGTGGGAAACCCCTGAGCTATTCTGAAAAGCAACGGCGTGAAACCACTCACACGGGGAGCCAGGATCTGGGCAGAAGGGCCCACAGGTCACCTCACTGGTGCCCTCCCTTTGCCCTGCAGACCACGCCCACCCTTCTCCACCCTTCTTTGTGCCCAGAGCGCGACCTGCGTGGACTGCCTCCGCGAGCCCCGCCCTCTGGGTTCCACAGAGGCTCAGCTCTCCCTGTGGACGGTCCGGAAGGACGGCAGGGGAAGAGTGCGGCTGGAGCGCTTTTCTCCAGCTCCTCCCGCTGCCCAGGGGCTTCCCACACTCTCTCCCCTGCCTCTTGCCAGGTCTTCAGCTCCAGTCCCCCCGAGCCCGGCCCCTTCCTTGGAAACTGCCGCTTCGTGGACTCCTCCTCGCGTCCCGCGTCTGCGTGTGCCGCCTCTTCCTCCCAGAACCCTGGCCGGCCTGCCCACCACATCAAGAGCACACCACCCTGCATTATCCCAAAACACTGCGAGGGTGCTTGGCAGCTTCACCAGCCTTGGTCAAGAGGGGAGGTAAGCATCGCTCGAAGGGCACAGAGTTTCTGTTTGAGACGCAGAAGTTGGGGTAATGGATATCGGGAGGGTAGCACAATATCGTGAGTGTGATTAATACCGCTGGATTATACACTTGGAAGTGGTTGAAATGTGAAATTCTGAGTTGTATATGCTACTACAACAGAAAGCTTTTTTTAAAAAAGAAGCAAGCCAAGTGTGGCGACAAGCTCTGCTCCCTCATGGGGCAGGACTTGCTGACGTCCCTCCGTCCAGTACTGTGCTCAGCCAGGGACCCCATCCTGTACCTCCACGCCTCTAGAAGTGGGGGCCGCTCCCCCAACCCCTAGGAACAGCTGCTGAAGGCCTTGTTTCGCAGTCCCCTCTGGAAGGGGTTCTGACTGGGCAAGGACCCGCTTCCTGCCTGGCAGGTGACGCCTACTGGAAGACGCAGGAGGGAAGGCACAGAGTCTCCTCTGTGCTTATCTGAGAAGCCCCAGATATGTGATTCTGCAAAGATTTCGAGCACAGATCACTATCAGTGAAATAGGTATTTCTCTGTCTCAGGAAGAACCTACATCTGTTGCAGACGTTTGCTTTAAACTCATTATTTTATCCTTAGGAACTCCAAAGAAGAAAAGTGTGGCTTGCTGTCTGAATCTCTTCCTCATTGGAATGTTAGGATGGTGGGAAAGTTTCAGAAAAAGGAGGGAGATGAAGTTGGGTTTTCTGTTTTTATCAACCTGGAGCCAACAAAAGCCGGGGAGGGCAGGAAACTAAGAGCTACAAAAGGCACATGTCATTTGATGCTAATAGAGACTTACCAGCTGGGTATAGGTCCTCTCACTTTCACAGGTGGGAAAACTGAGGCTCAAGGAATTCCAAGACTTGCCCACACCCACAGGATGGGACAGGGTTCCCCTAGCTCTTCTGAGCCTGTGGTCTTTCTTGTCTTGTGCTCAGTGCCCATGGAGAAGAGGTGGGTGGGAAAAGAAGACCATCAGCAAGGCAAAGACGCGTGGGGCAAGCCTTAGGATGGGACTATCCTGGTCAGGTTGGATTTAGGAGCAAGGGGGAGAGAGGATTCAAGAAATCCCAGCACTACAGGCCACAGGCTGCTGCATCCAACCAGCACGGTCCACCTATGCAGCAAGAATCTAGAATCCTAACAGAAATCAGCTAAGAGCAAAAATCGGAGCCAGAGAACACTGTCTTCCTCCTGCTCGTTCATCAGAGCTAGGAGAACCGCGCTCATTCTATGAGCCAGTCTGGCCATGGCGCCTCGGGGAGTCACTCACCTGCCTGCTCCAAAGCTACCATCGTCGCCTGCTCAATCAAGTCCCGTTCGATGAAACTCCTGAAGTCTTCGCTGTACACGCTAAGATCTGGCAACTGGAATGTGTAGATCGGCATCTCCAGGGGGAACTGCTCGTTATTGCATTCGCTCGCCACGTGGGACCGGGCCAGGGAGACGATGGCTGAGCTGGCGTGGGAAATTCCCCGGGAAAGCCGTTTTTCTGCAGGGGGAGAAGAGGTGAGCGGGCCACGGGTGTGGCTTCCATGTGCACACACTCCCACCCTCCCCCTCAAGCCCTCCTATCCTGCAAGCCCCTGCAACGGCCGCTGGCTGCTGGGCTGCCATTGCTGCCACCTGGCAGTCCGCACTCACGCTGAGTCATGAAACCGTTTGGAGGGCGCGTGCGTTGAGGCCACGGAGCCGGTGCACAGCATTGCAAACGCTCACCAGTCTTGCTTTATGGGTCTTAAGTTTCCTCTAATTCAACTCAGCAGAGCTGTCCTTTCTCACTCGCAAAGATGCAAGGGAAGGGAGGTTGCTCTTTGTTTTTATGCATTTCCACATTTAAAGCAAGAAGCCATATCTTCAGGCTTTCTCCATTGAAGCTAGGATTTTCGGAGAGGCTCTCTCATTAAACTTATTCTGATAAACACATCCCATATGAAGACCCCAGAAGGCAAATATTAAGCCATTACGCATTCTGTATGGACTTCCCTCACAGCACTCTCAAAAATGATGGGCTGCTCTGGCTTGATTTCCTTGGGCTTTCCAACCAAGGAACGAGAAACACAATGTAGAAGTTCACTATGGTGTAATGTGTCACCTTGCTATAAAGCTCATTATCCAATCTAAAGGCCACAACAAAAAGCAGATGCATTTGTTCTCTCAAGAGAACATCCATGCTGTAAAACAGTACTTGTTTTTGTTTTTTTTTTAAACGCTGTGTGCTGGTTTGATTCCTTTGTGGACCTCAGAACATCTTGTTCTTAAAGTGAATCCATTTCTGTGCCTCTGAACCCACTGTCGATGGGACCTTTTGACTAGATTCAGCTAAGGGACCTTCCTTTTGATTAGATCGTTTCAGAAGGGTATGACCCAGGGTAGATCTTAATCCTTTATAAACAGAGGAAAAAAACCTGCAGTGACAGAGAAAAGCCTCCAGATGTTGATGAACCTGGGGGAGAGAGAAGCCACTGATGGAAGAGCCTGGAGCTGAAGCCACGAGGCCTGGAGGAGAGGGGAGAGATGAGCAAACCCTGTCTTGTGCCTGATTGCCCACAGCTGAGGTCGGGGAGAAAGTGAGCCTGGAGGAGAAGGCAGAGACTGGCAGAGCTGCCGTGGGGCCCTGCCACGTGGCAGGAGTCCAGGATTGCCAGCAGCCGACCTTTGGTGAGACAGCATCTCTGATGATGCCTTGATTCAGACAGGGTCAGAACTGTAAGCTTTTAACCTAATAAATTCCCACTGTAAAACCCAACCCATTTCTGGTATGCTGCAGTGGCAGCCTGTAGCAAACGACAACACCCTGAGTTTCATAGCTAACTTTTTTTTTTTTTTTTAGGTACCAGGGCTGGGGATTGAAGCCAGCACCTCGTATGTGGGAAGCTGGTGCTCAACCTGAGTTGGTTGCTTCATTTGTTTGCTTTGTTTGTTTTTAGGAGGCACCGGGGATTGAACCCGGGACCTCCCATGTGGGAGGCAACCGCTCAATTGCTTGAGCCACATCTGCTCCCCACATAGCTAACATTTTAAATATGCAGTGTTGGGGACTGGTTTTTGCTACTGCACCATGTTAGAAATGATGGAGAATTCCTTCAGCAGGTCAGTAGCCCTCTTTTAGTTTGCTCAGGAAAGCATGACCACTGGTGGCTGCATGTGAACCCTGGCTGAACCCTGAGGCAGTCCCTTAGGTCTTAAGAACTCCCACTTCGTTTCAATCTAGCATGTTCCTTGGTGAAAGTTTGGTGCTGATGCTGGCCTGGAGCCCTCCCTCGGCATCCCCAAGCCAGAAGGAACCCCCGCCTCACCTTCACTCACAGGGACGTCCTACTTCCCACTTGGAGGAGCAGCAGACAGGAATGCCAAGGATGTAACTGTTAAAAAGGCCTAACGAAACAGAGGCTTTTGGGTTTTCAACCCAAAGTTCATTCTCAGAGGCCTTCTGTACTGGCTCATTGAAACGAAAGGTAGGTTCCAGAAGACGGAATATATTTCAAAAAGGATGGCTTTGATTTGCCTTGAATTTCATTCTGATGCCAATATGATTAAATTATTTTGGGTTTCGAGGAAAGGCAAAAAGAGAAGTCAAACCACACCGGCCATTAGAGAGGAGGGCAGGAGCCCGGGGCTCCGGCTTGCATTGGAAGGCTGCCCTGTCCCTTCTGCACTTGTCCAAGGCCTCGGCAGGTCCAGTGTGACCCCAGGTCTTTCTGCCTCTTACAAGGCAGGCTGAGGTCTCAAATCCTGCTACAAACTACCGTTTTGCATCTGGGAAAGCAGGAACTGCCTTCTTCTTTGGGAACCAATGGAGATTGACATTCGGTGCTAGAGAAGCTGAGGTGCTACATGGGCCCACGATGAGCTGGACTAAGCCCCCGGCGTGTCGCTCGGCAGAGGGGATCTGCCAGGCAGGGCGGCCGGCCCACCTTGGCTTATCAGTCAGCACCTGCCTGCCAAGTGCTGCGATGCTGGAAGGGTCTTGGAGACAGCGCAGTTGGTGGGGTAATGTGCAATGGGGCAGTTCCCAATATCAAATGCTCACGGTCGGAAGGAAAAAGCCTTTGTGAACTAAAAATAAATCATGTTGAAGACCATCTAATGAGAAACACATGCTCCTAATTCTAACACTTCACCACCACGACCACCCCAAATGCACACGTGTAACATCACACACATGCACACATCCATGCGTGCACACACACACAGACTGATTCTTTTTTTTTTTAAAGATTTTATTTATTTATTCATTTATCCCCCCCTTGCTGCTTGTGCTCGCTGGGTCAGCTAACCACGCCGTGCGGGCGGGCTTGCCCTCACCAGGAGGCCCCAGGAACCGAACCCGGGGCCTCCCATATGGTAAACGGGAGCCCTACTGATTGAGCCACAGCCGCTTCCCGACACAGACAGACTGATTCTTTAACCTCAGCTCCACGAAGCAGCCATAGACAATATTTAAATGAATTGGTGTGGTGGCTGTGCTTCAATAAAACTTTATTTGCAAAATCAGGCATTGGGCCAGATTTGGCTCACAGGTCACGAAATGGAGAGCTTCATTTGCCATTTTAGTGCACCATGATTCCAGGAAGAACTCAACTAAGGAGGGCATAATATCTAATTCAGAACCTCTGTGGAGATGCCACCGAGGCAGGGAGTGGGAGCGAGCGAGGTTCCTTGGGTAGGGGCCAGGGCAGGGCACTTCCTCTCTCCAGCATGGTCCTGGGCCGAGCACTGCCTCCCTCCCCAGCCCACAAGCTGCAGCCCTGCCCAGTGCCAACTGGAGGAGTTTCAGGGCAACGCTGGAGCAGAGCAGGGTGGGGCACCACTAAGATTGAGTGCAGAGGGGCTGCCCAGCCCACAAGCTATCCCCCTCTTTCCAACATGCCCTCTGAGGCAGACAGACACAACAGAGGGTAGCAGTCCTTGGAAAGAGCAGTTTACAGACCAGAGGGGCTGGGAGATTCCCCGAGGAGTGATGTTAACTGCGGGAAGGAGCAAGCAGGGAACGCCTTGCGCCCATTTTGAAACCTTCAAGGCCCTCCAACTCAAGTACAGCTCACATCAGAGCCGTGCCTTGCCCCTTTCCCCTGATAAATACTAAGTGCAAAGATGGCTGATAATCACCGCGCACTACGAGCTCAGAGGGACTGCTGCTGAAACATCTGAGGAGTGCAAGCACTGGTAAAGAGACTCAACAAAGCAGAATAAATGGGCCAGGTGGGACAAGAATTAAAAACAAGCCTAGTAAATGTATTCAAAGAGATAAGCAGATTATTATAATGTGAAATACCAGTAATGACAAAGAGGTAATTTGGAATGGGTTCGTGTGAAGGATGAATTAGGATATTAGAAGATCAAGTCAAGGAAATCTTTTGAAGGCATGAAAATGAGGTGCAACGAGACAATGGAGGGATGATTTCAAAGTGTTCAAGGAACATAATTTGGACCCAGAATTTTTATTCCATTAGACTAATAATTTAACATATATAATGAAAATGTAAACATTTGCAGGCACACAAAGCATTAGGCGATTCATTGTGCAAACGTGAAAGCAGTCTTTGAGGAAGTGTCTTCCAGCAAAGGCTGAGTGAGTGCACGTGAGCACACAAGCAGCTCGCTGCTGTCTAACTGAGCACACAACAAAAAGAATGTAAATATGATCGAAGTGAAGTGCAAGTAAGAAGAGAAGAGAGTAGACTAAGACACGTCTTTTTCAGGGTACAATATAGCTGTTAATAACTTTAAAAAATAATATGGAAGAAAACCTAAATATAGGTTCTAATAGATTAGAGGTAACTACAACATGAGTAAAAGTAGAATGCACAACTTTCAAACAAGGAAAAAAGTTTAATTATCAAAAGATTATAAGAAAGGAGTAAAATACATCCAGGAAGTTTGACAAAAAAGCATATAAAAAAGAAGTAAAAATAGGACAGTAATTACAATAAGCTAAATGGAGCAAATTCATTGTTTGAAAAGCATACACTCTTGGGTTGGATAATAAAATATCTGGTGGTAAATAACCTGTAAGAGTCACGTTTAATGTATATGGATAAGGAAAGGTTGAAAACAAACAGCTGAAAATTGGTAGAGTTTCTGTTTGAGGTGTTGGAAAAGTTTTGGGAATGGAAGGTGGTGATGGAAGCACAATATTGTGAACGTAATTAACAATACTAAATTGTAGACTGAAAGTGGTTAAAATGGGACGGTTGAGACCATATACATGTTACCAGAATAAAAATAAAAGTTAAAAAAACACACAACTGCACAACACAGAGTGAACCCTAATGTCAACTACGGACTATAGTTATTATCATTATAATAGTGTTGTTTCATCAGTTGTGACAAAGGTACAACGCTAATGCAAAATGTTAATAATAGGGAAAACTGTGTATGTGAGGGGAGGGTATACATGAACTGTGTACTTTCTGCATGATTTTTCTGTAACTCTACAACTGCTCTAATAAAAAAAGTTATTCCAAGCAAATATGGAAAAAATAGAAAGGCAGAAAAGTGATTTAGTAGATTTAAAGAGAGAAGCTATTATATGAGGCAGAGATATTCTATATATTGGTAAAAAGAATAGCAGAGCAAGATGACTTAACAATCATGAATATATATGCACCTACTAATATAGCCTTAAAACAAATACAGCCAGAAGGATGAAATTAAGAGAAGTAGATAATTCTTATTAAAATTTCTAACTCAATTGTGGCTTTTCTAGGAAGCAGATAGAAGCAGACAAGAACAATCCAAGATTATAGGTTCAAATATAGCTTGAATAGCAAGGTTGAGCTAATAAAATAAAACTTTTATTCAGCACACATGGATCATTTTTCAGCACATATGGGACATTTGCCAAAATTAACTATATGCTAGGTCATAAAGGGAGACAATAAATTCCCAAGAGTCTATAACATTTAGACTGTTTTTAACCATAAGAAAATAAATTAGAAGTCAATAATAATCATAGTTTTAAAAAGATCCATATGTCTGGTAACTGAACAAAGCACAGCAGTACATGGCCTTTGGGATAAAGAGAAAATCATAAGGAAAATGACAAATTATTTAGAGATGGACAACAATAAAAGCAGTATAATATGTTAAAATTAAGATCAATTAGGATTTTAAAGAAATTTGTAGCACTGATTTTTTTCAGCAAAACAAGAAAAACGGAAAACAAATGAGCTGATATTTTAATTAACCAACTTAAAGTTACCAATAGAGCAAATACAAAGAACCAAACTAGGAGGACATGATAAAGACAACAAGGTCAATGGGGATGAAAAATTAAGGGGAAATTGATAAAATGAAGTAAAGCAAAATCAGGGCCTTGAATGGACAAATGGTGATAGTCAGACATGAACTGAGGCAAAGGATTAAGTCAAGTCTATGAATCTGAGGTAAAAAAGGAAAGATTACTTGACATTTAGGTGATATACAATCAAAATAAAAGTAAAGAAGTAGTGCAAAACCAAGTGAAAAAGAGAATTGGAAACCATGAGGGAAAGTTAAGAGACTTTGGGAACACCCCCTTAACCAGTAACAATGAGCCCAATGCCAGAAGGAGAGAAAAGAGAAAGATGGAGAAGCAATAATTATGAAATATTAGAGGGAATTTTTCCTGAGCTGGAGACAGTAGTTGTCTTTAGATCAAGAGGCTTCGTGGGTCCCAAGTAGATATAATAACATGATAATATTGTGTGTGTATGTGTGTGTGTATGTGTGAGGGATGGAAAGAATGGTAGGCAAATAAAATGGAGGGGGGATATATTTATATTTTATAAATGGCATATTAATAATAAAATATAGAGACAAAAATAGTTACTAGTAAAACTGAAAAGTAGAGTAAATATTACAAATTAAAAAAGGATGAAAGGTAATGAAGAGATGAAGAGAAACTTGATCAAGCCAGAAGTAGTTGGAAAGTCAAAAAGAGAAAAATAACAGTAAGCTATTACAAAGAATGACCATACGATTAGACAGAAGGATTAAAATTAAGTACGTTGTTTGGATAATAAATTTGAAGTGTATTCCAGGCAAACATAAATAAAATAACGAAAATATTAATATCAAGCAAATGGGAGTTGAGCCCAAAGAACTGAGACTGCACAGAAATGACTAGTGGGTTGAAGCGATGGCGTCTTCCCTGTCTGAATGCAGACACTAACTCAACTTAAAAATGGGAACCTCTAGTTTTACGAGCTCCCCACTCAAAGGGTTAAATGGAAGCGCATGGGCTGGGGCCGTTCTTAAAATGCCACTGGAACTTAAGTATGAATCACTGGCCCCTGCCCCTGGGGATCCAAGCAGGAAACCCAATCCCCATCATCCTTGACACCAAGGGGAACCGTGAGACTTCAAAGCTTTTGCCCAAATTTCTACGTGTAGTCATGTCTCATTGTGGGTTTAATTTGTGCTTTCTTAGTTACTGAGGAGGTTGAGCATCTTTTCATATATTCATTGGCCACCTGGATTTCCTCTTTTGTGACGTGTCTGTCAAGCCTTTTGCCCATTTTTAAACTACTGATTTGTAGTACTTTTTAAATAGTCAGATACAAGCCTTTTGTCCAATATGTGTGTTGCAAATATATTCTCCCATTCCGTGGTTTGCCTTTTCACTCTCACAGTGGCGTCTTCCACTAAACTAGAGAGTCACTGCTTATCTGTACTCAAGGTCACTGTTGATGTGGTCAAGGCTTGATGAACAGTATGGTCAAATTTCGATCATGGACAGACCCATTTATCAAATTTTTCCTTTATGGTTAACTTTTTGTGCCTTGCTTATTTAAAAAGTCTTTTCCTACCCTAAGATTATAAAGATTTCTCCTGCAGTATCACTCAGAAAGCCTTACTGATTTTGCTTTTCAAACACAGATCTATGATCCATCTGGAATTGATTTTTGTGGAGGTGTAAGTCATGGATCCAATTTTGTTTTTCCCCATGTGGATACCCAGTTGTCCCAGTACTAATTACTGTAAAGACCAGCTTTCCCCCACTGCCCAGCACTGACACAGTCATCATAAATTCAGTGTGCTTACATGTGTGTTTTCTACCTCTCCTCTAGTACCACGCTGTAGCAATATAACTGAAATTTTGGTATCTGGAGAGCAAGTCTTTCCATCTTGTTTTTCCCTCAAGAGTCTTAAATATTTGTGGCCCTTTCCAAAATGTATATGCAAATACAATCAGATTTTCATTCTCCCCCTCAAAAATTTTTGATTAGGATTGCATTAAAAAAAAAAAAAAAAAATATATATATATATATATATATATATATATATATATATATATACACACACACACACTTTACATATTGAATCTTGCAATTCATGAACATGGTATATTTATCCAATTAAAGTCTGCTTAAATTTCTCATTAAACTTTTATAGAGGTCTTGCTAATCTTTTGTTAAAATTTTGTCCTACATACTTCATATTTTTGTTTCTACTTTAAATTGTATGTATGTAAACATTTCGATTTTAGTTTTCTAGGGTGGTTGAATATGTGATCACTCCTCCAAAGGAGTGAATGGGGGAATGGATTTTTCAACACGGTCATCTCTTTTGTTAACAAAATATTTAGGAAAGTTATTAATGTATTTGAATACCAAGAAACATTTAACAAATTCCATAAACTAGAGAATGTATGATCCATATTCTCTCACTATAGTCCTATAAAACTAGAAATAAACAAAACATTATATCCCAACAATTTAAAAATCTTGCTAAACAAGAAGCCTTGTTCTAAATATTCCCAGAATCATAGAAGAAGAAAAAAAAAAAACTGAAATGTAAAAAAAACATTGAATTTAATGAAGATGAAAGCTATGAGATAAAGAGGAAGTCAGAAAAAATATAGCCTTAAAGATATTTTTATCAATGAGAAGTACAAAATCTATGAACCAATAAGTCAACAATAGAAAATAGAAAAATTTTATTATTTATTAAAAAGTCAGATAAGAATGAGATAACTCAATAATGAAAATACAGGTCAGCAGAAAACAGAATGTTAGAGAATGGAAAGCTGAGGTTTAATCTGTGTGGAACTGGTAAAAAGGTGGTTTGTAAATCTTTGGAAATGAACAGAAATGGTGAAAGCATATCATGGTGTTTGTAACTAGCAGTGCTATTGTATGAGTATGACAGTGGTTGAAAGGGAAAGTCTAAGGTCATATGTATTGCTAGAAGGAAAGCTAAAAACTATAACATGGGACTGTATATGACAGTAAAACCTCATGTAAAACATGAATATGGGTTATATTGCATATATAAGACTGCTTTACAAAATATAAATACAAATATATTAGAGAGAAATAAAAAGAACAGCAGCTATGTATAGCAGGGGAAGCATAGAGAGATTGAGAGGTGATGAGTTTTGTTTATTATTATTATTATTACTGGAATAATGAAAGTGCTCTAAGAGTGACTGAAGTGATGAATGCACAAATATGTGATTATAGCAAATACCATTGACTGTACACTTTGGATGGATTTATGCTTTATTAATATGTACCAATAAAATTGATTTGTTAAAAAAAAAGAATGGGATAACTCCTCAGTTGGTGAGAACAGCTATGTTAGAAATAAGTGAGAAAGTAAAAATATACAATTATAGGAATGAGCAATAGATATTGGAGAAAATGTAAGAATATTATATGCTAGTTATGCTAGTTTATGGCAAGAAATTTGAAAATATAGAAATAATTTAACTTCTTAGCAAAATATAATTTACAAAACTTGATTAAAAAATGGGTAAAACACCTAAACAGATCACTTATGAGAAAAATGAGAAAATTAACTAAAGAGTTAACATTTTACAATGGATTGGGTTAGAGTAATTTACTCCTTAAAAATAAGATAATGGCTATTATTGCAGTTGGGCAGTTTGACGTAATTATGAATTCCAAAATAGATATTGGATTATGCTTGTAAACTGGTCTGTTAATCTGGGCGTGATTAAGTTATGACTAGGGCCTTAATTTGGCCAGTAAGACGTTGAGCCCCATCCCTTGGTGGGTGGTGTCTTGAAGATAAAAGACATAGCAAAAGACAGTGTTGAAGAAGTTTTGATGCTGGAGTCTTGAGCTGGAGCCCCAGGAAGTAAGAGAGCTTGGAGAGAAGGCCCCGGGACAGAGACGAGCCATTCGCCTGACAGTCTACAGCTGACTTTGTGAGAAAGGCAGAGCCTGGAGAGCCTCATGGTCTACAGCTGACCTTGTGGAGGAAACAGAGGAGCTGAGCCCGGAGAGAAACGCAGTCCCGGGAAGAGAGGAACCCAGGGAGCCTGGACCCTGGCAGACGTCGGCAGCTGTCTTGCTCCAACACGTCGCAATGGACTTTGGTGAGAGAAGAAACTTATGCTTTATGGCCTAGTAACTGTGGACTTCTACCCCAAATAAATACCCTTTATAAAGTGCAACCAACTTCAGGTATTCTGCATCAGCACCCCTTTGGCTGACTAATATTATTTAAATTAGACTAGAGAAAAAAGATGAGTAACCTACATCATTTTATGAAGCTACCATTATCTTATTAATAATTGCAATGGAAAAAGAAAACTACAGGAATATTTCTAAATAAAATATTAGCATGTTGATTCCAGAATTGGTTTAAAAGAATAAAATATTACAACTGAGTAGTGTATATTACAGGATTAAAAGCTCTGTCTAAATAATTGTCTACATCCATTCATTAGGAGAGAAGGAATACATGGTTAAATGTATAGATGTCAGAAATTGACTTAATAAAATTCATTACTATGACTAATAAAATCCGAAATGAAAGTAAACTATTTACATGTGTTAAAAATTATTTATCAAAACCAAACAGCAGAGAAAAGAGAACCATCACATACAAGGGAAGCACAATAAGATTAAGTGCTGATTTCTCAGCTGAAACCATGGAGGCAAGAAGACAGTGGTATGACATAGTCAAAACACTAAAAGAAAAAAACTTGCAGCCACGAATTCTCTATCCAGCAAAACTGGCATTCAGAAATGATGGAGAGTTCAAAATATTCACAGATAAACAGCAATTAAGAGAGTATGTCAAGAAGAAACCAGCACTTCAAGAAATACTAAAGGAATCTCTACAAGTTGAAAGGAAAAAACAAAGGAGAGAGAGTTGGAGGAGAGTTTAAAAACAACTGAAAAGTCAAAAAGAGAAACAAAACAACATATGACATACATTAACCCAAAGAAAAAATGACTGAAGTAAGAAATTCGTTACGAGTAATAACACTGAATGTTAATGGATTAAATTCACCAATCAAAAGACACAGATTGGCAGAATGGATAAGAAAATATGATCCATCTATATGCTGTCTACAAGAAACCCACCTTCGGCCCAGGGATTCAAGGAGGCTGAAAGTGAATGGCTGGAAAACCATTTTACAAGCTAACAATAGCCAAAAAAGGGCAGGAGTAGCTATTCTAATATCAGACAAAATAGACTTTAAATGCAAAACTATTGTAAGAGACAAAGATGGACACTACATATTAGTAAAAGGAGTAATCTCTCAAGAAGAGAGAACAATCATCAACATTTA
>JAKSZT010053833.1:219045-229472 GCA_026826555.1 Tolypeutes matacus
CTAGTAAGTGTATTTGATTATTTTATGGACTAAATGTTCATGGAGGAGTTGGATCACAGAAGGGTTACAATGGGTACTGCGGGGGATTATTGGGGGGGTGTCTGGGGGGGGTTCGTGGGGATTGGTTCATCCAAATATACATGAAAGATATACAAAATCATTCAAAGGATCGGGGGATGGGGCATGGTCACGATGGGTGGATAATCACACAATAAATGAGGGAATCTGAATTCCTAGCCTGGAGAGCTCTGCCACAGTCTCCAAGGGAGCAGCAATAGTCCTCTGAGTGTAGGGACAGTGCCTGTCAAAATAGGATGACCCACTGATGTGTTTTTTTTTAATTGATGACTACCCTTGTGAGTCTTTGCTCTTGTAAATGAGACTTAGCCTGCAGTTGTGGGGTGCCTAAGGGTTGCCACCTGAGAGCCTCCTTGTTGCTCAAATATGGCCTCTCTCTAAGCCAAACTCAGCATATGATTGCATTACCTTCCCCCCAACGTGGGACATGACTCCTGGGGATGAGCCTCCCTGGCAACGAGGGATTAATACCAAGTGCCAACTGGCAACACAACTGGAAAAAGACCTTGAATAAAAGGGGAAATGGTAAAGACAAATGAGTTCAAGTGGCTAAGAGACTTCAAAGAGAGTCGGGAGGTCATCCCAGAGGTAACTCTTACGCACACCTCAGTAGGAGCTCATAGAACATCTAAGTGCCTATCACCCCACTCAGTGGGGTTCCTGAGAGCTCCGGAGGCACCCTGGTCCTATATAAGGGGGGATAGCCCCAGAGACTGATGCCTTATCAGTGGGTTCTATTTTGGAATCTGTGCTCCTGAGAGTGACAGAATTAGACTCAAAAAAGTCCTCCCTGCACATGGTTCACCAGTCCCTTCTATTCAAACCTATATGTGATGCTGCAGTTCTTAGGTATTCTTCCAGAGACTGGAGCCTCCCGCCTACCTATGTGCCAGGTGTGCATGAAATCTAGGTGGTGCTGCAACTCCTACCCTACAGCTCAATGGACTCATCCAAGTCACCTGGTGAGGAGACAATGATGGGTAATGGCCATCCCAGGGAACGGAGAGGGCCTGCATCTGCAGGCAGGATCATCCCACCCACCATATCCATGGGATATAAGCCCTCTCTCACTTGGAGTTGGAGTGGACATCACCATCCCAGTCCCCTCAGGATTGGGGGAAGAACTATGGACTAGAGTAGACTTGATGGTATTCTCTTGTTCACATATGGTGATTCTAGCAATGCAATACATTATAACAATGAGGTGGAGCCAGTGGCCACTTGACACTTTTGGGGTAGGGAGGGGATGAGCAGTTGAAATACAGGGGCTTCTTTGGGAGTTGGAGGTTGTCCTGAGTACTGTTGTGACAACGGATGTAGGCCATTTTAAATCAGCACACACCACTCAGAACTGAGTGGGAGAGAGTGTGGTCTACAGTGTGAACTGTGGTCTATGGTTGGTGGCAAGGCCCCAGGATGTGTAAGTTCATTGAGGGTGGTGGGACACACTTGTGGGAGATGTTTGTGTGGGATGTGGTGGGGCATGTGGGAGGTGGGCAACATGGGAATCCCAGTGGGTTCCGTGTAATATTTTGGGTAATCTAAGCACCTCTTAAAATATATATATATATAAAATAACATTTTTGTAAGCAAATACACATATATGCATATATATTTATATATCATTTTGCAAATGTTTGTATGTATTGTGAGAATTTTGATTTTTACCCATAATAAAAAAAAACAAAACAAAACCAAACAGCAAGTAAAATACTAAAACCATTTCCTTTAACATCAGGAATATGTCAGAGATGTTAGCAATTTCCACTAATATTTATGATGATTTGGAGGGTCTACCTAATGCATCAGGACAAGAAACTGAATGAACTATTTAAATGTTAAGAAGAAGATTAAATTATTTCAGAAGATTTTATTGTGATTGTATAGTTAGAGAACTCAAGCAATTCTCTTAAACAAACTATTAGTATTAATAAGAGAATTTATTTACATGATTGGATAAAAGATAAATATATAAAAAGAAACCACTTTTCTCTATGCATAATGCCCTAACAGAATCTAAATACATGAGGAGGCATAGGTACTCGTCTTGGATGGGAATCCAATATTATAATATGAAAATTATTCCTAAAATAAAAACCCAGTCCAATTCCAATCAAAGTTCCAATTTATATGGAAGAACAAGTATCCCAAAATAGTGAACAACTTTTGGAAAAGTATAGCAATAAAGGGATTTGCCATAGCAGAGAGTAATACTTACATATATGAAACTACTAGTCAAGGGTAACAGGACCAGCAGCCAATGGGTGGGACAGAACAGAGTCTAGAAACAGATCCAATTATATCTGGGAAGTTACTAAATGGTAAAGTTGGCATTTAAGTTCAGTGGGAAAAGGATATACTTTATTCAAATAAATGGTGCTAGAACAACTCACTCTCAATCTAGAGCAAAGCAAAATTAAACTTCACTGTAAGTTTTAAAAATTTAAAATTTGTTAAAGACCTAGAAAACAAAATTTAGAAACAAATATAGGAAAATATTTCAGTTACTCTGTTTTCCAGGAGACCTAAAGCAAGAGAGGACGCTCACCAGCCATATTTGCATAGCAATTTAAAAATTTTGTAAACAAAATTACAAAAGCAATTAAAATATTCTGTAAACAAAACCATAAGGCAAATGATACAGTGTGGAATATACATATATATGTATATAGGTTTATAGTCTTTATTACAAAGAGCTGCGAAAAATTGAAAAGAAAAAGGCAAACAAACCAATAGAAAAACAAGCAAAGGATGTGAACAGGCAACTCTCAGAAGGGGAAATGCAAATGTCTAACAAGGAAATGAAAAGATGAAAATTAGAGTAAGACACCATATTTCATATATATTTTTAAAATTGTAAAACCACACGGATATTGAATTTAGGTCTTTGATTTCATTCTGAGTTGATTTTTGTATAAGATGTGAGGCGGGGGTCCTCTGCTTATTTTTTAATTTTCAGCAAATGGAGACCCAGTTTCCCTAACACCATTTGTTAAAGAGACTATTCTTTCCCAGTTGAGTGGTCTTTGCCACATTGGCAAAAACCAGTTAGTCATAAATGGGAGGGCTGACTTCTGAGCTCTCAGTTCAATCCCCTTGGACTGTCTGCCTGTCCTTGTGCCAGCACCATGCTGTTTTGATTACTGCTGCTTTGTAATAAGTTTTAAGATGGGGAAGCATGAGTCCTCCTTCATTTTTCTGTTTCAGGATGGCTTGGCTATTCAGGACCTCTTACTATTGCATATAAATTTGATGACTGGATTTTCCATTTCTGCAAAGAAAGTTACCAGAATTTTTATTGGGATTGTATTGTACTGAATCTATAAATCTCTTTTAAAATTTTAGTGGGATTGCATTTAATTGAATCTATAAATCGCTTTGGGTAGGATTGACATCTTTAGTCTTCTAATCCATGGATCCAAGACCTAAATATAAGAGCCAGAAGTATCAAACTCCTAGAAGAAAATGTAGGGAAGCATCTTCAGGACTTTGTGTTAGGCAATGAATTCTTACACTTTAAACCCAAAGCACAAGCAACAAAAGAAAAAAAAAAAAGATAAATGGACCTCATCAAAATTAAAAACTTTTGCATTTCAAAGGATTTTATCATGAAAGTAAAATGACAATCTACATAATGGGAGAAAATATTTGGAAACTACATGTCCAATAAAGGTTTAATATCCAGAATATATAAAGAAATCTTTCAACTTAAAAAGACAACCCAATTAAAAAATGGGCAAAAGACTTGAATAGACATCTTTCCAAAGAAGATCCACAAATGGCCAGAAAGCACCCAAAAAGATGCTCAATATCATTAGCCATCAGGGAAAAGCAAGTCGAAACCACAATGAGATACCACTTCGCACCCATTAGAATAGTTGCTATAAACAAGTGTTGGAGAGGATGCAGAGAAACAGGATCACTGATTCACTGCCGGTGGGAATGTAAAATGGTGCAGCTACTGTGGAAGACAGTTTGGCAGTTCCACAGAAAGCTTAGAATAGACTTACCATATGACCTGGAAATCCCAGTACTAGGTTTATACCCAAAGAATTGAAAGTAGGGACTTGAACAGTTATTTGCACACTGATGTTCATAGCGGCATTATGCACAACTGCCAAAAGATGGAAGCAACCCCAGTGTCCGTCAACCAATGACTGGATAAACAAAGTGTGGTAAATACATACGATGAATATTACTCAGCTGTAAAAGGGAATGAAGTTCTTATACACGTGACAACATGGATGAACCTGGAAGACACCATGCTGAGTGAAATAAGCCAGACACAAAAGGCCGACTGCAGTGTGAGCTCACTGATGTGAAATGATTGGGATAAGCAAACTCAGAGTCAGAATCTAGAATCGAGGTTACAGGGAATGGGGTGGGGAGAGGAAGTGGGAAGTTTCCATCTGGGACGATGGAAAAGCTTTGGTAATGGGTGGTGGTGATGGGAACAAAACACTGTGACTGTAACTGAGTTATGTATCTGAAAGTAGCTAAAAGGGGAAATTTTAGGTTGTAGATATGCTACGAGAAAAAAAGTTAGAAGGCAAAGCAAGCCACAGGACTCTACAACACAGTGAGCTGAATCGCAAACGACGGACACGGGCTCTCGTCAGTCCTACCAGGCGCTCCCACCAGGGCAGGGCCCTCTGCTTCCTGCACAAGAGTTCTGTGAGGCCACGATCCTCTGATGAAGAAGCAAACCCGCGGGGCAGCGTCTCCCGCTGGCCGGGGTGGAAGCACACACCCTCTTACAGAAGCGTGCTTGGGCAAGTGATCGCAAAGTCACTAAGTCAAAAACACGCCCGCCGGCCCAGCTCCTGTGCTTAGGGGATGGTGCCCGTCCCGCGAGCACAGGCGGACGAAGATGCTCACCTCAGCTGAGCTCAACGAAACCACGTTGCTGCCCACTGCGGGCTGCAGGTAGCTCTGGGGAGCCTGGAGACGCCCCTAAGCTGCAGGGGCACTCGGCATCCTGAGCTGCTTTTGGGCTCTGAAGCGTTAGTACTCTGGACAAGCATGGCCAGAGGGTGGAGGAGGAAACATTTAGGTTTTCTTTCCATATATGTGTGTTATCTCCTCGGTTGCAGGAATCTATCCTTCTTTAGTGATTAGAAGTCCAGAGGAAATGGAGCCCAGGGGCCCTCGCGCATGATGCTGCCTGGACGCAACTGAAGGACCCAGAGGCGCCTGGGGCTCTGGGGAGCCAGGACTCCCGGAGGAAGAGGGGCGGGCTTTGCCACGCCAGGGCCGCTGTGCCCCTAAGGAAGGGGACCCGCTCTCCTCTCCTGAGAAAGAGGCAGGGGCCACGAGAGGGAGCTGCCAGGGCGGCCCCCTGGCGGGAGGCGACGCCCGGCATGGTGTGTGCAGCCTCTGCGTACCTTGGGCGACGTCCTCCTGCCTCTGCAGGCAGGGCCGCTCCGCCGTGGGCCCCGACGGGGCCGCCTCCCGCTCGGGCTGCCTGGGGCACCTGCCCTCGTTGAACACCTGCGGCAGGTTCGCTGTGTGCACCTGGCGGAGCTCCTCATAGTCGCTCAGGGCCGCCGTCAGGTCCCAGTTCTTGCCTGTTGAGGAGACACGACAGGAGACGGCGACGTGAGCGCACTCGCACTCGCACTCGGAAGAGCCGCCTGGCAGCAGCGCCCGCGCACGCGTCTGGCGAGCACGTCCCCTGCCCAACGGCCCAGCGTTCTGGAAACGCCGCGGCGTCTCTGAAAGGGGACCCGCACAGGGACGGACGTGCAGCCGAGGCGGGACGGCCCACACTCCCGGCCTTTGCTCCTTCCCTCTCTCACACACACAGACACATAGACACACAGGCACACAGGCACACCTCTACCACACTCAATACATTACCTGCCTATTTCAACACTAGCCATCAGTCGCCCTTTAGAAAGCGAGAGGTAGAGCTTACTCTGAGGTCAGGGAGCAAAAATGAAGTGAAGATGAATAAAGAAAACAAACAAACAAAAAAGACAAAGGATTTGGGCTTTGGCTCAGAGTTCACTTCTTTTAAGCTGACTACGGGCAAAGCAGGAGCTTGGCAGATGCCCCTTGGCTTGGGGGTGTTAGCAGGAGGCGGGTTTCGGAGCTCAGGCAGTGAGGACCCGCCAGGCGGCAGAACCGGTGTGCCCAGCGGGGGCGAGGGGCAGGGGCCACCACGGGGTCTGCGTGTGGGAGCAGAGCCCCCAGCCGAGCAGGAGCTGCGTGCGGCTGGCACCCGGCAGGGGGAGGCTCTGACTCCTTGCTCCGAATGAAAGAAGGTGCTGGCACACCTACGTCTAACTCAACTCGGCACCACGTGCCGTTGGAAAACAGAAGTAAAAGCTTAACTTACAGGGCCAACTGGCATCTTGCCCTCCCCTGGCTGAGTAGGGGTCACAGGCAGGGACTCCATCAGCCAGCTGCGTGCTGACTGGTGTTGTGTGCACAGCACGATGGGGCTTTACACGCGTGAAACAGCATCTGAACATCTTTCCAGCTGCCTCCTCCACGCAGGCTCGGCGCTACCATCCATGACACTGAAGCTACTTTACGGTCACCCACGGTTCAGTCATATACATATTACTGCCTTCACGGCCAGCTGACAAACACACAGGAGAAGCATGCTCGCCTCATCGCAGCGGGTCAGGAAAGTCAAGCTCAAGCGGCCTGGGCCGGCAGGGCGAGGCTGATTTCCCCCTGCTATTGTTACTTCCGTGGTGGTGTGGGGCGCGGGCAGCAGGACTGAACACGAGGACCTTAGGGAACGCCCTTGTCTCGTCCCCAGAGGCCTGAAACCACAGCGCGCAGGTGCTTCCCGGCGCCAGGCGGTGGCATTGCCAGGCGAGCACTGGAACTCCGGGGCTCAGGGGAAGAAGAAGGCCCCACCTTTAGGGGACTTGGGCTGTAGCGGGGTGAAGGACCCAGAACAGGGCGAGGGGTCACGTGCCAAAGCGGGGGTGAACCTGGGCGGGGAGGAAGGCGGAGGCGAGGGGAGGCAGAGGGGCGCTGGGTTCTGCTGTCAGGCGCAGGCATTTTAGGAATGCCGACGCGCGAGTTGGCACGAGAGCTGGCCCCGTGAATTCTGCCCTGGTGAGCCAGGCCCGGCCTCCAGAGCACCTGGGGCGCCCGGCCAGGGCAGGGTGCTGTCGGTGCCCACAGGTGTCACCACTGCTCGCCGTGGCCCAGAGGGACGAAATCCAGGCTTGGCGTGGCCCCGGCTACCCGCTTACCCACAGGCCCCCTGGAAAATCGTGCTGCTGGATGGGCCCCTCCGGTCCGCTTCTCTCCACTGAGCTCCGCGGCCCGCGGCCCGGGCCTCCTGGAGGGCGCTGCTCCGAGGCCGCTCGGCACCCCGCCTTCCCCTGGCCCGTCCCGCCCGCGGTCCCCAGCACGGGCCCCAGCTGGCCTCACGGGGCGGCGTGGCAGCCGAGCTCCCGCTGCACGCGTGCCAGGGGCCAGCCAGGCCGCGCCGAGGGGCCGCGCCAGCCACCCGTGTCCCCGGGGACCGCTGGCGCTGACCTACGGGCTGACCGCGCCGGCGCTCGGGTCTGACCTCTGCCTGCCCAGCGGCGCAGGAGGCACAGCCCGGGTCAGGGGAGATCCGGGAGGGGGCGCAGGGGCAGCGGCCGCTGCTGCGTGAGCTCCCAGCGGCTCTCCAGGACTCCGCACTTCAGGCCGGCCAAGGGTCCGAGAGGCCTCGGGAGTGGGCCGCGCGGCGGGCGGGGAGGGCGACGCGCCGGCGGTGCAGAGCCGGGGCCCCGGAGGCAGGCCCCGAGGCGCGCGGCTGCAGAGCGGCGTCCAGCAGGGCCGGGGCGCGGGCGAGGCGCGCTGCGGCGGTGAGCGGGTTCCCGGCGCAGCCCTCCGGGGCGGTCCCGCAGCCTCGGGGCCTTCTGAGGCTCCTTTTAGCTCAGGCGGGCGGGGCCGCACGGCCTGACTCTGTTAGGGAGACGGTGAGGGGAGAGCGTGGGAGGAGCCGCAGCGGCAGCCAGGGAAGCCGGGAGGGACAGGGGGGAAGCCGGCCTGCCCGCCCCGAGGCCGCGAGCCCCTGCGCTCCCCTTGTCGCCAGCCCCGCGCGGCCGCTGTCCTGGCTGCAGTAACTCAGCCCGGCTGGGCCCTGCGGCTGCGGGCTGGGGCTGGGAGCAGGGTCTCCTGCTCGGTGGCATGCGTTCCCCGCCCCTGCCTCTCCCCTGTGAAGTTCCCGGGAGCCCCAACGGATGAAGGAAGGGCTCGGGTGCCCGCACAGGGTGGAGCGGGCGAGGTGGGATCCACAGGCGGGCGGGGGCGCGGCCACAGCCCAAACCTGCCTGAAGCCAGGACACGCGTTCTGACGGGGAACGACCCGGCAGAGTGGGACCACGCCGGCTTCGGAGGCTGGCTTTGAGCCCCGGCTCCAGCTCCTGGCTAACTCTGGGACACCGAATACATCATTTCACCACGTTCGGCCCCAGTTTCCATCTCAGGATAAATATTACGAGGGTTAAACGCCATAGCGTTTGCAAAGCTCTCAGCACATGGCCACAGTATCATGTACGGGAAGTTTCTGTGTCTGTCTAACTTCTGTCACCTACGGTTGAAGTCAGCTGGTACGTGGTGGCACTGAGGCTCAAGTCTAAGCTTCGTGGGACCCCAGCTCCTGGTGTGGCCACCTCCACGCCCCCTCCCCACCTGCCTGCCCACCGTGGGTTTCCATTGCACGGCTTCCCCCCTCGTCACCTGGTGCCCTCACTCTCCACCTCATCTTGCCCCTGTTTTCAACCTATGGCATCGTGCTCTTTCCCTACAGCCTCACCTGCCCTACCTGGAATTCTCACTCAGGTGGCGCTCACGCCGTCTCCTAAACACAGTTGGGCCCCCAGGCCCACGAGAGCCCACGAGGATGCTTCACTGCAACTGGACATCTAATGACACTCGTCCCCTCTGCCTGCCTTAAAATGCATGGTTCCCCAAGTATTTCCTCTTTCCTTCTCAATTTTCCTTTCTTTTTCCCCCTGTTTTGGATATTAAGTCAATCGCTATCTGAAAAACTTAAATCTAGTTACAATTTGTATCCTAAGCTTCAAGGCTGAATATCCAGTTGCAGAAGGTACCAGTTGACTGTCCAATTTCTCTGCTTTCCTAATCCTGTTAGGAAATGAAATACTGATTTATTTGGGATAGCAATGCACCCAGCTAGAAATACTATTTTTTTTTTTCCTGTAGCCAACCTGAAATCTTCAAAATGTGTTCTGGTTGTCTTATCTTTCTGTATTTGCTTATTTTGTCCCTTCTTCCAGCAATGTTACCTCCAATTAACATGCAGGATAAATAGCCTTCATAGATCAACAGAAACAAGTTAGAAGACACAACGGAAGAGAAGACTGTGTTTACAATGGCGACTAGAGACATAAAATACTGAGGAACCAAGGGGAAGTGCGCCAGTCTCTCATGTGACAAGCACATCTGAGGGGTGAAAAGCAGGATTGTGTGTGCTTGGCTCTCAGGAAGACAGCATCATAATTTCTTCCTAAGATAATTTATAAGTTTAAGATGATCCCAATAAAAAAATACTAACAGGGTGTTTTCTTCTCTGCTTTTTTCTTGGAATCAGACAAGCTGATTTTAAAGTTCATGTGGAAAAGTAACTAGGGAACCTCTGGAAAATAGGAGCACCGAGCAGGGATGAGCTTGGCCAGCCCGTAAGACTCAGGATACAACCTCGGTAATCAACCGCGCGGCACTGGCCTACAAGTAAACATGCAAATCACAAAAAACAACCAAATAATAAAAAACAACCCAATGCAAAGTCCCACAGAGGCTCAGAGGTGCACAAAATGTCAAAGGACAAATATCAACCTGAGAAAATATTTGCAACTCGGATCACATACAAAAGATTCATCTCTAAGGTAGGTCATTTTCCAGGAAAATCTGAGGAGGAGATATGCAGGCTGGGGGGTCGCGGCGGGTGCAGGCAGCAGGCCTGGGTGGGAGAAGCCACGGGCCTCGGCTGCTCACGGAGCCCCGGGGCAGGGGTCTTCCAGAGCTGGACTCCTGGTGGCGAGGGTCGGCTCCCTGCCCCCGCACTCGGCAGCCTTGGCCAGGGCTCCCCCAGCTGTGCTCTGGAGGACGCAGCGCTGCCTGCGCCTGGGGTCACTCTGCAGAGGGACGCGGCTGCCGACCCTCAGGGCCACCACTGCCCACTGAGGCAGGAGGGCCTGGTCCAGAGCGTGAGCGTGTGTGTGTGAGAGCGTGTGTGTGAGAGCGTGTGTGAGAGCGTGTGTGTGAGAGCATGTGTGTGTGAGAGCATGTGTGAGAGAGCGTGTGTGTGAGAGCATGTGTGTGAGAGCATGTGTGTGAGAGCGTGTGTGTGAGAGCATGTGTGAGAG
>JAKSZT010053833.1:229572-363247 GCA_026826555.1 Tolypeutes matacus
GCTGTGAGGAAAAGAAGAAAGTTCCTGCAGACGGATCCCGTTCTGACTCCACTTACATGAAGTTCGGGACATGACACACTAAACAACATTTGATTTTAGAGACATACACATGGTAAAATGCTGAAGAAAAGTAAGGGAAATGTAAGTTCAAAGTCTCAGGTGGATCTTTAAAAAAATACAACTCCGTTTTGAAGAGAAATAAAGGAACTCGCCGACAGTGACTTTCTTATTGACTTGCTCCCCTGCCGTTGTCCCTGCCGTTAAGCAACGCCTCGGTGAAGCTGTGGGGCATTCTTCTCAGTGTGGACCATCCTCTATGCAGCCAGCCCAGAACTGCTTTCCAAAATCAGCTACAGAAACAGCGTTAGTCTCACGGCTGAGAGAATGTTCTCCCACCCTTTGATTTTACCACCGTCTTCTCAGACAAATCTGAATACCAATTTCCACAAAGCCAGAGAGAGGTAAGGCGACTCGGAACGAGGAGATCAGCCCTGAAAATCCAAGGGTGCTTGGCTGAGATTCACAGGCGCCTCTGAGTGTGGGATTTGCTGACCACCCGGCCTCTTCACCACTGAGCTTCTTTCAGCTAAACGGTTTCTGTTCAAAATTCCTGTGGCAGCTTTTAAAAAATGAAGATCAAACTAAATCCTGATGATCTGAGAAATATAACACTGCTCGTCTCTTGGATGTTTGCCAGTTTTGCCTCCTGGAGGAGACTTAGTTCCTAGTTTCTGAAGAAAACTTTCTAGAGCCTTCCACACAATTCCACCAGGAAGTAGATTAGTTCCCCTCCACTCTACAGCACGTAGATATCCCACTGTTAGCTATGGAAATTGCCTCAAGCTACGTGTCCAGGCTCACACCACAGCCATGTTCTTTGGGGAGAAAGGTGAGCCCAGAGAATGACCGGCCACCAAGAGGGCCCACAGACGGCCCGACCACACAAACGAGAGAGAAGGCGGCTTGGCCTCTGTCTTAGTCTGCCAGACTGCTATGACAAACACCCCCTGTATCAGTCAGCCGAAGGGGAGCTGATGCAAATACCAGAAATCTGGTGGCTTTTCTAAAGGGTATTTACTTGGGGTAGAAGCTTTGTCACAAGGCCATAAAGTGTAGGTTACTTCCCTCACCAAAGTCTGCTGCCACGTGTTGGAGCAAGATGGCTGCTGTCTCTGCGAGGGCTCCAGTGCCCAAAACTAAACTCTGTGTCCTCCTTCTCTGCATTTACTTCCCTGCCTTTGACGGAGCATCTGTTTATATAGCTCACAAAGGGTGGTGGGCAGGGATTCAAACCCAGTTACCCTAATGATGGGGTCAAATGATCTTGATTTAATGAAGTAAAAGTGAAACCTCTGAATCGAATAGAATCTACTATGCCCAGAGGAACAGACCAGTTTACAAACACAATCCAACATCTTTTTTTGGAGTTCATAGACAATACCAAACTGCCACACCACCCAATGGGGTGGCTTAAACACTGCGAGTTTATTAGCTCACGGTTTTAGTGGCCAGAAGTCCAAAATGGAGTCTTGGACGGCCGATGCGCTCTTCCTGAGCCTGTGGCCTCTGTCTCCGGCGTCCCTGGGCTTGCCTTTCCGCCTCGGTCACACGGGGCTTTCTTCTGGTCCTTCTCTGAAGGCTTTTCCCGATCTCCCCTGGCTTCGGGCTTTCTCTGCCTTATAAAGCCCCCGGCCATATGACTCAGCTTGGCCCCAACTAAACAGGAGCTGTGACGGCCCTGTGAGCAGACGAGTCCACACCTTAACTCATCCTTAGCATCTGCAGAGGTCCTGCCACGAGTGGGCTCACACCCACGAGGACGCAGACCCAGACTTGCTTTCTGGGGGCAGGATTCAGTCTGCAACAGCGGCCTAGGGCTTTCCTACTTCTTCCGTCTCAGCCGAAGCCGTCAGGTCAGGGCTGCGTAGGCGTCAGGTCTCTGGACAGAGCTCCTCCTCCTCCAGCTGGGCACCCAGGCGGAGTGGGTGAGGACGATGCGGCGCGGGTCCCCCCTGTGCTGCGTACAGCCCGGGCCGAAGCCCAGCGTCCACTCAGGGAGCATCTACCGAGTGGCGCCGTAGTACCCAGGCACCAAGCAGTGCCCTAGGCTGGCTGCAGCGCAGAGACCCCGGGAAGGAAGGAAGGGAGTCCTGTGTGTTTGGAGGCCGGCGTTCTCGGGAATCAGAAGGCCAAGCACTCACCTTGAGGTGGGCCTGGGCTTGGCGTGTGCAGCGTGTGGACATTGTGAGGACGTGGGGTCTTGTTCTTGGGGAGGTGAGACCATTGGCAGGTTCCCAGCAGCAGACAGAAGGAGAAGACGTTATCTTATTTTCCGTTTTTAAATTTTTGAGGTATAATTTATACACAGTTAAATGAATACCCTGATGTTCGGGTCAAAGAGTTTTGACAAACACAGACCCTGTATATCCATCACCACCGTCAACCAAGTCCACCACACCACAAAGGGCCTCTCCCTGGTCCATCCCTCTGTAGGGGCTTCCTGCTGCCGCGTAACAAGTTTCCACAAACTGGCAGAAACCAATGCAAGCTTCTGCGGGTCGGAAGCGCCGTGGGCTCTGGGTTCTCTGCTCTGAATCCCACGAGGCTGAAATCAATGTGTCAGCTCTAGAGCAGGATCCCCTTCCAGGCTTATCTGGGTGGTGGTGGGAGCAGACCCATGTGGTGGAGGCCTGAGTCCCCGTTTCCTTCCTGGTGGTCAGCCAGGGGTTGTCCAGCTCCCCGCGGCCGCCCACATTTGCTGGCTCACAGCAGTGGAGGTGGGGTCCTCCTCAAGCTCGGCCCTCTCCCACCTCCGCTTCTGCCTCATCCTTCCTGACCTACTTCTGCCTTCCTCTTCTGATTTTAAGGGCGTGTTGGGGACTGAGTCATGCCCCCCATAAAAGACCCTGGTCCTGTGGTGTGAACCCATTTGTACATAGGGCCTTTGAAGGTGTTATAGTTGAGCTGTGCCCAGCTGAAGTCCTGAGACGCAAAGGAAAGTGGATACTGAGGTGGAAGTCAGAGAAGGAGAGAGATCGCCATGTGATGGAGGCACAGATGCACTCACAAATCAGGACTCCACAGGCTTCAGAGGAAGCATGGCCTGCTGATGCCTTCAAACATGTGAGGCAGGCCCCCCGTTTGTGCCATTGGTCATAGAAGCCCTGGCAAGCCCAGGCAGGCCTTCTGTGCTCACCTTGAGCCCACCCAGCAAATCCAGGAAAAATCCCCTTATTTTAAAATCAGCTTTTTGGGAACTGGAATTCCAATGGCAACATTGCTTCACAGCAGTCCCTAGATCAGTGTTTGATTGAATAACCTGGGGTTGGGAATCCTGGGCAGACATCCTTGGAATTTTGCCTACCACACCCCCCCTCACGAGAGGCGGCTGATATCATTGCTAATTAGCCTGGCCTGTTCTTGAGCTTCATATAAATGGAATTGCACAATAAATACTCTTCTGTTTCTGGCCTCTCTCACTAAGAATAAGGCCTGTGAATTTCATCCGTGCTGTTGCACACATTAACAGGTCATTTATTTTCATTGTTGACTAGTGTTCCACATAGGGGCACACCGCAGTTAGTCTGTCCATTCATTGGTTGAAGGTACTTGGTTGTTTCCAGATTTGGGCTATTACGAACAAAGCTGCCACGACTATTCAAGTACCAGTGCCAGTCTTTCCATCAACACGTTTGACTTTTCTCCAGTAAATGTCCAAGAGTAGGACTGCTGGATCAAGGGAAAAGTGCATTTTTCATTTTATAAGAAACTACCAAACCGTTTTCCAAAGTGGTTTCATTATTTTGCTTTCCTGTCTCCAACTTATGCGATCCCTCTTTGTTCCACCTCTTCTACCGCTTGCTATTACCAGTCCTCTCAACGTGAGCCACTTGGGTGAGTGGGCAGCCCACTGCAGCTCTAATTTCCGTTTCCAAGATGACTAACTTGAATACCTTTGCATGTACTTACTGGCCATTCACTCATCTTCTTTTGTGTAAGTCTTTTACTCACCTTTTTTATTGGGTTATTTTTCTTTTTATAATTGACTTACAGGAGTTATTTATATATTCTTGATAATACTTCATCAGATACCTGTTTTATGAATATTATCTCCCAGGCCTTGGCTTGCCTATTTATTTTAACAGTTTTTTTTTGATGAGCAGAACTTTTTAATTTTGATGGAATTCAATTTGTCAAATTGTTTTCTTTCCTACTTAGTCCATTTTTTGTCTTCTCTACAACAAGAAACAAAATAGTGCAGAGCTGGGGTAGGCTTTCAGAGCCGTGCATGACAAATATACACATGATCATGCAGAAGCTATAGAAAGCTAAGAAAATATTAAATTCCCCTTAACATGAGAAGTCACTTCTTCATACTGGTGGTGTGTAGAGTTGTTTAAAATAAATTGGTCAAGATGTTGATGGCTAACAAAATTAAATGAATTTTCTAATACAACCAGTAAAATGTAAACAATAGTAGATAATCTGTGTTCATGGCTTTGAAAAATTCCCTTTACTACAAAATGTATTAAGTCAGACAGTAATGGAATTATACATCCTGCATGAAATTCATCTGGGTTAACTGCAGCACCACAAAGCTGCAGAGCTGATGTCAACATCTGCTGCATTAACTGCCTAATGCACAACCTCTGTTTTAGAAGTTAGCCATCCCTGGTTCAATTGGCATAAAATGATATCATCTGGGGATCAAATAGGTCATCTTCACAAGGGAGTTAAGTAATAATATTTCATTTCAAGGTTAGTTATAAAATGCTGACATCAGCCAGTTTGGGATTCATTGATCCACACAAACTATGATATGGTTATTCCAATATTGAAGGGTTTATCAGTGATATTGTGGTGACCAAATTCAAACCATCCTTGGGAGTTCTGTTTCTGCCAATGGGGGCCTGGTTTGTTTCAGACCAACACTCACACTATAAACGAATAACTAGAAAAGCATGCCAAACTATAAAAAGGAAATCTGTGTGATGACATCAGAGAGAACAAAGGCAGTGAGGAATGTCAAGGCCAGGATCTGAGGCAGGACTGGAGATAAGAGAGGGGAGCCTAGCACGAGGAGTCACTTTCTCCTGTGGGGCAGGGGCTGCCAGTGGTGGAAGCCATGGCTGAGAGGCTGGACAATGAGCAGAGCTTACCACAGGTCTTATGGATCTGGGCAGACAAAATCTGGGATTCAGGACCCACAAAGATGAAAGGCCTTTGGTCAACGTGGGAATCTGAAGAGCTACGCCCTAAGGGCCAGAGTGAAATGAACAGAGCAGCCATCATAGGGAATTAAATCGGGTTTAAAGTCACCTCAATCCTGATTGGCTTAAAGTGGTCTTGGATTGCTCATGCACCCATCCCAGCTGCCTGAAAGAAGCAAACTTAATCATCACCGAAAAAGATAGCATCCTGAGCCTACAATAATATGTCAACATTTTAATACACAACATTCAGCACTCAATTAAAACTACCAGGATTATGAGAAATCAAGGCATGGCAGAAAAATATGAGGAAAACAGCCAGCAGAAGTAAAAAACTGGATCTAGACAATTGAGTTATCAAGCACATACTTTAAAAATAATTATAATTAAGATGTTGAAGATAAAGAATATTGGCAGAGAACGGGGAAAGATAAAAATAAACCAAGTAGAAACACTAGAACTGAAAACTGGAATAATTGAAAATAAGAATTCAGTGGCTGTGCTTAAAAGCTGATTGGATACCCATGAAAAGAGGATTGATAACTGGAAGCACGGTCAGAAGAAATTATCCAGCCTGAAGCAGACACACACACACGAAAGAAGCAAAAGAGATATAATCACAAGAGCATAAGCATAAGCACAGTAGAGGAGCAGAAGACTCAACAGATGTGTAACTGAGTCCCAGAAAGACAGAAGATAGAGGAAGGGCAGAAGAGTATTTGGAAAGATAATGACAGAAAATTTTCTGAAATAAACGAAAGGCATCAAGTTACAGACTCAAGAAGTAGTATGAACCCCAAACATGGTAAATACAAGGAAAACCCAGGAAGGCACATTATAACAAAGTTTCTGAAAACCTAAGATGAAGGAAAAAAAGACATTACCTTCAAATGAGCAATAAGAAGACATGCAGGTGACATCTCAATGGAAACAATGAAGGCCAGGAGAAAATGGAATGGTATCTTCAAAGTGCTGAAAGAAAATAAATACCAGTCTGCATACCTATACCTTTTAAAAATTATCCTTCAAAATTAAAGGTAAAACGTAAACATTTCCAGACAACAAAATCTGAGAGCATTCATTGCCAGGAGACCACACTAAAGAAAAGACTAAAGAGTGTTCTTCAGGCAGAAGGAAAATGATCCCAGATTGAAGCTCAGAGATGCAGGCAAGAATAAGGAGCGATGGAAAATTTTTTTGTATCAAAATGATTATTGACTCTATAGAAAATAATATTGCTCTGTGGGAATTGAAATAGAATCAAAGATAAGACAACATTAGCACAAAAGGCATAGGGGATAAATGGAGTTTAAAAAGTTTTAAGTTCTTTGAATTGTCTGAAATATGGTAAAAGTACTAATTTAAGATAAACACTAATAAGTCAAGGATATATGTTATAATCTCCATTGTAACTACCAAAAGAATAGTAAAAGAGTGTATAATGAAGAAGCTGACAGGGAGAAATTAAACAATAAAAATATTTCATTTATACAAAATAAGTCAGAAAAGGTGAAAAAGGGAACAAAACAGACATGACAAAATAAACAAATTGTAAAATGATAGATCTATAACTAGATATATCAGTTATCACATTTAATGTAGATAAACTAAAAACTCCAAGTTAAATGCAGATTGTCATACTGGATTACAAACACTTAAATATACCTTGCTTAGAAAAGCTATATCTTAAATATAAGGTGTCAGAGGGTTGAAAGCAAAAAAGACAGTAAGAATATATTGTGCAATCTCTAACCAAAAGAAAGCAAATGTAGACATACTAAAATCAGACAAGTAGACTTTAAGGAAAAATAAAATTTTAAGATAAAAACAAATTTTTGCAATAATAAAGGAATCAATTCAACAGGAAAGTATTACAAAACTAAATGTACTTAGCCTCAAAATGTATAAAGCAAAAACTGCCAGAAAATAAAAGAGAAAATACACACATCCAAAATCATAGCTGGAGATTTTAACAAACTGCTTTCAGTAACTGAGAGAACAAGCAGATAAAAATAATCAGTATAGATTTGAATAACATGAATACAAAATATCATCCAATTAGCACTGCACGAAGAATTCCAGAGCAAACTTCCTTTTTTCCCTCCTGGTGAACATGGGACATTTGCCAAATCTGATGTGACACTGGCTCACAGAACAGGTTCCAAGCTTTCAAGGCTGTGGCCATTCCGTCTACTCTCTGACTCGGTGGATTTGGACTGAAGTGGGGCTGTTGCCCCACCCTTGCCCTCGTCACCCTGCACGCAGTCACAGGGACCTGCCAGCAAAGGCAGGAGCCGTAGTCCGAGCCTTGGAGGAATGCCCTGTGATTCTCCCGGAACCCCAGGGCACTCAGTCCACCGTTTCCTCCCTGTCTCTCTGGGGGACTGTCACAAGACAGTGCCTCAGCCTTCCCGGTTCTGATGAGGAATCTCATAAATACATGGAGAAGCCAGATACGTGAGAACATATAGTGTCTGAGTCCATGTATACACAGTTCAAGGACAGGAACAACTAAGCTGTTGGAAGCCATGACTGTGGCTACCTTTGGGAGAAGGAAAGGTGCAGTGTAGGTAGGGTGGTAGGAAGGGGACTTCTGGGCTGCTGATAATGTCATCGTTTTGTTGTCGATGATAGTTTCATGGTGTTAGAATTTGTGTAACTTCTGTATGCATGCAATACTTCAATAAGAAACTTTAAAACACCATTTTGTGTCAAATTGCTAATATTTTGTTTGTACATCTTGTTAGATTTACCTTGTCCTGGGTTTTGCACAATGCCATGTGTTAGAATAACTGATTTCAGAAAGCAATTAAATTTATAATAAAATATAAACCAACATAAACTAAACTCACATAGACCTAATGTACTTATATATTTGCACCATACTAATTTGTCTGACTATTATGAGTCATTCTTAGTCCAACTTTAATGCCAAATTAAAAGCAGTGGCACTTCTTCTCACAGACCTGATTAATAGTACCAGAACTTTTGTGCTTGAAGAAGAGGGAAGGATGCTAAAAGCTGCAGGACCACAAAGGCATAATCATGAATATTTCACAACAAGCCACTGAAAACAGCACAATAGGAATTGCCGTGACTAGGTAGGCAGATGACACAGAGTGATGGGAAAAATAAAACTTTTTAAATTTCAAGAGATAAAAAGAAAATAATTTTGAAACTGACCATTTCTAATGGCTTATCAGTAATCTTTCATTCTCTTCAAATGGATTTTAATACCATCTAGTCCTGAAAAATAAACCAAGCTAATATGTCTTGGATGAAGGACATAAAATTGCAGTTTGCATGAAAATATCCATCTATCTCCTCTGTTGAGGCCCCATTATGTGCCACCCCAGTGCCAAACACACATTATTTCATTTACCCCTTAACCCTGCAACATATTGGATTCTGCCTCTTCAACCCTCTCCCACTCCATCATTTGATAACTGCAAAGACTGAGGCTCAGGACAGTTAAATGACTTGCTCCAGATGAGCCCATCAGGCCAGGAAGGGGAAAATTGGAAATCAGACAGATGAATTCAGCAAACATCACAGAAACTTCAGTTATGTGACTCTCCTATTGACTCTGATTACAATTTCCTGTCCCCTCCAGCAGCTGCTTTTATCTTCTCCCCATGTGTGGCAGCCAGGTTCTGAGAGGATCCCCAGGAGCCTACCTCCTATTATTTACACCTTCATACAGGTATACGAAGGGTTGGTGTATGTAGCCAATATAATACGGCAGGAGGGATGGGATGCCACTTCCAATATTAGGTTACGAAATACTGTGGCTTCCACCACTCTCTGATCACTCACCTTGGTGGAAGTCAAATGACATCTTATGAGGATATTCAGGCAACCAGTGAAGAGGTGCTTGTGGTGGGAAACTGAGGTCTCCCATCAGCCACAAGTGAGGAATGGAGATCTGTCAACAACAATCTGAGTGAACTTGGAAGCAGATCCTGCAGCCCTGATTGAGTTTCAGATGACAGTGGCCCTAGCTTAACTTCAACCTCAAAAAGATCCCTGAGACAGAAACATCCAGCTAAGCCACTCCTGGATTCCTGACTCTCAAAAATGGTGTGAGAAAATAAATAGTTGTTGTTTTAAGCTGCTAAAGTTTGGGAGTTATTTGGTATGTAGCAATAGATAACTAATAAACCATGATACTAGATTTTGGTAACATAAACATTTCCAGTTTTTAAAAGTTTAAGAACTATAAAGAAATACCACTTTACACTTACCAGAAGAGATACAGTTAAGAAAGATGGACAACACCAAATGCTGGTGAGGGTTACGGAGCGATGGAAACGCTCATACACTGTTGATAGGAATTAACACGGCTGTCAATTGCTACAAAAAAAGCCTGCTGGGATTTTGATTGGGACTGGATTGAGTTTATAGATCTATTAGGGGAAAACAAAATTCTTAACAAATTGGGTCTTTCATCCTATAGCATGCTACACCTCTCCATTTATTTAGGTCTTTAGTTTCTGTAAGAAATATTTTGTTGCTTCAACATATAGATCTTATATCCCATTTGTCAGCTATATCCCTAAGTATTTCATACATTTTAACGTTACTTTTCAAGGTAATGTTTTTACATTTCTATTTCTAGTTATTCATTGCAGATATAGATATAAAGTTGTTATCTGTAAATTGATCTTATATCTTTCAACATTGATAAACTCACTTTATCATTTCAATAACTTTTTGAAAATTAAATTGGATTTTCAATATAGATGATAACGACTTCTGTGAATAAAGATAATTTACTTCTTCCTTTCCCATCTGGATGCTTTTTATTAAATTTTCTTGCTTGACTGCACTGGCTAGAACCTCCAGGAAACTGTTGGAAAAGAAGTGGTGAAAGCAGGTATCCTTGTCTTGTTTCTGATCTTAGGGGAAATCATTATGTCTTTTACCAGTAAGTATGATGTTAGCTGTAGGTTGTTTTTTTTTTTTTGAAATTTTCCCTATCAGATAGAGGAATTTCCCTTTTTCCCTAGTTTTCTAAGAGGTTTTTAATATAAGGAATGAAAGACTCTGCACTTATTGAGAGATCACATAGTTTCTGTTTTTTATTTGATAATATGTTAAAGTACATTGATTGACTTTTGAATGTTAAAACAACTTGACCATGATGTATCATTCTTTTCATACATTGTTTAACACAATCTTCTATAATTTTGTTTATAGTTGTTGTACTGATGTTCATATGGGATATTGGTTTACAGTCTTTGCTTGGTTTTAGTGTTAGGGTGATGCTGACTTCAGAGAATGAGTTGTGAATTATCACTCCACTTCAATTTTCTGATAGTGTTTGTGCAGATTTGGTATAATTTCTTCTTTATAGGTGTGAAGAATCTACAGTGAAGATATCTGTGCCTACAATTTTCTTTGTGGGAAGGTTTTTGATGACAATTTAAATTCCTTTAACATATATTGGGTTATCGAAGTTACCTATTTGTTCTTTTTTAAAAATTCTCTTAATTATTTTTTATTGAGGTAAAATTCACATAACATAAAATTAACTATTTTAAAGTGAATCATTCAGGGGGCATTTAGTACATTAATAATGATGTTCAACCATCACCTCTATCAAATGATGAAAACAATTTCATCATCCTAAAAGAAAACTCCACAACATAAAAAAAATCAACATAATACATTAACAGAATGAAAGGAAAAACCCATATGACTATCTCAATTGAAAAAGAAAAGGCATTTGACAAAACCCAGTACCCTTTCTTGAAAAAAAAAACACTCAGAAAACAGGAATAAAACAGAACTTCCTCGACATGATAAAGGGCAGATATTAAAACCCCACAGCTAACATCATACTCAGTGGTGAAAGACTGAAAGCTTTCCCCATAAGAAGGAACAAGGCAAGGGTGTCTGCGATCACCATTACTATTCAACATTATACTGGAAATGCTAGTCAGAGCAATTAGGCAAGAACAAGAAATAAAAGTCATCCAAAATTGGGGAAGAAGTAAAACTTTCCCTATTTACAGATGGTATGATCCAAAAATGAAATCAAGAAAAAAAATTCCAGAAGTGACAACATCAAGATGGAGATTTAAGACATCCCTGGAAACATTTCCCTTAGAGACAACTAAATAAAAGGGCAGACTCAACTTGCTGGGAGCTTTGGAAGATGACAGAGTCTGAAGAAAGACTCCACAAATGATGAATCAAAGAAAAAAATCCACCAAAAAATGGCAGGAGTGCAGAGACTTGGGCTTGCCAGTCTGGACCTCTCCCCCATGCTCAGTCCATGTGGTTTAAGAGAAACACAGTGGCAGCACTTCATCCTGGGCACCTCTTGCTATGGTTGCTGACCACAGAGTCAATCATGGCAGTGACCTACAGTCCCACACACATTCAGGCACAAGTACCCAAGGCCAATTGACTCAAGGCAGGACCCAAGTTGTCAGCAAGTACATGCACACAAAGTGGTCACCTGGAAACAAGAGTGACCTGTGGTGGAACTATTACCAAGTTGTGCACACTCCCAGCCTAGTCCCTAACTGCTGGTGTGCATAAAGGAAAAATCAGGTGTTTTTGAATACTGATCCCATCTGGCTCTGTAGGGCAAGATTCCCTAACATGGAAGTTACCAGAGGCAGAAAAGCTGCATGGAAAAGAGTAAAACTCAGAGCAGAGCAGGCCCAGGACTGAAAGTTGCAGTGTAAAATTAGCCCTGAGCAATTGAGCAAATCATAGTAGCTGGGGAGGAAAATTTGCATGAAAATAAAGTTTTTACAGTAGTCCCTGAGAAAGAACAGAGAAAATGAAACCTACTCCTGCAGGGGAAACAGCTGCAGATAATACTGTGATTTTAAAAGTTTCTTTGCTGCCCAAAGTAAGAGGAAAGTGCAGGAAGACCCAAGAAAATATCAACTGTTAAATATGGTTTGCTCCAGAGACTCATTATAAACTGGACCAAGTGTTGAAGAAGAGCCTTAACATGCAGCCAATCTACAATAAAAGTAGAGGCAAGAGAGAAACTGACTTCCAGTGTTAGCAAATCAAAATAAGCAAATGCCCAGACATCATCAAGAGGTCACAAGGAATACGAAAGGCAGGAAGAAACGGATTATTTAAGGGAACAAATTAAAACTTCGGAGGAAACATAGACATTGGAACTACTAATCGGAGAGGTTCAATCAAATCTTCTAAACTACTTCAAGGAGCTAAAGGAAACTATACATCAAAATGAACTAAATAAGGATATTGAGTTAAAGTATATTAATGCAATGCATGAACAAAAAGAATTAGAAAGTTTTAAAACTTTCTAATTGGATGAAAACATTATTGGATGAAAAACCCATTAATGGAGATTAAAATACACTATAGGCATTCAACAGCAGATTTGTATAGGAAGAAGAAAGAATCAGTGAACTAGAAGTAGGACAATCAAACTCATTCAGTCAGGAAAGCAGATAGATAAAAGAATAAAAAAGTGAGCAGAGCCTAAGGGAGCTATGAGATAACATATGCATTATGGGAGTCCCAGAAAGAGAAAAGAAGGAAAAAAGGTCAGAATGAGTAAATTTGAGGAAATAATGGCTGAAAATTCACAACTATTATAAAAAACACAACTATACATGACAAGAATCACAATGAACTCCAAACAGGATAAACCCCAATAGACCTACTCTAAGATACATATTAATGAAAATGTTAAATGCCAAAGATAAAGAGAAAATTTTGAAAGCAGCAAGAGAAAAGCAATTCATTACATACAAGGGATCCCAATAAGACTAAGTGCTGATTTCTTATTAGAAACCATGGAAGCAAGAAGGTGGTGGTATGCCAAATTTAATGTACTGAAAGAGACAAACTGCCAGCTCCCAAATTCTTTATCTGGCAAAAGAGTCCTACAAAAATGAGGGAGAGTTTAAGACATTCATGGATAAACAAAAACTAAGAGAGGTTGTCACCAAGAGACCTGTACTATGAGAAATGTTAAAAGGAAATGCTTCAGGCTGAAATATAAAGACAGAAGATAGTAACTTAGAACAGTGTGAAGAAGTGAAGAGCTTCAACAAAGATAATTGCATGGGTAAATGAAAAACCAAATAGTATTGTATCCTCAGTATATAACTCTACTCTTTATTTCCTATAAGATATAGAATAAAACTGAATAAGAAATAATCATATTGCTTTGTAATTGGCATGCAAAATATAAAGAGATAATGTGTGACAAAACAACATAAAGAGAGGAAATGGAGGAGTATAGGAGAAGAGACTGTGTTCAGTCTTGAAGTTCAGTTGGTAACTTTTTGAACTAGTAGGTTACAGACAGGTTGTTTAATACAAACCCTACTGTAACCACAAAGTAAGTACTTAAAATATATACAAATATTGGACAAAATAAACTTTCAATCAAAAACTGTTAAAAGAGAAAGAAGGACAGTATACATTAACAAAAGGGTCAATACACCAAGAAGAATTAACAATCATAAATATTTATGTATCCAAACACAGTGTGCCAAAATATGTGACTGACAAAACTAAAGGGAGAAATAGACACCTCTACAACACCAGTTGGAGACTTCAATATGCCACTATCATCAATGGGTATAACATCAAGACAGGAGATCAATAAGGAAATGGAGAAGTTAAAACAGTACTGTAATGAACTAGACCTAACAGATAAATAAAGAACACTGTGTCCCCAAACAGCAGAATACACATTCTCCTCAAGTGCACATGGATCATTATCCAGGATAGACCACATGTTAGGTCACAAAACAAGTCTCAATAAATATAATAATATTGCAATTATACAAAACATCTTCTCTGACCGCAATGGAATAAAGTGAGAAATCAATAATAGAGGGAGAATATGAAAATTCAAAAATATATGGAAGTTAAATGACACACTCTTTCAATGAAGAAGTCACAATGGAAATAAAGAAATATCTTGAGATGAAGGAAAATGAGAACACAACAAATCAATACTTATGGGATGCTGCAAAGGCAAAGTTCAGAGGGAAATTTATAGACCTAAAGACTTACATTCTAAAAGAAGAAAGATCTCAAATTAGAAACCTAACTGGAGGGGATTGTGGGAACATGGCTGAGGGGTTAGGCATATAAGTCTTAGCTCTCACTAAAACAACAAAGATAAAGCCAGAGGCTGCCATGGGGACCTGCTTTGGGGCACAGCAAACCAGGACACTGCTGACCAACTCCCAGAGGAGTGAGGGTCAGAGATACGAAGAAGCCAAAACAAGTAATCGTCAGTTATTAAACCTCCTGGCTGCCAGGAAGTGCTCCCCTCCCCCACCCCCAAGATATTAAGTGAGGGTAAAACTCCTGGCGAATTGTATCTAAGTGAGAGTAGAGCAGACTTCTACCTCCTCGGGAAGGTGCTCTGAGTCATCCAGGAGGGTACTGGACAGATAGGGAAGCCAGGAATAATCGGGGGTTGCTTACCTCAGTGGCTGGAAGGGGCACACACACCTGGCCCTCAGGGCGGACAGATAGGTGGAGACCCTAGCCCCCTTCTCCAAATGCGAGTGTGATGGCAGATTCTCTGCGAGGAACAGGGGTCTGGGAGAGTGGAGAATGCTTTTTTTGCACCAAGTTTAGCCAGCTGGGCCCCCCTTGAATATCGGAAGGGACCCTGACTCGACAGGGTGAGGGGAGGGGGATCACTTCAGGCTGGTGGTCATGCCCAGCCACCTAGGTAAAGAGAGGAATAACATCAGTGAGGAGGCAGAGACAGGCGGCGATCAGCACCACTCCAGCTGACCGCAGGGGATCTAACCTGCCCAGGGGCAAAGGGGTGGCTAGCCTTCTGAAAGCCTAATTAACCCAAAGAGTCAGAATAGCTCAGTGGAAGAATTCCCACCTAGCATATATGAGGTCCCTGGTTTGGTTCCTGGCTATTCCTTGAGAAGTGATTCACCAGGTTATCAGGCATCCAGCTGAAACTTTATGACAGGGAACATATAGACATTTTCTTTGTATTAGCTTTTCTTGAATCTCATATTTTTTTCAAAAAAAAAAAAAAAAAAGGTTCATTTTCTTTTATTTCCCTCACTAAAATCCAGTTCAAAACCTGCAGAGAGCAGGCTTCAGGGTGAGTGATTGAGGAACACCAGCAGCCTGAGAAGATCCTTATGGGTCTAAGAGAGAAGGTTGTTTTTCTGTGTTTATTATTATTTTTTTCTTCTCCTTTTTTTTTAAAAAAAGACCAAGTAGCTGCTGTCTTGTTTCTTGCTTGTTTTGCATCCCCTTCCTTTCTTTCTCTGCTTGTTTATTTTTCTTTTCTTCTTCTTCTTTTTTTATTTTGGTTACTGATCTATTCTACCTCCACTATTTCTTTTCACTCCATCTTTATCTCTTGTTTTCCGTTGTTGTTGTTTCATTCCACCTCTTTTATTTGGTCTCCAATTTTTCTTGTTTGTATTTTTCCCTCTCTCCTTTTTTCTCTGTATACTTTCTCTTTTTTACTTTTTTCTTTCTCTTTTCTTACCCCCCCTTCTTGCCATTCCAGCCTTTTAATTCATTCTATACATTTTTTTTCTCTATTCTGTTTCTTGTTTCATTGTTTCCATTCCACTTTCCTAATCTTATTCCTCTGTGCTTCTTACTCATGTTAATTTTTCAGTTTCCTAGGTCTAGTACAGTTGTGCTCATACCTTTTACTATTACCACTACTATTATTCTTTTTGTCTTATCTCTTTCCTTTTCTCTGGTCCTAACTTTTTTTCTTTTAAAGGGACATAGGCAGATCTCTCTCACAAAAAACGGCTGAGTGGGGGCAAGATCCTGCCCAAGTGAGCTGTTTTGGGAACCCACAGAGGAGGAGGCTTCAGGGTATCGATCTGGAGGGAGCTGGATGAAGAGATAAATTCCTCAAGGTGCTGCTGGCTAGATTCTTGGTTGCTGTGTTTCCTCTTCCTTGATTTCCCCTTTTCTGTATATACCAGTTTTGTCTACCAATGCCATCTCTTTTCCTTCCTTCATCATTCTATCTTCTGCTTTCTGTTGTTGTTCTTACATTCCACCTCTCTTTGTTTAGACCTCAATTTTTCTGGTTTCTATTTCTATCTCATCACTCCTGTTTTCTTTCATTAACTTTTTTTTTCATTTTTGTCTTTTCTTTTCTCTTTCCCTCTCTCCTCATCATTCTGGCTTTTTAATTCATTCTATATATTTTTCTCTATTTGGTTTTCCATTTCATTGTTGGTATTTCACTTTTCTATTCCTATTACTCTACACTGCTTACATGAGTTAAATATTCATTTTCCAAGGTCTTATATGGTTCCTTTTCTAATGATTACTATTCTTATTACTATTATACTTTTACTTTTCTTACCTCTTTTGCTTTCTCTGGCCCTAATTTTTTCCTTCAAGGGGACATAGACAACAGCAATGAAATAGCATAAGAAGAACAAAGTGTCAAAGAGAAAACTTAACACACACACAAAAACAGCAATTAAATAAAATCCTAAAGAGAGGAGATAATCAACTTAATAAACCCATCAAGACAAAAAGATGACCAGACAACAGCAAAAAATTACAAACTATATTAAGAAATGGGAAGACATGACCCAGTCCAATGAACAAACTAAAAACCAGGAATAGGTGCAGAACACTGAACAACTAATCAAAGCTGTCCAAACAAATATCATGGACCAACTTAATGAAGTGAAGGAAGAGATTAAGGATATTAAGAAGACACTGGGAGAACATACTGAAGAAATTGTAAACATACACAAAAAGATAACAGATATGATGGTGACGAATGGCACAATCCAAGAAATCAAAAAGACACTGGAAGCACGTAACAGCAGGTTTGAACAGGCTGAGGAAAGAATTAGTGATGTGGAAGACAGGACATCTGAAATCAAGTAGTTAGTAGAACAGAAAGATAAAAGACAGAAAAAATCCAGCAGGGACTTAGGGATTTGAATGACAACAGAAAACACACAGACATACACATTATAGGCATCCCAGAGGGAGAAGAGAAGGGAAAAGGGACAAAAGGAGTGTTGAAGGAAATAATGGCTGAAAACTTCCCAACCCTATTGAGGGAGATCGATGTACATACCCAGGAAGTGCAGCGCACCCCAAACACTATAAATCCCAACAGGGCTACTCCAAGACATATACTTGTCAAACTATCCAATGCTCAAGACAAAGAGAAAATACTGAAAACAGCAAAAGAAAAGTGAACCATCACATACAAAAGCTCAATAATATTAAGTGCTGATTTCTCATCTGAAACCATGGAGGCAATAAGACAGTAGTATGACATAGTTAAGGTACTAAAACAAAAAAATTCCAGCCAGGAATTCTCTATCCAGCAAAGCTGGCATTAAAAAATGATGGAGAGTTCAAAATATTCACTGATAAGCAGAAATTAAGAGAGTATGCTAATAAGAAACCTGCCCTTCAAGAAATACTAAAGGGAGTTCTGTAGGTTGAAAGGAAAAAACAAGAGAGAGTTGGAGGAGAGTGTAAGAACAACTAAAAAGACAAAAAGAGAAATAAAACAACATAGGACATATATAAACCCAAAGAAAATATGGCTAATGTAAGTAATTCCTTGAGAGTAATAACACAGCATGTTAATGGATTAAACTCACCAGTCAAGAGACACAGATTGGCAGAATGGATAAGGAAATATGACCCATCTATATGTTGTCTACAAGAAACCCAGGGATTCAAGGAAGCTGAAAGTGAACGGCTGGAAAACAATCTTACAAGCAAACAATAACCAAAAAAAGGGTGGGAGTAGCTATACTAATATTGGACAAAATAGACTTTAAATGCAAAACTATTGTAAGAGACAAAGACACCATATATTAGTGAAAAGGGTAATCTTTCAAGAAGAAAGAACAATCATAAACATTTATGCACCTAACAGGGGCACCTCAAAATACATGAGGCAAACATTGGAAAAACGAAATGGAGAAATAGATGGCTCTACAATTATATTAGGGGACTTTAATACACCTTTATCACCATTAGACAGAACATCTAGACAGAGAATCAATAAAGAAATAAAGACTTTGATTAATACATTAGAGGATATGGATCTAATAGACATATACATAACACTAGACCCAAATACAGCAGGATATATATTCTTCTCAAGTGCACATGTATCATATTCCAAGATAGAACATGTGCTAGGCCACAGAAAAAAATCTCAATAAATTCAGAAAGGTTGACATTATACAAAGTAATTTCTCTGACCACAATGGAATAAAATTGGAAATCAATAAGGGCCAGAGAACCAGATTAGGCACAAATATATGGAAGTTAAACAACACACTATTAGACAAACAGTGGGTCAAGGAGGAAATCTCAAAAGAAATCAGTAACTATCTTGAAATGAATGAAAATGACAACAACATATCAAAACCTATGGATGCAGCAAAAGCTGTACTAAGAGGGAAATTCATAGCCATAAATGCATATATCAAAAAAGAAGAGCTAAAATCAAAGACCTAACTGCACACCTGGAGGAATTAGAAAAAGAACAACAGACTAACCACAAAGGAAGTAGAAAGAAGGAAATAACAAAGATTAGAGCAGAACTAAATGAAATAGAAAATAAGAAAGCACTAGAAAAAATAAACAAAACCAAACGCTGGTTCTTTGAGAAGATCAATAAAATTGACAAACCTTTAGCCAGACTAATGAAAAAAGAAAAAAAAAGAGAAGATGTAAATACACAAAAGAAGTGAGGGACAGGATATCACCACTGACCCCACAGAAATAAAGAATATCATAAGAGGATACTTTGAAAAATTATATGCCAACAAGAAGGATAATTTAGAGGAAACGGAAAATTCCTAGAAACTCACAAGCAGCCTACATTGATGAAAGAAGAAATTGATGAACTCAACAGACCAATTACAAGTAAAGAATAGACTCAGTTATCAAAAACCTCCCAACTAAGAAGAGCCCAGGACCAGATGGCTTCACAGGTGATTTCTACCAAACATTCCAGAAAGAACTAACACCAATCCTGCTTAAACTCTTTCAAAAAATATATGTAGAAGGAACATTGCCCAACTCATTCTATGATGTCAACATCACCCTAATACCAAAGCCAAACAAAGATGCCACAAGAAAGGAAAATTACAGACCAATCTCTCTAATGAACCTACATGCTAAAATCCTCAATAAAATACTTGCTAATTGCATTCAACAACACATCAAATGAATTGTACACCACGACCAAGTGGGTTTCATCCCGGGTATGCAAGGATTGGTTAACACAAGAAAATCAATCAATGTAATAGACCACAAAAACCAATTGAAAGAAAAAAATCACATGATCATCTCTATAGATGCAGAAAAAGCATTTGACAAAATACAGCACCCTTTCCTGATAAAAACACTGCAAAAGATAAGAATAGAAGGAAACTTTCTGAACATGATAAAAAGGTATATATGAAAAAACCATAGCTAACATAATCTACAATGTAAAATCCTAAAAGCTTTCCCTCTAAGATTGGGAACAAGACAAGGATGCTCACTATCACTGCTCCTATTTAACATTGTCTTAGAAGTACTTGCTCAAGCACTAAGGCAAGAAAAAGATACAAAAGGCATCCAAATTGGAAAGGAAGAAGTAAAAATTTCACTATTTGCAGATGCCATGATCCTAAAAATAGAAAGCCCTGGGTAATCTACAACAAAGTTTCTAGAACTTATAAATGAGTTCAGTAAAGTCACAAGCTGTAAGATCAATGCTCAAAAATCAGTAGCATTTCTGTACACCAATAATGAGCAATCTGAGGAGGAGATCAAGAAAAAAATACCATTTACAATAGTAACTAATAGAATCAAATACCTAGGATTAAATTTAACCAAAGATGTAAATGATTTATATACAGAAAACTACATAACACTGTAAAAGATATCAAAGAAGACTTAAATAAATGAAAGTATATTCCCTGTTCATGGATAGGAAGAATAAACATTATTAAGATGTCTATCCTATCCAAACTAATCTACAGATTTAATGCAATCCCAATAAATATCAACACAGCATTTTTTACTGAATTGGAAAAACTAACTACAAAATTTATTTGGAAGTGTAAGAGGCCCTGAATAGCCAAAGACATATTGAAAAAGAAAAAATGAAATAGGAGGAATCACACTACCTGACTTTGAAACATACTACAAAGCTACAGTCATCAAAACTGCATGGTATTGGCACAAGGATAGACCTACTGACCAATGGAACCAAATTGACAGCTCTGATATAGATCCTCGCATATACAGTCATTTGATATTTGACAAAGCCACCAAGCCTACTCAACTGGGAGAGAATGGCCTCTTCAACAAATGGTGCTTGGAGAACTGGATATCCATATCCAAAAGAATGAGAGAAGAATACCATCTCACACCTTATACAAAAATCAACTCAAGATGGATCAAAGATCTAAATATAAGAGCCAAGACCATAAAGACCTTGGAAGATAATGTAGGGAAGCATCTACAGGACCTTGTAATAGGAAATAGTTTCATGAACTTCACACCCAAAGCACGAGCAGTGAAAGAAAAAATAGATAAATGTGATCTCCTCGAAATTAAAAACTTTTGCACCTCAAAGGAGGTTATAAAGAAAGTAAAAAGGCAGCTTACTTAATGGGAGAAAACATTTGGCAACCATATATCTTATAGGAGCCTAATATTCAGCATATATAAAGAAATCCTACACCTCGAAAATAAAAAGACAAATAACCCATCAAAAAAATTGGCAAGTGACTTGAAAAGACACCTCTCCAAGGAAGAAATACAAATGGCTAATAAGCACATGAAAAGATACTCAACATCACTAGGTTTTAGGGAAATGCAAATCAAAACTACAATGAGATACCATCTTACACCCATTAGACTGGCAGCTATTAAAAAAAAACAGAGGACTATAAGTGTTGGAGAGGATGTGGAGGAATGGGAACCCACATTCATTGTTGATGAGGAATGTAGAATGGTCCAGCCATTGTGGAAGGACAGTTTGGCGGTTCCTCAAAAAACTAACTATAGAACTGCCATATATATACCCAGAAGAACTGAAAGCAAAGACATGAACAGATATATGCATACCAATGTTCATAGTGGCATTATTCACTATTGCCAAAAGTTGGAATCAACCTAAATGCCCATCAGCAGATGAATGGATTAATAAAATGTGATATGTACAATGGAATATTACTCAGCTATAAGAAGGAATACAGTGCTAACACATAGGGTAACATGGAAGAATCTTGAGGACCTTATGTTGAGTGAAGCAAGCCAGGCATTGAAGGATGAACATTACATGACTTCACTTTTATGAATTAAGCAAATTGAGCAGACTCAGAGAGCTATTGTCTGAAGATAGGTTTACAAGAAATAGAAAGGGAGAAGAAGGTTGTGAGCCAATGCCCATATGGATGTAATCTGTGATAAGGTGAAAGTGTGTAGTTGTGCATTGAAGGGATATGACAGGAGGGTAGTGATATTATTGGGTTGGGTGGTGCAGGTTTGACAGGTGGGTAGATTGAGGAGGGTGGGTTGGAAGGTCCAGGGAACTGGGGGAAGGGTTGGGAGAGGGACCAAGTGAACACTGGGGATTGGCAGGTATGTGGTTCAAAGTACAAAGTTGGGAACGCTCTTATGGCTATATGAAAAGGAAGGGTTACTGGTTTAGGGTGTTGGATGGGGGGGGCATTCGGGACAGGGAGCACCTGCAGCAGGCTTCCAGGGAGTGTGTGAATGATCATTTTGTCATAATGTATTGTATCAGTGGATGGAGACCCACATAATGAGAGGGAAGGAGTTGGACTGCCATCCTGGGGAGGATTGATTTGTTCACAAACAGAGGGGTGGGAATCTCTCAAGAGCACGGGTAGTTCCTAATATGGGAAGACAAACCAGTGTTTCAAGATCTCAATGTTGTTGCAAGTAACTATGATCTTGTCATCCAAGGAATGAAGCCAGTAGGTCACTATGGGCCCCGAGGGGAGGGGGAGGGAGGAAGAGATCAAACAGGGGGTATTTAGTGGGCAATGGAAGTGTTCTACATGATCTTGCAATGATGGACATGGGCCATGTTAAATATCATCAAAATTTATAAAAGTGTGCGGTCTAAAATATAAACCATAATGTAAACCACTGACCATGGTTAGTAGCTGTTTCACTATTTGTGTATCAGTTGTAACAAAGGTACCATCCACACATAAAATGGTAGTAATACAGGAAGGGGGAAAAGGGGAGGATGTTGGGTATTTGAGAGTCCCTTGTATTCTGTATGTGACTTTACTGTGACCTAAAACTTCTTTGAAAACAAAATGAAAAATAGTAAGACACTGGGGAATAAATGGAAGAAAATGCCACTGTACATACAGGATACCAGATATTACAGTGATGAAAGGCAAAATATCAAAAAAATTTTAAAAAACTATTTTTCATTATTTTTAATATCCCAATCTTTTAATTTTATTTTATTTTTAGTTTTTTAAAATTTTTTATTTATTTTATTTCTTATATTTAAACTTATCATTATTATTTCATTTTCCTATTAATTGTATTTGGCTATTTTAATGGCTTCATTTTTGAAGAAGCTTTGGATCACAGAAGGGTTACAATTGTGGCAGGGGAGGATGATTGGTGTGGGGTGTCAGTGATGGGGGATACTTCACCTGGGCATAAATATGGGTATATAAATATGTTCAAATGTTCACAGGGCATTGTCATAGTGGGTGGAGACTCACACAATAACTGAGAGAATATTGAATTCCCATCCTGGAGAGCTCTGCCACATGCTCTAAGGGAGCAGCAACAGTCCCCCAAGTGCAGGGGCAATGACTGGAGAAGGAGGATGATTCATTGATGGGTCCTTGATATTGACGACTATGCTTATGAGCCTTTGCTCTTGAAATGGAAACTTAGCCTATTGTTGTGGGGTGCCTAACAGTTGCCTCCTGATGTTGCTCAAATGTGGCCTCTCTCTAAGCCAAACTCAGTATATAAATGCATTACCTCCCACCTGGCGTGGGACATAACTCCCAGGGATGAGCCTCCCTGGCACTGAGGGATTACTATCAAGCACCAACTAGCAATGCAACTGGAAAAAAAAAAAACTTGAATTAAAAAGGGGAAAAGGTAAAGACAAATGAGTTTATATGGCTAAGAGGCTTCAAAGTGAGTCTGGAGGTCATCCCAGAGGTAATGCTTATGCAGGTCTCAGCAGTATCTCATAGACTGTCAAAGTGGATACTACCCCAAATAGTGGGGCTCCTGAGGGCTCTGGAGACTCCCAGGTCCTATAGTCAGGGCAGATAGCTCTGGAGTTTGGTGCCTTGCCAGTGGGCCCTACTTTGGAGTTTGTTCTCCTCAGAGTGACAGAGTTGGACTTAATTATGGCTTCCCTGCACATGGCTCACCTGTGCCTTCTATTTAAACCTATACTTGGTGCTGGAGTTTGTAGGTGTACATCCAGAGACTGGAGTCTTTGAGCTGTCCATGTGCCAGCTGGGTCTGGAACCTCAGAAGAGTTGCAACACCTACTGTCCAGTTCATTGGGCTCACCCAGGACAACGAACAAGGAGGTGAGGATTGACAACCACCATACCAAGGAAATGAGAGAGCCAACAACTGCAAGCAAGAAAGTCCTATCCATAGGCTGTATGGGCTTGAAGCCTCCTCTCAATTAGAGGTGGAGTGGACATCACCATTCCAGAATCCTCAGGATTGGGGAATGAACTATGGACTAGGGTGGACTTACTGGTATGCTACTATAGACATATTGTGATTCTAGCATTGGAAGATATTACAACATTGATGTGGAGGTAGTGACCACTGGAGGCTCTTGGGGCAGGGAGAGGGAAAAAGAGTTGTAAAATGGGGACTTTTTCGGGACTTGGGAATTGTCCTGAATGACATTGCAATGACAGATATAGGCCGTTTTATTACATCGCATAACATGCAGAACTGTGTGGGAGAAAGTGTAGACTACAATGAACTATGGTCCATGCTCAGTGGCAAAGCCCCAGGATGTGTTTATCAATTGTAAGGAATGGGCCACACTAATGAAGGATGTTTATGTGGGAGGGTGTGGGAAGTGTGGGGAGTGGGGCATATAGGAATCCCTATATTTTTTTGTGTAATATGTGTGTAATCTAAGTATCTTTAAAAAAAAAAAGAAAGAAAGCTAACTGCACACCTGGAGGAACTATAAAAAGAAGAGCAAACTAAACCAAAGTGTGAAGAAGGAAGTAAATAACAAAGAATAGAGAAGAAATAAATGAAATAGAGAATAAAAAACAATGGGGATAATAAAACCAAAAATTGGTTTTTTGAAAAACTCAAAAAAATTGACAAACCTTTAGCTAGACTGACAAAGAAAAAATGAGAGAAAATACAAATATCAAAATCAAGAATGAAAGAAGAGACATTATTACTGATCTGACACAAATAAAAAGGATCATAAGAGGATACTAAGAACAAATTAGATAACTTAGATGAAATGGAAAAGTTCCTACAAGCTTACAAAGTACCTGCACTGACTCTAGAAGTAACAGAAGATTTCAACAGACCAATAACAAGTAAAGAGAATGAATCAGTAATCAAAAAACTCCCAACAAAATAAAGCCTGGGACCAGATGGCTTCACGGGTGAATTTTACCAAACATAGGAATAGAATGAAATTTCCTCAACATGATAAAGGGCATATATGAAAAACCAACATCTAACATCATACTCAATGGTGAAAGCCTGAAAGCTTTCCTCCTAAGAGCTATAACAGGAAAAGGATACCTACTGTTGTACAACATTGCACTGGAAGTTCTAATCAGAGCAATTAGGCAAGAAATGGAAATTAAAGCCATCCAGATAGGGAAGGAAGAAATAAATCTTTCCATATTTGGAGATGACAAAACTACAAAACACTGCTGAAAGAAGTTATGGAAGACCTAATAAAGGAAAGAACATTCTATGTTAATGGATTGGAAAACTAAATATTGTTAAGATTTCAATTCTTCCAAAAGGTGATATGCAGATTCAATGCAATTCCTATCAAAATTCCAAAAGACTTCTTGACAGAAATGGAAAAGCCAATTATCAAATTCATATGGAAGGGTAAGTGGCTCCGAATAATCAAAACTATCTTAAAAAAGAGACATGAAGTTGGAGGACTCACATTTTCTGAATTTAAAACTTATAACAAAATTACAGTAATCAAAACAGCATGGTACTGGCACAAGGACAGAAATATAGACCAATGGAATCAAATTGAGAGTTCAGAAAGAAATCTTTACATCATTGGCCAATTTATTTTAGACAATGTTGCCAAGTCCACTCGGCAGGGAAAGAAGAACCTCTTCAAAAATGGTCCTAGGAGAACTAGATAGCCATATACAGAAAAAAGGTGGGCTCCTACCTTACACCATATACAAAAATTAGCTCCAAATGGATCAAAGACCTAAATATAAGAATCAAAACAACACTCCTAGAAGAAAACATAAGGAAATAACTTCTGGACATTGTGTTAGTTGGTGGTTTCTTAGACTTTACACCAAAAGCACAAGCTACAAAAGAAAAAAATAGGTAAATGGGACTTCATCAAAACTAACTTTTGTGCATCAAAGGAATTTATCAAGAAGGTAAAAAGCTAAACAAAACAATGGGAGAAAATATTTGGAAAACATATATCTGATAAGGCTTTAATATCCAGAATACATAAAGAACTTCTACAATTCAACAACAAATTCCCAAGACCCCATTAAAAATGGGAAAACACTTGATTAGACACTTGTCCAAAGAAGACCTTCAAATGGTCAATAAACACATGAAAAGATGCTCAAATTCATTGACCAGCTGGGAAATGCAACTCAAAACCACACTGACATACCATCTCACACCCACTGGAAGGGTACCCTTAAAAAACAGAGGATAAGAAGTGTTGATGATGCTGTGAAGAAATAGAAACGCTTGTTCATTGTCAGTGGGAAGGTAAAATAGTGCAGCCATGGTGAAAAAACGTTTGGTGGTTACACACGATAGTTAAACAAAGAGCGACCATATAAGGTGACAGAGGGACTCTGTCCATACAGCAGCATTATTCACAATAGCCAAAAGACAGAAGCACCCTAAATGTCCATGAGCACATGAATGGATAAACAAAATGTGGTCTAGACATGTAGTGGAATATTGCTCAGCCTTAAAAAGGAGTGAAGTCCTGATACATGCCACCTCCTGGATGAACCTGGAAGACATCAAGTTTAGTGAAATAATTCAGATACAAAGGGACACATATTTATGATTTCACTAATATGAAATAACTAGAATATGCAAACCAACAAAGACAGGAAATAAAGTACAGGTTACCAGGGGAGGCAGGAAGGGGCCATGGGGATTTAGTTCACAGCGTGGGATTCCCCTTTGGGTGATGGGAAGTTTGGTAATGGACTGTGATGAGAGCAGTGCAACCCTGTGAATGTGTTCAATCCGACTGGATGGTTTGCTTGGGAGTGGTTGAGATGGGAAAGTTTACGTTGCATGTGTTTTCACAATTAAAAAAGCAACTAAGAGACAGGGACAATTAAATTCAATACATGAATCTAGATGGGATCTAATAATAGCAGAGAAAAGGTTCAAAGGAAATTATTGGTACATGTGAAAAATTGGAATACAGACTGTAAGCTTTATATTAATGTTAAATTTCTTGAACTTGGTAATTGTAAGGAAGGTGTTTACATAAGTGAATATCATTGTTTTTAGGAAATATACATGGATATATTAGGTATTCAAGAAGCATCATGTATTCAACCTATTCACAAATATTCAGAAAACAGACAGACATGAATGGATGGATCGATAGAATGACACAGAAAATGTGACAAAATATTAAAATTGGTGGATCTGGGTATCTGAAGGGGGTATGTTGGAGTTCTCTGTATGAGTTCTATGTGATTTTTACAACTGCCCTGCAAGGTTGGAATTATTTTTAAATAAAATGTTAAAAAAGAGAACCCCATACTAATTAAACAATTCTCCCCTCCCCCAGCCCAGGGAAACCACCAGTCTGATTTGTCTCTATAGATTTATCTATTCTGGGTATTTCTTATAAATGGAAACACACAATATATGACCTTTTATATCCGACTTCTTTCATTTAATATGTTTTCAAGGTTCATCTACATCCAAATCAGTCTCAGTACTTTATTCATTTTTAAAAATCTGAATAATGTTCAAGTTTCATGTATGTATCAGAACTTCATTCTTTTAATATTCCATTGTATGTATATGATTTATTTATCCATTCATGTTGTGATGGACATATGGACTGTTTTCACCTTTTATCTCTTATCAACAGTGCTGCTATGAACATTCGAGTAAAAGTTTTGTTTGAACACAGGTTTTCCCTTCTTTAGGGTGCATACCTAAGGAGTGGAATTGCTGGGACATGGTAATTCTATGTTTAACGTTCCGAAGAAATGCTCAACTGTTTTCCAGGGCGGTTGCACCTTTTTACATTCCCACCAACAAGGTACATTTCTCCATATCCTTATCAGCACTTGTTATTTTTCAAAAAATCACCCTACTAGTGGGTGTAAAGTGGTAACCATTGTGGTTTTGACTTGCATTTACCTAATGACTAATGATGTTGAGCATATGTTCATGTACTTGTTAGCCATTCATATATCTTCTTTGGGTAAATATCTACTCAAGTCCTTTGTCCGTTTTTAATTGGGTTGTTGGTCATTTTGCTGTTGAGGTGTAAGATTTCTTGCTATATTCTGGATACTAGACCTTTATGCAATATATGGTTTACGAATATTTTCTTCCATTCTGGAGGTTTTCTTTTCACATTCTTGATAATGTTCTTTGATGCACAGAAGTTTTTTAATTTTGATAAAGTCCAATTTAAATAATTTTTCTTTTGTTGCTCATGGTCTTTGACTCATATCTAAGAATCCATTGCCAAATCCAAGTAATGAAGATTTACTATTTTTTTCTTCTAAAATTTTTATGGCTTTAGCATTTATATTTAGGTCATTGGTCCATTCTGAGTTAACTTTTGTATATGGTATGAGGTTGGGGTCCAATTTCAATCTTTTTTTTTTTTTTTTGCATGTGGATATCCAGTTGTCCAACACCATTTGTTGAAAACACTATTTTTTCCCCATTGAATGGACTTGTCAACCTTGCTGAAAATCAATTGGCCATAGATATCTGTGTTATTTCTGGACTCCCAATTTTCTTTCATTATTCTATATGCCTTCCCTTATGATGCACCACATTGTATTTATTTATTTATTTATTTATTTATTCTTAATGTATTTTTAAACTTTATTTTGAAATATTTTCAAACTTACAGGGAAGTTTCAAAAAAAATAAAATAACAATAAAGAGAACCCCAATATACCCACTGCCTAGATACCCAGGTTTACCAACTTTTAACATTTTGCCCCATTTATTATCTTATTCTATCCAACTATCATCTTCTAAAATTTAAGAGTAGGTTGCATACATCATACTCCTTTAACACTCAATACTTGCATGTATATTTCCTGGGAATAGGATATTCACTTCTGCAACCACATTAAGTCCAGTTACCAAGTTCAAGAAATTAAACAGTAACATAGGCTCACCGTCTATATACCCACTTTTCACATGTTCCAATAACGTCCTTTTGAACTTTTACTGCTCCATTATTAGATACAGTCCAGGATCAGGTGTTACATTTAACTGTCATCGTTTCTTTAGTCTCTCCCTTTTAAAAACTGTGGTAACATATACATATATATATATTTACACATACACACATATATACATGCACAACATTTCAACCACTCCCAAGCATCAGTTCAGTGGCATTCATTACACTCATAATGTTATGCTACCATTACCAAAAATTTTTCATCACTTCAAACTGAAACTCTGTATCTATTATGAATTAACTTTCCATTAACTCTCTACCTACTCCCCGCCTCCTGTAACTTGTACTCTACTTTCTGTCTCTATGAATTTGCATATTCTAGTTATTTAATATAAGTGGAATCATACAATATTTTGTGTTTGGCTTATTTCAGTCAACACGATGTCCTCAAGATTCATCCATGGTGTAGCACGTATCAGAACTTCAATTCATGTTATATATAGAACACATTTTGTGTATCCATTCATCTGCTGATGGACACTTGAGTTGCTTCCACCTTTACCTACTTTGAATAATGCTGCTATGAAAATTGGTACAAAAATCTGAGACCTTGCCTTTGATTCTTTGGGGTACATACCTAGAAGTATTGCTAGGTCTTATGATGGCTCTATGCTTAACCCTGTGTGTGGCTGCACCATTTTACATATCCACTAACAATGTTTGAGGGTTCCTATTTCTCCTTTTGGTTTGTTTGGAATTACAAAACAATAATGTAATAGTACTGGTACTTATATTTACCCATATAGATATCATTACTGGAAATCTTTATTTATTCACGTAGCTTCAATCTATTGTCTAGCTTCTCTTTTCAACCTGAAGAACTCCCATTAGCATTTCTTATAGGATGGTCTAGTGGTGACAAATCCCCTCAGCTTTTGTTTACCTGTCAATGTCAATCACTTTCTCATGTGTGAAAGACATTTTGCTGGATATATAATTCTTGGTCAGCACTTAAAATATGTCATATCTCTGCCTTCTTGCCGCCATGGTTCCTGATGAGAGACTGGCACTTCATCTTACTGAGACCTCTTTGTATATGACATATTACTTTTCTCTTGTAGCTTTCAGGATTCTCTCTTTGTCTCTGGCATTCAGCAATGTCTCAGTGTGGATCTCTTTGAGTTTACCTGGTTTAGCTTATTGGATATGTGTATTTATTAAATTTGGAAAGTTTTCAGCTATTATTTCTTTGAATATTCTTTCGGTCCCTTTCTCTCTTTCTTCTCCTTCTGGGACTCTGATAATGGATATATTGGTACACTTGATTTGTCTTCAGCTCTATGTGGTTCCTTTTTATGATTTCTATTTTATTTTATTTTTTGTTCATATATTATTTTTTAAATTTCCTTTAGCTTTTTGAGCATATTTAATATGTAAGACAATTAAAAATTCTTTCTTTGGTATATCCAGAATCTGGTTTTCCTTGTTGATTGGCTTCTATTGCTTTATCTTGCTCCTTTGTTTGGGCCATCATTTCCTGTTTCTTTGCATGCCTTGTACTGTTGTATTGAACACTGAATATTTTAATATTATAATGTGTTATCACTGCAATTTATGCTCTGAAGCATCTGTTCCTTAAATTTGTATTAAGCTAGTGTATGACAGAGATTTCCTTGAAGATTTCCAGGGGCTAACACCACCACCACCACCACCAACAAAAGCCACCTTTCCCAGTCTTTGCAGATTAACCTGTGTGAGTGCTCTTCTTCAGAGCTTAGCCTGCCTGATAATGAGTCTAAAGAACAGCCCAAGGTGAAAGTGTAGGGTCCTTCATAGTCTTTTCTGAGCATATGTCTTACTCTGGGCATGTACGTGTGGCCTTAGGAAGTCCTCCCGTACGTGGATCCATCTTTCCCTAGGAAACAGTCTTTCCTCTTGATCCCAATGCTACACTGTATGCCCATTTCTGGCAATCCCTTGCCCCAGACAACTTTCATTTGCTATTCTCCCGCAATGTCTTAGTTGCCCTGCAAGTTGCCTCTACATGCAGGGCATGCTCTGGGTCAGCTAGCTTGTGACAGTGTCCTGGTTCAGTTCTTCCGGCTGTTACCAGACAGACTGGCACAGATATACACGCACTCTAGAATGTGCACAAAGGATATTCTGCTCCTTCTGAACCTGCAACCAGGAATCTGCACTGGGAACACAGTCAGGTCGGCACTAAGCCATGGAGGGGGTGGGTAAAATCCAGTGAGAATACGGGAATCATGGGGTTTTCCTACTGTTTTTAAGTTGCCTTTTTTCTTTATTTCCCAGTTTCCCAGTTACTGCAACCCTTTAACTGTTTTCTGAAGCTCTGAGAAAGATGGCTTTACCAGTTTTTGCTTGTTTTTGTGTGAAACTTCAGTTGGGACTTGGAACACTAGAGCACCTCACTTCACCATCTCAGTGACATCACTCTCATAATGTTTTGAACACTGTAGCATTGTAGTTTTTCTTTTCTTTTTCTTTTTTTTTTTAGGTTACTGGGCCTTGGGGTTAAACCTGGGACTTCGTGTATGGAAAGCTGGTGCTCAATCACTGAGCCATATCAGCTCCCCTGAGTTGGTTTTCTCGTTGTTTGCTTTTTTGTTTGTTTGTTTTGTTTTTGTTGTTGTTGTTCTGTTTGTTTTGTTTTTAGGAGGCACTGGGGACTGAACCTGGGACCTCCCATGTGGAAAGCAGGCACTCATCTGCTTGAGCCACATCTGATCCCTAAATGCTATTCTTTTTTTTTTTTTTTTTCAAGGAGGTAAGGGGGATTGAACCCAGGTCCTAGTACATGAGAAGCAGGCGCTCAACCACTGAGCTACGTCAGCTCTCCTGTAGTGTCAGTAAATGTGAGTGCTTCAACTTTGTTTAGGTTTTCTCTTTGGGGAGCCTTACAATTCCATATGAATTTGAGGATTGGTTTTCCATCTCTGAAAAAAAAAAAAAAAGACTGCATTGGATTTGTAGATGGCTTTGAATAGTATTGCCATCATAACAATATTAAGTCTTCCTATCCAGGAACACAGAATGTCTTTCCATTTATTTAGGTCTTTTAAAATTTCTTTTGGCAATGTTTTGTAGTTTTAGGTGTAGGTGTTTTTCTCCTCCTTGGTTAAATTTATTCCGTGGCATGTTATTTCCCTGTATGCTAAAATAAATGGAACTGTTTTCTTAATTTCTTTTTTGGATTATTCATTGCTGGTGGGTAGAAAAACAACTGATTTTTGCATGTTGATCACAAACCCTGCAACTTTGCTGAATTCATTTATTAGCTCTAATAGTAATTTTGTGAATTCTTTGGTATTTTCACTATACAGGATCATGTCACCTGCAAACAGAGGTGGTTTCACGTCCTTCTTTCCAATTTGGATGCCTTTTATTTATTTTTCTTGCCTAACTGTTTTGCCTAGAACTTTTAGTACAATGTGGAAAGCAGGCATCCTAGTCTTATTCATGATCTTAGAGGGAGAGCTTTCAGTTTTTCACCACTAGGTATGGTGTTAGCTGTGGAATTTTCATAAATGCCCTTTATCACGTTGGGAAAATTCCCTTCAATTCATAGTTGGATTTTTTTCAAGCGACTTCTCTGTGTCAGTTGAGATGATCATGTTTTTTTTCTTTCCTTATCTCTATTACTGTGGTATATTCCACTTACTGATTTCCTTATAGTCAATCCCCCTTGCATCACAGGATGAAGTCTCGCTTGTTATGGTGCATGGTCTTGCTGCTACGTGGTTGAGTTCAGTTTGCCAGTATTTTGCTGAGGATTCTTCATCCATATTCATAAGGACACTGGCCTCTAGATTTTTTTGTTGTTGTTGTGTTTTTGTCTGCCTTTGGTGTCAGAGTAATACTGGCTTCACAATATCTATTTCTTCTTGCATGAGCTTTGGTAGTTTGTGCCTTTCAAGGAATTAATCCATTTCACCTAAGTTGTCGAATTTATTGGCATAGAGCTGTTCATAATATTCTCTTATAATATTTTAAATATCTGTAGAATTTGTACGGAAGGTCCCTCATCCTTGATATTGTTAATTTTCACATTTTATCTTTTTTCCTTATTATCTGGCTAGAGGTTTATCAATTTTACTGATCTCAAAGAACTTACTTTTTTGTTTCATTGATTTTTCTCTATTGTTTTTCTGATTTCTATTCACTGGTTTCTCTTCTGACTTTTATTATTTCATTTATTCTGCTTACTTTGGGTTGAATTTGCTCTTCTTTTTCTGGTTATAAGGTAGAAACTGAAGTCATTGCTTTGATACCCTTTCTTCTTTTCTAGTAGGCAATTCTAACACCTATGTCTGCTTTGGGTTGGTGACAATTAATTTTATTATTGTGGGTCATATATTCCTGCTTTTTTACATTGCTGGTAATTTTTTTCCCCGGATACCAGATATTGTGAACCTTATATTTGTGGGTGCCTGGTAAGTCTGTATTCCTAAACATACTATTGAACTTTGTTCTAGGATGTATTTACAACATCTGGGAACAGTCTGATCCTTTTAGCTCTTGCTCTCATGTTTTGTTAAGTGGGATCAGAACAGTGCTTATTCTGGGGTTAATTATTCTCCATTTCTGAGTGAAGCCCTCTCTGGATTTTATACCCAATGCCCTGGTTGGTGGATATAGCCTAATCCTTTTAGGCAGTTCTCTCCCAGGCCTTGAATAGTTTCCTCACACACAAACATTGATTAAAATACTCCACTGAATAGCAGATGCAAACCCTCCATAGCTATCTGCACCCCAGCATGATATATCACTTCATCCATCAATATCTCAGTTTTTACCTATAAAAGAGAGGAGCTTTTTCTTAGCATAACCACAATAACAGGATCACATCTCAAATTAACAATAATTCTTTAATATCAACTATGCAGGGTTTTGTGTTCAAGTTTCCCAAATCATCTCATAATTTATTTTTTAATTTTTTAAAATTTTTTACAGTTTGTTTGAATCAGCATTCAAATAATGTGCATGCATTATGACTGGCTGGTGTATTGTTTAAGTCTCTTTCAATCAATAGCAGGAGCTGGGAAGCTATAGTTTGTGGGCTAGCTACTTGTTTTTGTAAATAAAGTTTTATTTAAACACAGTTGCAGACATTTGTCTATGGCTGCTTTCATGCTACAACAGTAGAGGTGAATAGGCTGGTCCACAAGGCTTAAAATATGTACTATCTGTCCCTCCACAGGAAAAGTCTGCCAACCCCTGACCTGGAGAATTTACCTCCATCTCTCTTATTGTCATTGCATTTTGTTGTTGAAGAAACCCATGGTCTGGACTTAGCTTCTCATGCCTGTGTTGTCATAGAACAAGTTCCTCCGTCCTCTGTATTTCTTTTCACTTGCTGGTTAAATCTAGAGGTTTGATCAGATTTAGAATTTGTTGGCACGTCCACTGAGAGCCATACGTCTCAGTCTCTTTTTGTGATGTTGGCAGCCATCAGCGATCACTGCCCAGATCTAGTAAATCACTAGAGGTGAAAAAAATGGTGACATTATAATCCTATCGTCTTTTTTTTTTTTTTTTTTTTTTACCGGGAGGTCCCGGGTATCAAACCCGGGTCCCTCCATATGGGAGAGGGATGCCCAACCATTTGAGCCACATCTGTCCCCCCTATCGTCTTCTTTTAAAACGGAAATACTTCTATAAAGAGGAACTTTCCTTCATCAACTACATGGCTACACAGTGATACAGTCTATAGGAAGGGTGGGAACATGCTTGATTATTTCCCTTTATTACTATCTGGGTTTTCAAAATAATGAGCTGGTTGCCTAGCGTCTTCCAAACGTGAGCAGTGAACTGCTGTTCTTGTTTCCGTATCATTACGAATTCAGGCATCGAAACATACTTGCTGTGTGTGAGACCTGACAGTTATGCTCACGATGCTCCAGGCAGCACCTCTGGCCAGTGGGAGCCCCTTCAAGCTGGCTCCTAAGTCCTTCTGATTCGACTCGAGCCACATCTGAGCCAGTGCCGCAGGCTCGTCTAACACCTGCTCGGGCCTGGCATTGGCAGCCGCACCTGAGCACTAGAGGTGCCCACTGGCCTTGGGCTGACTGTTGCAGTTTCTAAGACTTTTATTGGACGGAGCTGGTAAATACCCATTTAAAAAAAATAAAATCACGAGTTCATACTAATAATTCTAATTCAATACAGGACTAAGTCTTTTTAGATAACCATAACAATGCTAATTTGTATCTCTTTCATTCTTCTCCTCAACCTGTTTCTCAATGATACTAATATACTTGCTTATTTGCTTGATTCCACGACACAGAATACATATACAGCAGGCTCAGAATAACTACGCTTCCACCAGCAGTAGGGTTGCCAAAAACGGCTCAAGATTTTTTTGCAAGTGTTTATACTTTCAGAATGGATCTTAATAGAGATGAACAGTTGAGTCATTATGTTTTAAAGTCATCTGGAATATTCCTTCCTGTATAGCTATACCACCAACTGTATAAACAGTTTTGTTTCATTTTGGTTTTGAATATTAGGGATTGCTCTGTAAATTTAATTTTGATTTATAATTATACAAAACATTAGATTGTTTCAAAGTAAATTTATTCAAATAAGACATATTAAAAGAACCATAGCTTTTATTCCTATTCCCTCACCCTTTTCCTTGCCATCCTCTATAGATAACCTTTTATAAAAGATGGATGGGTTACCCTTCCATTTCCTCAATATAAGCAAATACTTAGGTATATTCATACCCCTTTCATTTCCTAGGTGAATAGGTAGAACACTGTACATACTTTTCTCCTGATTTCCATGCCTTTTCATTTAACCCTCTGGTGGGGATGGCTGAGCTTGAAATTCCTGCCAACCTTAATATCAAAGTAGAAAGTTGATTAAAAAGAATTAAAAATTAGTCTTTCTCCCAGAACTGATCTGGGGATTGAGGTCCACGCCCACTGGATTCATTTAATTTTGTGTTAAGAAAATTAATTGCTTTTCTCCTCCACTGAACTGTAAACACTTGGCGAAAGCAGGTCACTGTTTTCGTCCGTGTAGGAGGCAGCCCATGGCAGGGGCTTAGCCACCCGGCGCTGCTGAAAGGATGCTTCCCCGGCACCGCGGGGAGCAGGGTCCACCCCACTCCTCCATCCTGGCGGCGGCTCTGCAGGCCGCCAGCAGAAGCTCTCCCATCAGGGAGCCTGGCCCACCAAGGGGGCCCTTCCTAAGGGGAGCTGCGCCCGCAGCCCGCCCCCGGCCCTGGCGCACGGCCTCACCGCCGCTCGGACGGCTCCCCGGCTGCGCTCGCCGAGGCGGGATGACGTGCCGTCCCCATCACCCGCGCGTGGAAGGCGGCAGAGACCTCGTCCCTGGTCCCTGGCCTTGGACACAAGCACCGCCTCCCCCCGACCCCCGTCCCCCAGCCCTCCTGTGCGCCTCGCCGTCTCGCTCGGCTCTGCGCTCCGGGCAGCCTCCACCACGCAGTCAAGACTCAGGTCTATCTGCCACTCTGGCTCTCCAACTGGCAGCCTCAAAAGTTCCAGACGGAATTTTTCTAGCCCACAAGTGTAAGCCTGTGACTCCCTGCTTAGAACTCTTCCATTCTCTTCACTGCCTAAAAGGGAACCCCTCTGCAGGAAAACCAGGCCCTCTGAGCATCCTGCCCGCCTCAGGGCATCTCCTTCCTCCCCAGCCCACCACATCCTGTGCTCCAGCAATACGGTGTCCTTCACTCTTCCTGCTTTCCATGCCTCCTTACCTTTGCAGGTGGTGTCCCGTGTCTTGCACATGTAATCACCCCGCCTTCTACACACACACACACACACACACACACACACACACAGAGCCTGGGAAATTCCTGCTCTGTTTCTGAGCCTCAGCTCAAAAGCTGCCTGCTATAGAAAGTCGTATCTGACCCTCCCCAGCAGCCCAGGGGTCTCCTTCAGGGTCCTCAGTGCTCTGGACCCTCATTTTGACGGCCTAACCATAGCAGCAGTGGCTGGTGTGCAGGCTGCTCCCAGGAAGCCTTCAGCCCTGGCAGGCAGGGTTTTCTTCTCCATCTCCTGCCCCCACACCCAGCCCGGGGGTGCGCAGTGCATGCTTGCAGACTGGTGGCATGAAGATTCTTGCCTCAGTGGGATCTCTTAGTGTGCAGCAGCCTCCCTCTCCTGCCCCCGTAAAGGGAATATTTTAATTGACTTTCGTTTGCACAACTCTCATAGCTAGCTTATGACTTCTGTTTTAAAAAATGTTTGATTATATTTGATTCCAAATCCGAGCCACAACATCAGAGGCTCCTCCTCCAGGGCGGCCGCCCTCTGAGACAGCTCTTCAACGCAGTTCCATTTAGTCTGCGTGGCCGAGTGCCAGTGAGGGCAGGGCGGCACCAGGCTGTGAGCTCCGAGTGACACGGGGGAATGACACAACCCCTGGCCCTCAAGGGACTCTGGCTGAAGGTACTTGTCAGTGAAGCAAAGTGGAAGAGCACAAACGGTGGGGGAACCGGAGGCCATGGGAGTGTCCTTCCCGGGGGCAAACACTAGGAAAGACTCGGTGATATGGCTGGCTTTCCGGAGAGGAAGGATTTAATTGCAAGCACTGAGATGGGAAAGACTTTGAGTAAAGTCAATAAAATAGTCCAATGATAGCAGCTGGAGTTACAGCCTGCTGCAATAGAAGGAAAAGGAGGGAAATAAACTCTTCATTGATTGGAGCGATGGGAAGAAACTCGCGACAAATGGTGCTCATGAGTCCCAATTTGTTTCCAAGAATAACTCAATAAGCTCTTTTATCTAAAGAGAGACGTGTCCACTTTCCTCCACGGGGCCAGGCCAGAGGAGCCTTCTTGAAAGTCTGATCCTGAACAGCCTTTATTTTTTCCCCATTTCATTTCAAGTATTTCTGTTCTAACAGCAGAGCTGTTCTTGGTTGGAGGTGCAGCCAGGGGTTTGAGTTACAGCACTTCTAGACCTACTGACGAGATAATCCCAGCCCTGGCCAGAGGCTATCAGACCTTGCAGTCCTCCAGGCTCCTTTCTCCTTCCCACCTGTGGGTGTGGGCCTTGCCCACGGCAGCCTCCAAGCATGCAGACTGTAAAGGTTCGAGCAGTGACTTCTCCTGGTAAATCGAGTGGCATGTGCTCAAGGTGGGGTGTTACCTCTAGCCTGACTGCAGAGCAAGAACTTTCTGGTTATATCCATGTGATGCGTCTGGCCTTGTAGTACTTTTATTTCTCATCTTAATTTAAAAAGTGAGCATTCTGGTGCCTGCCTCAGTTTCCTGGGTGTTTAACTCAGCGTAATTCGTGGGCCAAAGCATCTCAGGGCAGTGATGCACCAGTGGGTCTCCAGGGCAGACGCCCACCCCCTCAGCCTGGCCTGACCTCTGCACCCCCTCTTCCGATTTCGGCTGGCCCTTCTGTTACACGTGCCACAGGCAACTCTGGATTTGATTGTAGCTGGGTCCCATGAGTCATTGTTAGGCCAACGGGAGACTTTTACGAAACACACGCTTTCCTTAGTTGCCACCATCCCTTCCCCATTTTCCCTGGAGCATTATTCCAATGATCACAGTCACAGCTGCTATCCCCAAATTGTGGGGATGTTTTCAAAGGCCAGCTGTAAATGTCAGCAGGTACCTGCCAGCATGACTGACAGCTAACGGGAGCTGCCTCTCTGTGACAGGTAACTGGGAGCTGGACCAAGAACACGCACCATATGCCGATTTCCAAAGCCAACGGACCCGGGATTGGTAAGGAGGGTTTACATTTTCTCATAGACTCTAAGAACTTTAGTTTTTGAATCATCTTAATTGTTAAATACACATGCATCTTAAAATATGTGTACCACTTCCCTGTATTTATCTGGAGAGCATGATTCTACCAATCACTGCCATCTTCCTTAATTTTGCAAATTCTTCAGAGTTAAGGTTCTGAAAGATCACACTAGGGCCACTTGAGAGGTTCATTTCAGTTAACGGCCCTCCTTCAGGCAATCTGGCTGCCTGGACCGCAGGTTTTTCCCTGTAGAAAACAGCATAAGTGAGGCACGGGGACTTTGAAAGACTATCTTGGCAGAGCTGCAAGGCCTAAAATGGACAGTGAAAGTGAAACTGTGGGAGTTATTTAGTCTTTATGTTGGGAACTGACATTTTATAAACAACTCATCCGTTTGCCCCCCCCCCCCAAATATTTTTAACTAACTTTTAAGAATTAAGTGACCAGAGTCATATCTGGCACATGAGTATTAGCTCTTAGTTCTATTTTGTGATGGTTTTGTGGCCTATCAAAATACTCTTTTACTTGAAAGTAAAATTTAATTAGCCACGTGATAAGATAGGTTGCTGAGATATCCCTTCATTCACCAATTAAACCTCTTTTGATTGCACACCGCTCACACGAAGCAGCGCTCGGCTCTGGAAGGATGGCGTGTACGGCTCAGTGTGCCATGGGGCTGCCGCGAAACGGGTTGGCTTTTATAAAGGGGATTTTACCTAGGGTAAAAGCTCACAGTTCCGAGGCCGTGAGTTGTCCAAATCAAGGCACCAGCAGAGATTCTTTCTCACCCAAGTCAGCTGCCAAATGGTGAAGCAAGAGGGCTGCTGAGCTCTGCTGAGGTCCACCGTCTCCTGGAGCTCAGCTGTGGGCACCCAGGCACAGGGCTTGTCTCTCTCTGGCCTCCTCTCAGTCTCGGCCGCTCCGCTTTCTTCCTGAGCTCAGCTGTGAGCTGTCAGGCGCATGGCAGGGCTCGTCTCCTGAGCCCTGAGCTGCTCCGTGGGCCCAGCCCCTCTGGGGCCTCTTTGAGCCTCTGCTGGCTCCAGTCTCGGGGACCTCTCTCAGCCCTCAGGGCTTCTCTGTTTTCCTGCAGTGCTCTCTCTCTCACATGGAAGGACCAATATGGCAGTTTCCTTTTCCTCCGTGTCTCCGTTTATACCAGCTCCAGTAAGAGGGTGGAGACCCAAGCTGAGTCGCGCCTCACTGACCTAGTTAAATCAAAAGGGCCTCATGCCCAAGCAATGGATTAGTTAAAAAACACAATCCTCCTCTTTTTGGGATTCCTAAAAGAACTTCAAGCTGCCACAGGTACAAAGATAAGTGGTAGGTGACATGGCATTGTCACTTGGAATTTAGTGACATGAGAAGGTTCAAATTCTGCCACGTCCTAGCTGAGTGGTATCAGAATTTTTGCAGCCTCGGTTCTATTGTTTAGAAAATGGGAAATCTAACACTTTCTTGTCTCATTCATTGTAAGGATTAAATAAGGCATGATATTTAAAGAACCCCATGGCCAGCACATAATAATGCACAATAAGTGCTAACTACTAGTGTCGATATTATTGTTTTTGTTTTTCTGTGTGTTTAATTTAATGAGGTAAATAAGCATATGATCAATTATAAAATAAGGCACAAACAAAATACATGTTACGAAGGAGATCCACAAATCTCTGATGGGATGGCAAGGAATGACCAATTAATTCCAAATTTCCTAGCAACTTCTTCCACCAGATATCCACAAGACTCACTCTCTTATGCCTCAAATCTTTGCTAAAATTCCATTTTCTTAATGAGGCCTTCCTGACAACCCTAATTTAAATGGTACCCACACCCACACCCCCACCTCTTTCTCTTGATTAGTTGACTCCAGAGCACTGACCACTTTCTCACATACTACACAATTTCCTTACTTTTGTTTGTGGTGGACTGAATTATGTGCCCCAAGTTTATATGTCTTCTTGCTCTTCATGTGCATCCCTGTGGGTGTGAACCTGTTATAATGAGGACTCTTGAAGATGTTATCTTAGCTATGGTGTGCCTCGACTGAATGCCATTGGGCCTCACTCTGGAGTACTGGAAGCCTTTATAAGCAGGAGAGATTCTCAGAGAGAGAAAGCCACGGGGAGAGGCCAGAACCAGAAGTCAACGGGAAGCAGAAGAGACAGGAGCAGACATCATCCTGTGCTGGGAAAGCCAAGGAAGCCAAGGATTGCTGGCCAGTTAGGATGCTACAACCCGGGAACAAGCAGGCCTTCTAGCAACACCTCGACTTGGACCGGTGGCCCCTGAAACCATGGACCAACATGTCCCTGTTGTTTAAGCTGAGCCGTGTGTGGTACTTGAGGTAGCAGCTCAGGAGGACTAAGACGCTGCCATTCATTGCCTGGCCTCACGAGACAGGGCTGTTGTCTGGCGGCTCACTGCTGTGCTCCCACCACCGAGATCGACCCCCCAGTGAGGGACTGCCACGTGCCAGGTGGTGGAGATCCACGGGGAGCACAAACTCTCATGGTCCCTGCTACTGTGATGCTCGGAGGAGTGGACAGAACTTCAGCGGTGAGATGAGGTGTGTGTGGGGAGAACGGGCAGCTCCAGGACTGAGCTGAAGAAAAAGGAAGAGGGGCACGGAGGGCTGGGGAAAGGGATGGCGGGATGCCATGGAGGACAAGGAGAAGGGATGGAATGAGTCTAGACTTCTTCAGGTAGTGGCGACATGGATGGTTTGGGGGAAGGAGAAGTGCCCGGCCTGACCTTTGGTTTGGAGCCCTTTGCTGACATGAGAAAGACAGGCGTGAAGGAAGCTGGAGGCCAGGGGACAACACACCCTTTGCGTTCTCTCAATCCTGTCTCTTTTGGCAGGGTCTTTATTCACCTAGACTGCTCTTTTTTCTCATTGGCCTCTCTCTGCTCTACAGAGTCACCTGTATTGTGTGTGTGTTTTAAAACTATTTGTTTAGAAATAATTATAGATGTGCAAAAAAAAAAAAAAAAAAAAAACATGACAGAAATCATCAAGAGTGATCCCGTGTACCTTTCCCCAGTTTTCACCAATGGTCGCATCCTGGCAGGTTTTAGTTTTGTTCTGTTTTCACTCTTTCGACAGCCCTCCCCTAAATTTCTAAATTATTTATATTCCTCACCATAGGCCTCAGATACTATTTCAGCCTTTGAAACACTAGCTTTTAGGAAAAAAATCTTGACCCAAACAACTTTACTGACTCAAAGAATGCGCCATACATATATAACCGTCGTCTTTTCACTTGTAAATGGACAGGGTAAGATGCAGGAAGCACATTTCACCCCTTCTCTCCAACTGCCTGCAGCCATGACCCCTGGACAGAAAGCATGTAGAAGGTAGAAGGCATACTGGGGAAGAAAACCACAATTCAAAGCACCAGAACTGGTGTGAGTTTAGCATTTTGTTCCTACAGATACCCCTAGGTGAACTCAATGCAGCCCCACACCCAGAAGTGGGCCTTAGGTCCAGGAGAAGAGAGCTAGCAATGGTTCAAGAAGCAGGAAAGGGCTCCTAATGTTCAGATAGAGTGTGGAAGTTTTTTCTTTCCTTTTAAAACTTTTTCTCAGTTCTCTTCCACCCAAGATCCCAAGCAATTTGTGGTGACAGCAGCAGCAGCGGCATCAGGGGCTGGTAGGATATAAAAACTCTGAGGCAGAGGAATCTTTCTTTTCAACCAAGAGGGTGGGGTGAAGCCCCTTGCTGTTTTCTCTCCTGGGCCTGTGGCTGCTTAGCTCTGACAGGGCACAGCCAAGGCTGACATAAGTGCCCAGTGCCAAGTTCTGAGCAACCAGCAGGACAATCCTAACAATCAAGGTTGAGCCAAAAATCAAAGAGCTGTGGTAACTCACAGCCTCCTGCCACTAAAACCCTGTAAAACAGAAAGAAATAGAGCATCTAAGTAAAATACAACCTAACCAGATGCCTAAACACCAGCAAAAAATTACGAGCCATACTAAGAAAATAGAAAACATGGCTCAAGAAAAGGAATACATCAAAGTCCCAGAAGAGATGCAGAATTTGAGAGAATTAATCAGTGAGATGAGCACAAATTTCCAAAATCAAATTAATGAGATGAAAGACAATATAGTTAAAGAGATAAATGACATCAAGAAGTCATTGAGCAAACGCAAAGAAGAATTTGAAATCCTGAACAGAAAAGTAACGGAGTTCATGGGAATGAAAGACACAATAGGTGAAGTCAAAAATACATTTGAGGGGGAAGCGGCTGTGGCTCAACCAGTAGGGCTCCCGTTTACCATATGGGAAGCCCCGGGTTCAGTTCCCGGGGCCTCCTGGTGAAGGCAAGCTCGCCCGCACGGCGTGGTTAGCTGACCCAGCGAGCACAAGCAGCAAGGGGGGGATAAATGAATAAATAAATAAAAATATTAAAAAAAAAATACATTTGAGGCATACAACAGCAGACTCGAAATGATAGAAGAAAGAATAAGTGATACCAAAGACAGAGCAGCTAAAATTGAAGAGTGAGAAGAACAGAGAGAGAAAAGAATGGAAAAAATTGAGCTGGGGCTCAGAGAGTTGAATGACAACACAAAACGCAACAACATACGTGTCATGGGAGTTCCAGAAGAGGAAGAGAAAGGAAAAGGGGCAGAAAGAGTATTTGAGGAAATAATAGCTGAAAATTTCCCAACTCTCATGAAAGAAATGAACTTACATGCCAAGAAGCACACCGTACCCCAATCAGAATAAATCCAAATAGACGTACGCCAAGACACATACTACTCAGGAGGTCAAATGTAAAAGATAAAGAGAAAATTCTCAGAGCAGCAAGAGAGAAGCAAATGATCACATACAAAGGACGTCCAGTAAGACTTTGTGCAGATTTCTCTTCAGAAACCATGGAGGCGAGAAGACAGTGGTATGATACAATTAGGAAACTGAAAGAGAAAAACTGCCAGCCGAGAATTCTTTATCCAGTATTCACAAACAAACAGAAACTAAGAGAGTTTGCAAAAAAGAATCCACCTATGCAGGAAATATTAAAGGAAGCCTTAGAACCTGAAAGAAAAAGACAGGAGAAAGAGGCTTGGAGGAGTGTATAGAAGAAAGAAAAGCAGAAAGGATAACCAAAAGAGTAAAAAGAGAGACAAAAACAAGATGACATATGAAAACCAAAGAATAAAATGGAGGAAATAAATAGTGCAATTTCAGTAATATCATTGAATGTGAGTGGATTAAATTGTCCAATCAAAAGATACAGGCTGACAGATGGATAAAAAAAAACATGAGCCAACCATATGCTGCTTACAAGAAAATCACCTCAGACCCAGGGATACAAACTGGCTGAAGGTAAAAGGTTGGAAAAAGATATTCCACGTGAATAGTAAACAGAAAAGGGCAGGGGTAGCTATACTAATATCAGACAAAACAGACTTCAAATGCAAAAAAGTTATGAGAGATACAGAAGGCCATTATATATTAATAAAAGGGACGATCCACCAGGAAAATATAACAGTCATAAATATCTATGCACCTAACCAGGGTGCCCCAAAATATATGAGACAAACTCTGGCAAAACTGAAGGGAGAAAGAGACATTTCTACAATAATCGTTGGAGACTTCAACACCCCTCTCACATCATTAGATAGAACAACTAGACAGAAGATCAACAAGGAAACAGAGAACTTGAACAATATGATAAACAAGTTAGACCTAACAGACATATATATAACACTGCATCCAAACTCAGTGGGTTATACATTCTTCTCAAGTGCCCATGGATCTTTTTCCAGGATAGACCACATGTTAGGTCACAATTCAGCTCTCAATAAATATAAAAAGATTGAAATTATACAAAGCACCTTCTCAAATGATAATGGAATGAAACTAGAAATCAATAACAGACAGGAAAAAAGTAAATTTGCAAATGTGTAGAGGCTGAACAACATGCTCCTAAATATTCGGTGGGTCAAAGATAAAATTGCAAGTGAAATAAGTAAATATATTGAAACAAATGAAAATGAGAACACAATGTATTGAAACTTATGGGATACAGCGAAGGCAGTCTTGAGAGGGAAATTTATAGCTCTAAATGCCTAGATTAAAAAACAAGAAAGAGCTAAACTCAAAGATTTAACTGAACAACTAGAGAAACTAGAAAAAGAACAGCAAACCAATCCCAAAGCAAGCAGAAGGAGAGAAATAATAAAGATTAGAGCAGAAATAAATGAAAATGAGAACAGAAAAACAATAGAGAAAATCAACAAAACCAAAAGCTGGTTCTTTGAGAAGATCAATAAAATTTACAAACCCCTCGCTAGACTAACAAAGAAAAAAAGAGAGAAGATGCAAATAAATACAATCAGAAACGAAAGGGGGGAAATTACAAATGACCTCACAGAAATAAAAAGAATCATAAGAGGATATTATGAGAAACTATATTCCAACAAACTAGATAACCTAGATGAAATGGACAAATTTCTAGAAACGCACAACCAACCTAAACTGATGCTACAAGAAATACAAGAACTTAACAAACCAATCACAATTAAGGAGATTGAATCCGTCATCAAAAATCTCTCATCAAAGAAAAGCCCAGGACCAGATGGCTTCATAGGTGAATTCTACCAAGCATTTTGAAAAGAATTCACACCAATCCTGTTTAAACTCTTCCAAAAAATTGAAGAGGAGGAAAAATTACCCAACACATTTTATGAAGCCAACATCACCCTAATACCAAAGCCAGATAAAGATTCCACAAGAAAAGAAAATTACAGACCAATCTCTCTAATGAACATAGATGCAGAAATTCTCAAGAAAATACTTGCAAATCGAATCTAACAGCATATCGAAAGACTTATACATCACGACCAAGTGGGATTTATTCCTGGTATGCAAGGCTGGTTCAACATAAGAAAATCAATCAATGTAATACACCACATTAACAAATTGAAGGAAAAAAACCACATGATCATCTCAATAGATGCAGAAAAGGCATTCGACAAAATCCAACATCCTTTTTTCATAAAAATACTTCAAAAGATAGGAATAAAAGGAAAATTCCTTAATATGATAAAAGGCATATATGAAAAACCCACAGCCAACATCATACTCAATGGGGAAAGGTTGAAAGCTTTCCCTCTAAGATCAGGAACAAGATAAGGATGCCCACTGTCACCATTGTTATTCAACATTGTACTAGAAGTTCTAGCTAGGGCAATTAGACAAGACAAAAAAATTAAAGGCATCCAAATAGGAAAAGAGGAAGTAAAACTCTCACTGTTTGCGGATGACATGATCCTGTATTTAGAAAATCCTGAAGTATCCACAACAAAGCTACTTGAAATAATAAATGAGTTCAGCAAAGTGGCAGGATACAAGATCAACACGCAAAAATCAGTAATGTTTTTGCACACTAGTACTGAACAACCTGAGGAGGAAATCAGGAGGAAAATTCCATTTTCAATAGCAACAAAAAGACTCAAACACCTAGGAGTTAATTTAATCAAAGAAGTACAGGACCTATATGCAGAAAACTACAAAACAATGCTAAAAGAAATTAAAAAAGACTTAAACAAATGGAAAGACATTCCGTGTTCATGGATTGGAAGAATAAATATCGTGAAGATGTCAATCTTGTCCAGACTGATTTATAGATTCAATGCAATACCAATCAAAATCCCAACAGCTTACTTTACAGAATTAGAGAAGGCAAATACCAAATTCTTCTGGAAGGGTAAGTGCACCCAAATAGCCAAAAACATTCTAAAAAAGAAGAGCAATATGGGAGGAATTTCACTGCCTGACCTTGAAACATATTACAAAGCTACAGTGGTCAAAACAGCATGGTACTGGCATAAAGATAGACATATCGATCAGTGGAATAGAATTGAGAACCCAGAAATAAACCCTCACCTATACAGTCAACTGGTTTTTGACAAACCTGCCAAGCCCACGCTGATGGGAAAAAACAGTCTCTTCAACAAATGGTGTTGGGAGAAGTGGATATCTATAACCAAAAGAATGAAAGAGGGCCCCTATCTCACCCCCTATACAAGAATCAACTCAAAATGGATCAAAGATCTAAATATAAAAGCCAGGACCATAAAACTACTAGAAGAAAATGTAGGGAAACATCTTCAAGACCTTGTAGTAGGTGGTGGTTTCTTGGACCTTACACCTAAAGCTCGTGCAACAAAAGAAAAAATAGATAAATGGGACCTCCTCAAAATTAAACACTTTTGCACCTCACAGGGCTTTGTCAGAAGGGTGAAAAGGCAGCCAACAATGGGAAAAAATATTTGGAAATCACATATCTGATAAGGGTTTAATATCCAGGATATATAAAGAGATGTTACAACTCAACAATAAAAAGACAAATGACCCAATTAAAAAATGGGAGAAAGACTTAAATAGACATTTCCCCGAAGGAGAAATACAAATGGCAAAAAGAGACATGAAGAAATGCTCAACATCACTCATGATTAGAAATGCAAATCAAAACTACAATGAGATATCATTTCACACCTATCAGAATGGCCACTATTTAAAAAGACAGAACTACAAGTGTTGGCGAGGATGTGGAGAGAGAGGAACACTTCCTCACTGTTGGTGGGAATGCAGGATGGTACAACCACTGTGGAGGACTGTTTGGCAGTTCCTAAAGAAGTTGAATATAGACTTGCCACGTGACCCTGCAATACCACTACTGGGTATATACCCAGAAGAACTGAGAGCTGTGACACGAACAGACATCTGCACACCGATGTTCATAGCCACATTATTCACCATTGCCAAAAGTTGGAAACAACCCAGGTGTCCATCAACAGATGAATGGATAAACAAACTGTGGTCTATTCACACGATGGAATATTATGCAGCTGTAAGAAGAAATGAAGTCGTAAAGCATATGGCAACATGGATGAACCGGAGGACATTATGTTGAGTGAAGCAAGCCAGACACAAAAGGACAAATACTGTCTGAATGCGTTACTATGAACCAAATATATTGTGTAATATATTGCTTGATTCAAAAAAAAAATTTATATGTATCCATTACATTTAATTGAGTAATGTATATATTTATTCATTGGTGTTTACTTTTTAGTTTTTAATTGTTTATATTTTCAATTATTAAATGTACAAAATAAAGTTAAAAAAAAAAAAAAGACAATAGCATTTACAATAGTTAAAAAAAATCCCTTAGATATAAATCTAACAAAACGTGTGTACGATCTTTATGCTAAAAATTATGAAGTGTTCATGAAATAATTCAAAGAAGGACTAAATAAATGGAAGGCCATACTGAAGTAATGGATTGGAAGACTCAACATAGTTAAAATTGTTTTACAGATTTAACATAATTCCAATCAAAATTACAACAGGATATTTTATAGGTAGAGATAAGCTGATCCTAAAATGTATATGGAAAGAAAAGGGAAATAGAGTAGCTGAAACACTTTTGAAAAAGATTAAAGTTGGAAGAATCACACTATCTGATTTTAAGAGTCCCTGTAAACCTAGAGTAATCAAGATGGTAATCAATATTGGCAAAGAAATAGACATATCAATCAACAAACCAGTTCAGAATCAAGAAACAGAGTCCCCAAAATATGCTCAGTTGGCTTTGGACAAAGGTGCAAAGGCAATTCAATGGCGGAAGAAGTCTTTTGACAAATGGTGTTGAAACAATTTGACATCCACCAGCATAAAATTGAACCTTGACCTAAATTTCATGCCTCATTCCAAAATCAATTTCAAATGAGTTATGGATTTAAATGTAAAACATAAAATTATAAGCCTTTGGAGGAACAGAAATGAAAAATTCTTTTGTTACCAGGGGTTAGATATATCACCAAAAGCATGATCCAGAAAAGAAAAAAAAGATATATCGGACTTAAGCAAAATTAAAAAATAGCTTTTGTTCCATGAAAGGCACTGTTAAGAGAATGAAAAGTCAAGCACATTCTGGGAGAAAATATTTGCCAATCACATATGTGACAAAGGACTTATAATCAGAATATATGAAGAACTCTTCAAAGTCAACTATAAGAGAACAATCCAATTTAAAAATAGGCAAAAGACTGGACACACATTCACCAAAGAGAATATAAAGATGGCAAAAAAGAACATGAAAATCTTTTCAACATCTTTAGTCACGACGAAGTGAAAGGAAAATGAAAACCACGATGTAATACTGTTACACACCTGTTAGAAGGGCTAAAAAAATAAGAAAAGAAATACCAAGTTTTGGTAAGGATGCAGAACTGGAACTCTCCTACTTTGCTGATGGGAAATGCAAAATGGGTCAGCACTCTGGAAAACTGGCCGTTTCCTATAAAGTTAAGTACACACTTGCCCTACGACCCAGCAGTCGCAGCTCTACATATTTACTCCAGAGAAATGAAAACTTATGTTCATGCAAACACTCGTACACTAAGGCTTATGGACTCTATTCATAATTCCCTCAAACTGGAAACAACGGAAATACCCTTCCAAGGGTGAATGGAGAAACAAACCGCCGTACAGCTACAGAGTGGAATAGAACTCGGCACTGAAAAGGAAGAATGACACAAACAAGCCAGATGAACCTCAAAATAATTATGCTGAGGGAAAGAAGCCCCTTGAAAAAGACGAGGTTTGGAATGCTTCCGTTCATAGGGCGCTCTTGAAAAGGGACACAGCTAAGGTGAGAGGAGACAGAGGAAAGTGGCCAAGGACTAGTGGTGGGAGGCAGGGCTCATGGTGGGGGAGAGACAGTGGCGAGAAGCACGTGTGTCCAAACTGCGTTAAAATTCATAGACCTGCAAGCAAATGGCCGTTTCACTGAATGTTCATTTAAAAAATAAAGTTAAAGTAAAGGAAAAGAGAGGACGACACCCGCTTCCTATCTGAGCGTATCTTAGTAGTAATAGCACTAAGACAAGAAGTACAAAGATAAAGATACTGCTTTGTAATGGCAGCAGCAATGAAATTACTTGCTGTTTTTTGAGCCTCTGCGTCAAGCTGGTTCCTTCACCAGGCATTCTGCATGCACTGCGTTTAATAGTCACCCTGGAGGGTGGAAGGTGCTCAATTTAGAGAAAAACCCAGGTCCTGGGAGGCGAACGGACGTGCCCTATGCCTCAGAGCCGGGAGGGGCTGAGCAGGGACCAGAACCCAGCTCTGAATTCTGGTCTCACCCCAAACCTAAATCTCCACAGCGCCGCGCACGTCGATTAACAAGGCGGCACAAGGTAATGAGACGATCGCGCCGTCTCAGTTTCTCTAAGCGTATTTTATTCTAAACCCTGAGTCTGTTTGAAGTTCCAGGAGGCTCAGAGAAGTTTTAAAATCTCCACTTTTGAATCCCCCAATAGGTGGTTCCTAATTTTCAGTACGATCGAATAGTCACCTCCATTTATACAAATGCGCAATAATTCGTATCTTTCCCTAAGCAGATTAAGGAATCCACGTGCCTTACAGTTTGACCACATATTTGCTAATTCCACAAAGAGCAGTTTATATGTTTCAAGCAAAGAGAAACCATTTAAAAATTCTCTCCTTTCACACTATTCAACTGTCCTGAGAAGCTGTAACAGGCGCTTTCCTTCTCTTCTCCCTCTCCACTAAAAAAATCCAGACTTCAAAAATACACAAAGTATATCTATTTTAGGGACAGACACTAAACTTTCATTTTTAGTCCATGACGATTATGGCTGAATAAATAGCTAAAAACAGCACATATGGGGCCCATGCACATTTTTTTTTAATGTCACAAATGATATTTCCTCTGAAAAACTTGAGGATGCATTTTGCTGAGCTTGGAAATATTGCCAACTCCTTCAGTGTTTAGTGATAGTCCACTATCAGTGCAACACTTGGCTTAGTATTTCTCTCTCAGCTAAAAGAGATAAGATGTCAAGGTCTCTAAGAAAAGTATATTTTTGAATGTTCTAGAATTTCTGCTGATATATTTTACTTAAAACTAATTATTGATACATTTTGACTCAACATCTATAAGAGTCAATGCAAAGCAAAGCCTTCTGCACTTTTACCATAGAGTTAGGTGATCCATTCCCTATCCCAAATGAAGTCGTGACTGACAATAACAATTCATCATTGACACGTTCTTTTACTTAAGAGTCCATGAACACAAAATGCTAGCCACTCTCATCAGGTCACAGAAATCTCATTTCTTTCATCACCGGTTCAGAAGGTATTTGTGCCTAAAAGGGTGGTGTGGGGAGGCAAGGAGGTGGACTTACCTTCCAGCAGGTCTCTGGCCAGACCAGGTTCTGCCCCCGTGGACCGAACAAAGTCTGACAGGACTGCGTCCATATCAAGAGTCATGTGATCTCGTAGGAGGGCCGCCCAGCACTCGGCCGAGGTGGGGTTGGGGAGCAGGCTAGAAACCATCCACCTGGAGGAGAGACGGGGAGAGGCAGCTCACCATGGCTGGAAATGGAAACGCAAGTGACTACACACAGACTCCCAAAGAAAGAAGGGACCGTTCCTGAGGTGGTTAGGGAAAACTGCCTCCTTCTTCATGAAAGATGTTCAATAACAAAGTCAAACTAAGATGTCATCCCTCTATACATGCTCTGGAAGAGCGGGGGCATTCCCCTTGCAACCTGACCATCCCAATGCCAAACCACCTGAAAAAAGCATGGAAAGAACCTCAGGACACTTAGATATATTAATTTGGCAGCACTAGATTTCTAATCCTCTCCCACGTTACACAGGAGTCATAAGTAATACAAAGGGGTAACACTTCCCCAATGTCATTGTGTTACCTGCTACATCCCAATTACACCTTCATCCAGGAGCCACCCACCCCTCAGCCTTCACCCCTCACTTGGTACCTAGGGAATATTTCAGGTTAATGGGATTCACAGTCAAATTACATGATCCAACAGAAGTCATGAGGAAGCCAGATTTCCTAGGCAAAATCGTCCCAGCCGGGGGTGCAGCAGCTGGGCCACAGGCTGACTGCACCACCCACCTGCCGGGCAAAGCACCATCATGTCCAGCTGTAGGGGAGAGCATTTCACACCAGCAAAATGGTTCTGGAGCCAGGGATGGATACTGAGCCATGGGTGGCAAAATGCAAATATACCGTCCCTCCCCCCCTTGTGTCTATATAGATAAGGGCTGGCAAACTACAGCCTGTGGACCAAATCCAGCCTCTGCCATCTGACTTTGTAAATAAAGTTTTATTGGAACGCAGTCACACTCACTCATTTATGTATTTCTGAGGCTGCAGAGTTGATTGGTTGCATCAGGGACTTTATGGTCTGCGAAGCCACAAAGTCACAAGTATTTCCTATCTGGCCCCTTACAGAAGAAGTTTGTTGACCCCAGTGTAGATGATGAAAATTTTTTTACTAGCAAGTATGTAATTAAATAAAGAACTTTAAAGGTGTCTAAGAAAAATCCTTGGCAATAACACCCTTTCCTGCACATTGGCTGATGAGAAAGACAGGTGCTTTCCCCTGTCACATTTTTCATCTATTTATTCAAAAGCAAAACAGACTTAGCAACTAATATGTATGCTGAGTTCTTGAATCAGAAAGCTGCTGGAAGCTGGAAAGAGGTAGCTCCCTTTAACAGACGATGGTTTGCCAAGATGTGGTTGCCAGGGGAGCTCATTTATAGTGGATGCCATTACTTCTTGGCTCTCTCAGTAGACAGCCAGGAAATACGTATGTCCAACCCTCTGTATTTATCTAGCTATGGATACTTAAAAAGTTTTCCATATTGGTACCTCCATTTCCCACCTAGCACCACCAGGTTCATTGGGTTTTTGCCCTTTCCTTGTCTGTAACTTCCTTTTTCAACGACAAGAAATATGGCTCTCATATACAATACATTTAATTTTTGTTCAACCCTAGTACATAAATGGCTTCACAGTTCTAAAGCCATACCGATGAGGAACAAATTTAGCAAGTAGAGTACAGTGCTGGTGAATACTTCCTCTCGTTTTTAGCCATACAGGTATGTCGTTTTCCATTATTTATGTCAGCCACTTTCTTCTCCATTCCTTTCCGTGTGGTCATGTTACATTTTCTTTTTATCCAGGTAGAGTTAAAATTTATCAAGAAAGATATTTGAAAATGACCAAGGAAAGAAATAATTGGGTGTGGATCATAAAAGTTCAGTGTTTCCCACATGTAGGGCGCAGCCCTAAATCATCACCCATCTTGCAGCACAGCTTGAGAAACTCGGGCGGAGCTCTGCCTCCATCCGTGTCGTCCATCTCAAAGTGGTTTGCGGGGGCAGCTAAAATCACCTCCCAAGGATCCTGCTAATTCTCAGGACATTTTGAAACGCATTTTCTGGAGCTGTTTTCAGAATCTGGGGCACGATTCTCTGCATACCCTCGTGGTGACAGGCCAGCGCGCTCCCAGGGTGGGTCTGACTTGTGGAAACTTGTGGAAACAGTGTGGGGTCTCAGAGTTGAATTCAGGAACGACGGGGTGTTGCAAGGGCCCTGGGGCAGCGGTGCGGGTTCCCACAGTGGTGGGACACCACGCGTGCTCAGTCGGCCTCGTGGGGCCGCGTGGACCGGAGCTCTTCTAACAGGGGAGGCATCTGGGGCCCGGCGAAGCTCCCTCAGCCGAGGGCCTGCAGGAGCTACAGGGGTCTGGCCGTGGAGAGGGGTCCACGAGGGGAGGAGGCCCCGGGCCCCAGAAGCTCCCCTGGGAGACGCAGCGGCACCCGGCTCCTGGCTCGGTGAGCACTGCCCCTGCCAGCCCGCGCCCGCCTCGGCCTCTCCTCCCTCCCCAGTCCTGGAACCGCCCAGAGCCACAAGCCACGGGGGAGGCGAGAAGCTTCTGCTGGAGGCGAGCCTGGAGGGCGGCTCTCAGGGCTGTCCACCCGGAGTCCCCACACTGAGGGCTCGGGAGCCCCGGCACGGCCCGTGCCCGGCGAGGCAGGCGGCTGGCCCCACGCGCCCTCCTGCGCGCCCCTGAGACGGGCAAGGCTGGGGGGACCCGAGGGCACGCCAGGCGCGCGCGCGTTTTGATCACATCAGCTCGAGCGCCGCGTCTAGCAGGGGGCGACTTGGCTAGAAAGTAAGAAAATTATTTGACCTGATGTATATGGTACCAATTAGGAAATCGCCGTCTTCCTCCTCTCCACGGGCTGGAGCCTCAGCCAGGAGCCCCCGTCCTCGTGTCACTTCACCTGGGGGACAAATGAGAAAAGAAGGCGAGTCACTCCAGTGCTCAGGCAGAGCGCGGGCCTGTGTCCCCCTTCCTGGGGTCTCGGGCTTGCTCAGCCGCTGGCCGGCACGCTGGGCACCACGGGGCCTCCGTTTGAGCAAGCCGGGACACTTTAATGGGTGCAAACAGCAGGTGAATACCGGTCACCCCAGCCACTGCCACACGCATATAATAGCAGGTCACCTGACACCGGGTTAGCAGTGAGCATTTCATGCCGCATCTCCTCCTCCTCTGTACATTGATACCGACAGATAGTGGGGAGCGGCCGCGTTCCAACGCCGGCATTTGCTGTAAGAGCTCCTGTGCGCCTCGAAGCTGACTTTTTAGGGCGACCCCCGCCAGCACCGCAAGCCTCTGTGGCCGAGCAGCACGAGGCCATGCTGGTAAGTGGCCTGCCAAGGCCGTCCGTGGGACGAGCCGCGCCAGAGGGGACAGAGGTCCCGGTGCCTGGGCCAGCCTTGCCCTGCGCCCCGAGCGCCCTGAGCGCCCCCGAATCGCAGTGCTGTGCCCCCTTCTGGGGCTGAAGCCCCGCGTGGCCCAGGAGTCCAACATCAGGTGCTGGCAGAGCCGTGCCGTCTCTGGAGCCTGTAGGGTTTTGGGGGCAGCTGGCGGCCTTCCATAATTAACTCCCCGGTGCACTGCATGGCTGGGGGTCTCCTGCCTCCTCACCCTACTGCACTATCCACATTTTCTCTGTTGATGGGCACTGCTGTCACCTGGGTTAAGGCCGGCCCTGATGCAGTTTGGCCTCATCTTAATAGGATCTTCAGAGACCCCATTTCCTAATGGGCTCACACCCACGAGCAGGGGTTAGGACTTGAACATGCTTTGTGGGGGACATGGGTCAATCTATGACAACCAGCAGAAGCCAGGGAGAGCAGCCAGACGCTGGAGTCAAGGGAGCAGGGGAGGGAAAGATGCTGCCAGATGCCCTGTCAGGTGATGGAAAAGCCAAGGAGCCCAAGAGCTTGCCGGCCAGAGGATACCCCCGGGAGGGTATCCGCCTTCCAGCCTTGGGAGCCCTGAGCCAGAAGGTTCCTGGGATCAACACCATTTTAAGGTGCTTGTTTTGGCAGCTAGGACACTAAAACACCACATTCTCCCCCAAAACCAAGGCTACTGCTTTTCTTGATCACTTAGGCAAGAGGCACTTCTAGCCCCACTCTTCCGTTTAGGCCACTGGGGTGGTGACTGAGATTCAAGCACAAAGAACTGGAGCTCTGTGAGGGTCCTTCAGGTGAGAAGACACAGACGCTCAGAAAGAAGGGGGTCTCAGAGACCCTGCGGGGTTGGCGAGTGGTGAGTGGCGAAGCTCTTCTGACCAGAGAGCCAAGCTGTAGGGCGGAAGGTGGCTGGAATGCACTAATCTGGCATCAGGATCTATTTTTCAATAGCTTCTCATACAGAGCAGCCTAAATAAAACACGACTGCATTACATTCGTCAGCAGACGTTATAAGCAGAGACTGGAAGGGGACGAGACAGGTGAGTGAAGACTGCAGCTGGGAATTCGTGCAGACTCCAAACATTGGGCAGGGGCTGGTGGTCTGAGCTCTGGACACAGAGAAAGACCTTGGGGTGAATGAGGGGGTGCCTGAAGGCCACTGTCCACCCCAGGGCAGCAAACGGGGACAGTCCACCTCCCCAGCCTAGGGCTACCTGCTTTGCCCTCCATCATGACGGCCGAATGTCTCTCCTTGTGACGTCAGCTGTCGTCGATGGTCATTGCCGGGATCCAGCAATTCATGAGGAGTTGAACACAGTGAAAATCGAATTCTTTCATTCCTTCTTTTATTTGCTGGAAAACTCATACAGAGGGAAACTTCCACCAATCTACTACTCGGTTACCCGGTGGTAGACGACAGATAGAAGAGGCAAGACCAATGATTGATTCCTTTCCTCTTTTTACCGTCTGTTCATCATCTTATTGGATGAGTTGGCTCACTAGCTTACTCTAATGATGGACAGTTTTCTCCTTTTAAAGAATATTTTGTGCTTGTGGATTCGCACGTTTGACACACTTCATCCCCTGCAGGTGTCTGGACTATGTCCTCGTTTTCCCGGCTGGCCAGTGGGGAGCTCTTGAGGCTGGCTGCTGAGTCCTGCGCTGCCTCGTCGCCCTGCTGTCGTGGGCAGGCCCGGCGCTGCCGGCTCCTCTCGTTCGTCTCCTGTTCCAGACCTGGGACCAGCCATTGCTCCAAAGGACCTTCCGGTGTGGCCGTTTTCTCAAGACCACAATCCGTGTGCCAGATGCACCCGTTGCTCCTGGGCCATCGTTTATAGGACTTTTAGTGGGCGAAGCTACGGAATCTGCTTGATATAAGGTCAAACATACCTGGACTTCATCCTACTAGTTCCAACTCCGGCTGAGGTCTTCAGAGTTTGTACTTAACCGCCTCCATCTTACAGCGGACCCTCTGCCCTCCACCCCCCACCGAAACCGCCAGGAGTGACGGGACATCACACACGCCCTCGTGCACTTCACCCCATAACGCATACCTCAGAGTTTCAGAACACACAGCTCCACCACGGACAGAACGACTCCTGTGAACAGTTTAAGGTTTGCTTATTTATAGCAAATTTTTTTTGGCCTTAAGTATATCTTACTATTCTTACTACAGGTGAGCAGGCAAATCACCATGTCACCAAGTCACCTGAAGGATTGTTCCCTGTGTGGCTGTGCCACCAACCAGACACACATTTAGGTTCGCTTGTTTCGCTTTATTGCTATTTTAAAGGCTGCCATTTTAAGTTGAGTTATTTCACCGTGTTGTAAAATACTCGCAAAGCTCCAAAGTAAAGTCTCAGTAACAAGGTCCGTTCAAAGATGCCTGGCTTTTATCCTGTCCCCTCACACTGTTCCCTTCCTCGCCCTACAATGTGTGTCTGGTTGCATGATGTATACTTCCTTTTTTATTTTAAGCAGAATTTTTGCAGTTCACACTGCATCATCCCATTGCTTGGATAAATGGCAGCAGATGCTTTTCTTGCCTTACAGGGTACCTGCAGACCACGCTGCCGCAGTGTGGAGGGCTCCTCCTCTTCCTTCATAATTGGTAATGACTAAAGACCACCGACCCAAATGTTCCAGGAGGACTGCTCTGAAGCCCTGGGAAGGGATGAGGACGATTTCTTGTGTAAAGTCTTTTCATATTTGTTCTCAGGGCAACTTTGAGTTAGAGTCCTAGGAGTGAGACTAAATCAAACGGCAATGATTTACACAAGTTGTCCTCGTCGGGGGCTGTGTCATTTTTCATTACGCATGGCAATGTATAAACACACCTGTTTTGACATAACCTCACCTGCGGAGTACACAGGATTTTTGGCAATATCGTAGGTGAGAAATGGGATCTTAATATGGTTTTTATGTGCATTTCTCTCACTAGGAGCAAAACTGAGCATCTTCTCATATGACTAAGAACTTTTTTCATTTCTTTTTCTCTAAACTACAATTCTCTGGTCCTTTTTCCTCCCTTTAAATCAAGTTGTTGGTCTTTATTTCCTTCATCATCAGATCATATATACTAGGGAAAGTAATGCTTTTTCTATGATACATATTGAAAATATTTTCCCCAGTTTTTCATTTGCCTTTTTATTTTGCTTTTGGAGTATTTTTCCTTATAATTAAAAAAAATGTTTACAAATATCTGTGATGGTTAGGCTAGTGTGTCAACTCGGCCAGGTAACTGTGCCCAGGTGTTTGGTCAAAGCAAGCACTGGGCTAATTGTAATACAAGGACATTTACGGACTTTAGTCACCAGTGAGTTGATGGCACAGATGGCTGATCACATCTACAATCCACCAAGGAGATTGCTGTCAGCAAGGAGTGACGTTTTACCCAATCAGCTGAAGGCCTTAAAAGGGGATGTGACTTCAGCATTGAGAGAGAATGTTCCAGCTTCTCTCCTGACAGCCAGCGTCTCCCGGGAACTCATCAAGGACCTCCCTCAGAGCCCTGGTTTGCAGCCTGCCTGCAGAGTTTGGACTCGTGCTTCCCCACGGTCATGCGAGGGAATTTTATAAAATCTCATACTGTTTACAGATATCTCCTGTTGGTTCTGTTTCCCTAGAGAACTCTGACTAATAAAATACTTATCTACCTTTTCCCTTATTGTTTCTGGATTTTGAATCTTACTTTGAAAACCTTTCTGTGTTCTCAGATTATAAAGAAATTCACCCCTATTTCCTTCTATAATTGAATGGTTCCATTTTTTTTTTTTTTTTACATTTAGATGCAGTTGAAATTTATCCAGGGAAATGTGCAGAATGGGTCAATTGTATCATTTCCCCATGTCTACGCAGTTACCTCGACAGCACTTACAGAAAGCCCACCTTCACCCCACCGATAGGGGACGCCGCCGCTGTCTTACGCTGCACTTGCCCTGCGGCGGGGTCTGTTTCTGTTCTGATATTTGTGAGTGGCATCCTTTCACTGACTATCTGCTAGCTGGTTATCGGATGGATAAAAACGCTACTACTTCCCTATGTTAGATTTACATCCTGCTCTCCCACTACCTTCTTGGTGTTGGTAACAACTCTCCAGAGATAAAGTCATGCCAAATGCAAACAGAGATGGTCTTGACTCTTCTTTTTCAATTTTTAAGTTTCTAATAGTTTTCTCTTGCCTGACTGCACTGACAAATGCCTCTAATATAAGATTAAATATGAGTAGAGACAATGGACATCTTTGCTTTGCTCCTAAGTTTAATGGGAATAACTTTGGTGTTTCTACGTTAAGTAAGATGCTGGCTGCTGGTTTGGGAGAGGAGTTTAAAATATATATCTTTCTCTATTTTTTTCCTAAAGAAATTGCTTTGTTTAGACTTTCTATCTCTATGGGGTTCAATTTTGTTAAATTACATTTTCCTAGAGATTTATCGATTTTATCTTGGTTTTAAAATGTATTTGAGTTTGACAATGAAATTCACATATATATATATAGGTTAAAGAACTATCCATCAGCCTCTTTTATTGAATGCTTTTATCATAGATGGATGTTGATTTTCATATGATCATTCACTTTAGATCTATTAATATGAAGAACTCTATCAATAGACTTCCTGATGTTGAACCTCACTCATATTTTTGGAATAATCCCCCTTTAGTCATCCACAGAGTGATTTTTTTGTACTGTCTGATTCAGTTTGCTAGTTTTTATTTAATGTTCTTATATTGATACGAATAAGTGAGAATGGTCTATGGTTTTTATTTTTCGTGCCTTCTTTGTAGGTTTTACAGTCAATGCTCTTTCTCTTCAGTACTCTGCAGCAGCTTACATAGCACTGGGTCATCTGATATTTGAAGGTTCGGTAGAGTTCCCCTGTGACGCAGCGTGCTTTCTAGTGGGGAGCTCTCTCATAACTTAAATTTTTCCTCCGGACATTGCTTTGTTTAGACTCTCTAGCTCTATAGGGTTAAATTCTGTCAAGTTATATTTTTCTGGAGATTTACCAGGTTTATTGTGGTTTTTAAATTTATTTGAACAGCATTGGACAATGAGAGAAATTCTTCCCAAGGGTCTGAATTCCCATTACGTCTAAATGAAGCCAATGCATGCCCTTGACGTTGGATCATCGACTGTGCTATGTGTGTCTTGGGTGAGTTAACTCTCACCCACGCAACGGCTACACGAGGCCAGAGGCTTTATTCCATTTTTCTGAAGCTCAGAGATTCCTGGGCAGAGCCGCAATTCCTCACAGACGTGCTTCCATCTGAAACTCTGCCGTTCTTCGCCCCCAACACTGCCCCTTTACAGGAATCATCAAAACCTTCAAACGACCTTTGAAATGCAGTATGTGCCTAGTGGCATGATCAGAAGCAGTGCCTGGGCTGGCCCTTCAATCACACCTCTTAATGATTTCCTATCAGTGTGCAAAGATGAAAGAAAGTCTCTCCTAAAAATTATATTCTGGAAAATATGAAAAGCATTCAGGGAGTGAGAGTAGACTCTGCTGAGGTTTTCTGTTGTGTTACTGAAATGATATGCGAATCGCTGGAATGCCTAATTCTTCAAGGGTTCTTAAAATGAGAGCAGGTATACTTTTTATCCCCTTCTAGGGCCCACGGCCCCAAAAGAGTTACCGACTGCCGCTCCTTTCATGCCACTTCCTTCCTTGAACTCACAGTGATCGGGCAAATCTCTCAGAATCCACAAGGACTAATCCTCCCCGAGGGTGAAGCTAAGGCTCGAGTGTGGAAGTGAGCTTGCTAAGGCCACGAGGCATGGCGGCGCTTTTTCTGACTCGTGGAGAGCCACCGCACCCCTGCCCTGTGCAGTGTGCACACCTGGCCTGCCCCCGTCAGGGAACCTGAACGGGCAAATTATACTAACGTGCAACTTCCTGGGAACCGGAATGACCAAGCAACGTAAGAAAAGAATAACCACCCTTCCTGATAGTCAGGGCAGGACAGAGTGAAGCACAGATCTGTGCCAGGTCGCGTCCAGCTCTGACGCGGACGCGGTGGTGCTTCCCCCGCCAGCCGGAGCAGGCTCGAGGGAGGGCTTGGGGCAGGTTTTGGAATCTAGCACTTTCTTTAAACGTGCATGCCCGACGGCTCTGCCTCTCGCAGCGCCAGGGAGCAGGGACAGGTCTTGCTCTCGCAGTGCGGCGACAAGGGTCACGAAACAGCCGCCCGCCGACGGGAGCGGCAGGGCCGACAGGTGAGCTGTCGACAGGTGAGCTACCGACAGGTGAGCTACGCTACCGACGGCTCCGCGAAGCTCTCACGGGGCGCTCGTGGACCGCAGCGGGGTTAAAAGGACTGAGTGGAAAAGCAGCCCGGGCTGATCGCCCGTGTGGCGGATTGCCGGGGAGGACAGAGACCCTGCAGGGCCTCGAGCCCCACGAGGGGGCGTCCAGCAGAGGGGCAGAGCAGGGGCCTGCACTCTTCCTTCACTGCCTTTTCCCTGGAAGCGAGGGAAGAAGAAAAGGAAGGGACGGCAGGGCCTGGGCTCAAGCCCCGAAGCAGATGTGGAGGAGGACAGGCGGCCCCTCCCGGCTGCGCTCGTGGGGACGGAGCCCTCGCGGCAGTAAGGCAGCCTGGGAACTCAGCCTGCTCCTCCTTTCAGGGTCCTCTTGTGACTAAACTCCGCTGAACTTATTTCCTCATCTGCACGGGGAAGAGACCACAGCTTAGGACTTTGTTAAGCTTAAATAAACTTCAGTACAATATTATTTATCTTTTTCTGTATCTTGCATCTATCTATCTTCTACCCATCTACCTACCTACCTATTTATCATCTATATTGTATCTATATGTGACTCTGTATCATCTTCTTTTCCTCTATCATCTATCTATCATCTATCTATCATCTGTCATCTATTTATCTATCATGTCTATCTATCATCTATCTACCTATCCATCTTCTATATCTACCTATCTATCATCTCTCTATGGATCATCCATGTCTATCATCTATTTATCTGAATATCATCTATCTACCACTGATCATATCTATCTTATCTATCTACCTACTACTTACCTACATAACAATCACCTTTCTATCCTCCGTCTATGTCTTCCATCTGTTCATCTGTCCATTTGCCTACCTGTCTCTTTCTCTCTACCCTCTCACAGTGCTTGGCACAGACTTGGGCCACAACAACTGCTGGTTCATAGTTTACTATCTCCCCCTTGCATTTCCTTCATTCCTTTCATCCACTGCTGTTAACTGAGCCCTTGCTCTGTGCTGTGGGCACACGTGCAACCCCGAATCAGGCATGGCCCCTGCCATTGAAGAGGAGCCAGTCTTGTGGCCTAAAGTAACAAATCAAAGGACCAGTTACATCACGTGGTGACTAGCGCTGTGAGAGACAAAGGCGGTGGAGAAGCACTGGGGCAGGGCGTCCACGCTAGGCTGGGTGGAGGGGAGACCGAGCGAGGCTGAGGAAGTGGCAGCTCATCTGCAAACTGCAGTAGCCCTAGGAATTCTGTAAGCTGTGCTGTGCGGGAGGGGGAGGGACAGGGCTGCAGAGCCGAGGGGGGGGGTATGGATGGGCAGGGATGAAGAGAGCAACAGAGCAAACACATTCCAGAAACTGAGAAACTGAAGGAAGTTTACGAAGTGCAGGCAAAAGGGATCAGAGAACCTAGACAAATGGAGACACATATTGTTTTCTTGGACTGGAAGATGCAGTTGATATCACTTCTCCCCAGCCTATGGATTCGTTGCAATTCCAATCAGAATTCCAGCAGGATTCTCTGTAGGCATAGACAAAACGATTCCAAGCTCTACAGGGGAAGGTAGAGGAAGTAAACAAGCCAACACAATTCTGAATAAGAGGAACAGTTGGACTCCCCCTACCCCCTCTTAGGATGTATTTTAAACCTGCGGTAGTTAAGACAGTGTGGTACTGGTCAAAGGAGACACACATAGCTCAAAGGAACAGAATAAGGACAGCGGGTTTTTGACAAAGATGTGAAGGCAATTCAGCAGAAAGGACAACCTTTCGAATGTGCACGTGTGTGTGTTTGAGTGGGTGCACATATATGCACGCAAGAGTGTGGGAGCCTGTGTGTGTTTGCTGAAGGAGAGGCATCCGGGCAGAAGTTCTGATGAGCTGGACATATGCATATGGAAGTTTCCAGCATACGGGTGGCAAGTGGAACCTAAGGAGTAGATGTCATCACTCTTTTCCATTAAAAAGTGTATTCAAATTTCATAAGCATAGAATTTTAGCTTTTGTCCCCTTAAAAGATCTTTATTAACTGAATATTTACATGTTAGTGACTGGCAAAGTTTAACATTTTATTGAAGTGCCTATCTCTGTAAATAGAGCAAGCCAGTTTATCAATATAAATTAAAAAAAAACCCACAAATAAATAAAAAGGAAAAAAGACATTCATCGACAGCCATCATCCCAGCTGGCTTTGAAACTTATAAATAGACGCTATCGAGGCAGACGGGTGAAGAACCCATCCAGCTTTCTAGACTTACTCGGCAACTCCGTGACCTTACGGACTCATCTATAATTGCTTTCTTCTTTCGTTGCCCTGGGTTTCCACCTCTAGTCACTAGAAACACATCTTAAAATACAAATCCACACTGGCAAACAAACAGAACTGGGACAATTTCTTTCTAGTCCCTGATCTTTGTTCCCTCTTTGAAACGAGGACAGCAGTTCCTACTCCACATCGGGTGCTGCCGAATATGTTTGACTGATGCCCAGGAAGGGTGAGCCGGGTGCCTGGTGCCCAGGAAGGGCTGAGGCGGGTGCCTGGTGCCCAGGAAGGGCTGAGGCGGGTGCCTGGTGCCCAGGAAGGGCTGAGGCGGGTGCCTGGTGCCCAGGAAGGGCTGAGGCCAGGCTGGCCATGATTATGGTTGTTATATCACCTACTTGCAAATATATTTTTAAACTAGTAACTTTGGATACCTGGTAAAAGCCTCTGGATTTCCATTCTAAAGATTTGCCTTAGGCGATTTTCATATCATAGCAAAAGAACATATAATTGTTAAAAGGTTGTTTCTGCACTGAGACTGGTGAACGTGAGGCTCAAGTTATAGGATCAGCACCTTGAGTTGAGAAAGAAACTGCATTTTACTCAGAAAATATATATGCCCCGAGCTTGCCTGAGGGAAGAAGACTGAGAGCAGTTTCACGCAGACACTAAGCACCGGCTCAAGACCAAATCAGAAGCATTGCAGCCCCGAAGCAATTGAATTCAATGGAGAAAATCACTCAGAGCCTGTCAAGGCTGGAGCACTTTTTCTGAACTGCACATCGGTTCCGCCACCAAGCTGCCTCTTAGTTCCAGTCTCTAATCAATGGCCAAAGTGCACTCACAGTTGCTAGAGAAGGGGGATCTGAATGCAACAAGAATCAAAGAAAGACAAAATTACTAAAGTTAAGAACGGGGGATTGGAGGAGGCAGAGAAGGAGGGAGAAGGAAGATGGGAAAAGCAGAGGGAACGATGAACGACAGCTCTGCTGAGATGCCCACATCGACGCTCTAAGTTCACGGATGCTGTAGTCGTTATGGCTGAGAAGTGAAGTGCCCCCAATTTAGAGACCTGATTTACAAATCGATGGAATAGGCATTTGTTATCTCACAGTTTCTGTGGGTCAGCTATCGGGGTGTGGCTTAGCTGGGGTGCTGGCTGGGGTCAGAGTCTCACTAGCCCACTCGTGGGTGCTGGCAGGAGCCAGGGTCTCGAGGGTTGTCGGAGCAAAGGGTCTGAGCTCCTTGGCACATGGGCCTCTCCACAGATCAGCTCGAAACGTGGCAGCTTGTGTCATCAGAGCGAGTCCACGAGAAGGGTCGGACAGAGCGTGCGAAGAGGCAAGTCACATTCTTTGGCCACGTGACCTCAGAAGTGGGATCCATCACTTTTGCCATATTCTCTTTGTTTGAAGCAAGGCACGAGGTCCTGTCCACATACAAGGGGTTTACCCGAGGACCTGAATACGAGGACAAGGATGTGCTTGGGAGCTAGTTCAGAAGCTGCCGACCACAGAGGCTCTTACAGTATCTACACAAGAGCTCGGGTCCATTGTGCCAGCCTAAAAGCAGATCCCTGCAGATAGTGCTCCCTGATCACTCAAAATTTGTCAGCCCTCTCTTTTTAGCTAACTGTTAAAAATAATTCACCCCAAACTTGAAAAAATGAAAGCTGATTTTTCTTTTGTGATACCCTTTCCAAGAAAGCTGCTTGATCCTATTCTGAAACCCTTAGGAAACATCACAAATATTTATCTGTCAATTCATAACTGATAACAGGGTCAAGCCTTGATAGTCCTCTAAGCCTAGCAGTTCACCTACAGAAATTGATACCTTATGGTTTTTATTGCCCAGTGGAAGAATTAATCCCACCTATGGCACCGTTTTATCACTGCATAGGAAGTTTTTCTAACTTAGCATCTTACTCTGTATTTTTTTCCTATTGACTTTCTAAATCCCTGTTACCTTGAAGACTGTTTGTATTCCTGCTTGTTCCACTGCTAATGGGTTGAATAAACGAGGTAATCAATAGGCAGGGATGTGATCACCGATGCCAGAAAAAGGGACCCCAAAAGGAATAGGACTCCCAGAGAGAAGATTAATAAAGCTAAGAACGGTGGAAGGAAGGAGGGAGAGAAAGAGAGAGGAGGGGGACGGGAGAAGCTAACGAACGACTGTCTCCGAGAACTGAGCTTTTCCATACTCTGCAAAGGCCCAAAACACACAGAGGAAATTCAGCAAAGCGCTGGTCTGTGATCCCAACAGAAACTGGTGTTCTGGCCTCACACATCGTGCTGGCAGGGTCGGCCTCGCGGGCTCCCTCGCAGCCCAGAAGCCTCACGGGCTGCAGCTGAGGGTGCACGCCTTCCGTGGCCCGACACGCACTCAGTTTCCCTGAGACTCGCCTGTTTTCCACAGCTGAGCCCTGGACTTTAAGGAGGAGGCCCTGACCCGCTTGAGTGCCCTTTACTGGGGTTTTTCTGACAGGCGATGCCAAAGAGCCCACGTGGCACGTCGCCCTTCCTGGCACGGTGCCACGGAAGAAAGTCACACAAGACCTAAGGTGCAGCCACGGCGCCACCAAGAGCAAGGGACCCGTGTGCGCCAGCAAAGCCAGGTCCGGAGCGCGGCCTGTCACGTATCAAGTGCCACCTCTGAACCCCGCCGGCCACACTGACCCGAAGGCCCCGGGGCACCTCTTCAGGATTGCTGCAAAGCAATCCAGGTGACCTTTCCTAAAATCCCTCCCTGGGGAAGAGCCGCCCGCGCTGGCCAGGAAAGGGGAAACTCTCAGGCACCGAACAAAGGGGCAAGCGAACGATTCCAAGCCCCTCGGAAGGCCTTAGCCCCCAGAAGAGACCCTCTTGTGACATTTTACCTTCTGTGTTTTTATGGAGTTAAGCTGCTTCAGTCAATGGTGCACGGCAAAGCCATGGGCAGCAGGGACATCTCCATCCACAAGAGACGCTTACCATGTGGATGCTGTTTCCGTCTGCCAAAGGCTGCCCGAGCGAAGTGCCAGAAACGGGTCGGCTTTGTAAAAGGGGATCTATTTGGGATAAAAGCTTACAGTTCCACAGCCTTCGTGAAGAGTCCAGCTCGAGGCACCGTGAGAGGTGCCTTCCCACACGGGCCGGCCGCCACGTGCGGAAGCAGGACGGCGGGCGTCTCTGCCTGGTCTCTCCTCCCCTCCGTGTCCCAGCTCAGCTCAGGGCAGCCAGGCCCGGGCCTTGCCTCTCACTGGGCCTCTTCTCTCAGGCTCGGCTGCTCCGCTTTCTTCCTGACTCAGCTGCAAGCTGCCAGGCAAATGGCCCACCGCTCCCGGGCTCGGCTGCTGAGCCGCTCCTTCCTGTACACGGCAGGTCAAATGGCAGAGCTCTCTTTTCCAGTGTGTCTCCATTTTTTTTTACTGGACTCAGCAAGAGGGCAGAGATGCACCCTGAGTCATGCCTCCCTGAAAAAAGGCCGCACACCCCCACGAGTGGACCAGCCTCAAAACGTCATCTTTTTCATTTGGGGGTTCATAACAATTCCAAACTGCCACAGATGCATACAGGCATGTGTATGTCTGTATACACACATATGCAAAGAAATATGATAGGGTGGTGGATAAATGGCTCATGTAGAAAGCACACTACGTACGATTCCATGGGGGCCTGGAATGGAAATACACGTTCAAAGAGAAGACAGAATTGTGTAAACTTCCAAGGTGGAGGAAGGCCCTGGTCATGTATTTTGAATGGTGAGAACGTGTTTATATTCTACTGTGAATATTTTTAAGGACAGGACGTCCCTGTGCTATTTTTAAATGTCGTTGCGGGGGCTGACTTTCCGGGTCAGCCTGGCTGGGTTGCGGCCTTGGCTGCCTGGTCAGGCACTGGCCGAGAGGCTGCTGTGGAAGCTGCAGACGGGACCAGCACGTGGAGGAGACGGCGGGAGGGCGGGCCTCACCCATCAGGTGGAGGTCCCGAGAGCGCAGAACTGCGGGCTGCAGGAAGGGGGAGGCAGAGCCAGGAGGCGGAGGAGAAAATAACAACAATAATATAAAATAATAATAAATTCTGCCTTGGGACGGCAGCGTCCACGCGCCTTGGAATTTCCAGCCTTTTTGGACGCAGCATGGCAACGTCACTGTCGCTAGACGCTCCGGCTGCCCACCTGCTCTGTGGGTCTTGGGCTTGCGGCCTCACAAGAGCATCATCCAGCTCCCCAGGACATCTAAACATACGTCCTGCTAGTTCTGTCTCTCTGGGGAACGCTGATAACCGTTCTTTACCACATGCACGGCTTGCAGGTGCCTCTATTTATATTTAGGCTGGCAGGTGTTAGTTGTCCCCTCGGGTGTGCAGGTGGGGACACAGGTTTCCGCAGTCACTGTCAGGAGTGCAAGGCCACCTGCAGCCTCAGCTCTGAGCACTGGCGCCCAGGCCTGAGTGGACGGCAGCTCCTCTGCAGGCCTCTGCCGGGAGCCTGCTGGGCCCAGGGGTGCAGCCCCTGCTCAGAAGGGAAAGGCCAGGAGAAGGCACGAGGCAGAGGAAGGAAGGAGACGGCGCAGGAGAGCGCAGGGAGGACTTGGCGCTAAGCAGCCACTGCACCAGTTAGCAAGTGAGGTGTGGCCGTGGCACAAAGGCCGAGGCTCCTTCCGCAGTGCAAGGACTGGCACTTGGGGCCCTTCGTGCTGGCACCGTGATGCAAGAAAACCATGGAAACAGACAAAACCACAGGATCCTAGCGATGTGGCAGCCCGGGGCACACAGCCCTGCCCACCTCAGTCTCGGCGCAGCTCCACTGAACAGCTTCCTGCGGGTCAGAGGAGCACACGGGGCTGGGGGCAGAGCGGAGGAGGCCGCGCTCTGCTGAGTGCCCACTGGGCCTCGTGAGGGTGACAGCCGAGCTCGGCAGGAAGCTTTCCCACCTGACGGCGCCGCCCTGAGACCTGCTCGGTATCAAGGGGGGGGGGAATGGCAGGGGTGATGCGGGGGTTTTTCCGGGACTTGGGAGTCGTCCTGAATGGCATTGCAATGGCACACACAGGCCGTTTTAGGTCTTCCGTAGCCTGCAGAGCTGTCTGGGAGAGTGTGGACTACAACAGGAACTGTGGTCCGAGCTCAGTGGCAAAGCCCCAGGATGCGTTTGTCAATTGCAATGACTAAGGAAGGAGGTTTATGTGGGAGGGTGCGGGAGGTGTGGGCAGCAGGGCGTATGGGAGTCCCCATATTTTTTGAGTTTTATTTGTGTAATCTAAGTATCTGAAGAAATAAAAAATATATATTTTAAAAAAAGAGCCTCTGTCAGTGACAGGAAACCGAGGCACCGGGAGGGGATGGGCTCGCCCCACTCGCTCCCTAGGTCCCCTGGCGGCTCGGATGAGCACCCCGCAAGGGGCCGAATTAAGCAGTGGGAAGGGACTGGCTCGTGCACAAGGCTAGGCAAGTCCAAATGGAGCCGCCATCGACAGGGGGCTGCAGCCCAGAGACGTCAGGCAGCGCACGTGGAGGGGTCTCCTGGCTTCTCCCTTCTCGTCCGGCGCCGCCCAGCCTCCAGCTGCGTCCTCCGTGTGGCTCGCCTTCCTTGTAAGGTCCTTAGTAAGGGGACTGAGACCCACTGTGGGGGCCGGGCCGCGCCTTAGCTGAGGGGCTTCCTCAAAGGGGTCACACCCACGGGAGCCGGTGAAGGCGAAGAACCTGCTGTTCTGGGCGCCACGCGCAGGCCTGGACCCCGGGGGGTGTCCACCAGGCCCCGGGGACCCCTCCAGCTCCCTAGCACCCGGGCCTGCGGGGTGGGGTTGGGTGCTCTCAGCTCCACCTGCAGACAAGGCGCTGAAGAGCCGGGGCGCATGCACAGGCACAGGCACCCCCAAACTGCACTGGGGTCCACCCTGCCATGGGCTGGAGAGGACCCAGGCTCCAGGAGGGGGACACAGTTCCAGGAGGAGAACTAGGCTCCACAGAGGCTGCCGGCCATGCCCAGGGCCGTCCAGCTAGAAAGTGAGGTTCTGGGCCCCAACACCAGGCTCTTCCCCAGAACCCACAAGAGGACGCAGGCCCACATTTTGCATAGTTGGAAAGATTAAGTGTGTCTTGTCCAGCGTGACCTTGTGCAGAACCAGAAGTTTGATTTTTTACTGCACAGCCCCGGCCACCCCCCCCACCCCCCACCCAAGGAACATGAAAAGACTGCACAGGGCAGAGGGGGCTTGCAGGGGTTCAGCTAGAGAGCAGGACGGGGAGAGGGAAGGTCAGCCTCCCGGGGGCGATGGGCTCCGTGTCCTGGCCCCTCCAGGTCAGGCCCTGCTTTCCCTCTTGGCTGCCCTCAGGCTGGCCGGATCAATACCAGGGAAGCAGCCAGAAAACACCTGATGCACACAGCTAAAGATCATTTTTTGTGGGCACCAGGTTTCTTCCACTTTTTCAGAGTTGTGGGGAAGAAAATGAGGCAAGTAAAATTTCCAGAGGACACGTTGCTAAAGCACTCTGGCTAAAAGGTTCTCCACGGGCATCATGTTTCCCAGAAGACTCAGTCTAATCCAGGGTCCTAAGTAGCTTCTGAGCAAACAGGCATTTTCACAAGCTCTTTTCTTGGTAAAAATTTCAAAATGTCCTCAAGGAAGATTCCATGGTAATAGAGGTAAAATAAAATAAACTGAAAAATAAAAACCCCTGGGATTTGCTCTAAACGGAAAGAAATCTAATCATCTTCAAATGACAAGCCCAGTTGCTTACTAAGGGGCTCAGGGTGAGGAGAGGGTTAAAAGCCAGCGGGCAGCCTGCCCCTCGCAGGTGAGCTGGTTCTCTAATGAACACCTTGATCCCGAGGCTCTGCTTCTCCAGGGAACCCCGCCCAGGCCTGCAGTGTTACTAGCACTTTTTCCAGGGGTCTTAGTCAGCTTTCAGTGCCTACAAAAGATTTTAGGAGGAAAAGCGCCTCCAGCTGCCCCCCCCCCGCACCTGTAATAATATTTAACAGGCAGCACGCCGCGAGGACGGATCAGCAATGATTCCATTCTCTCAGCATCCTAATTTTAAGGACAAGAAACAAGGTTTGGGAGGGCAAGTGTTTGCTCAAGGTCGTCTAGTGAGGGACGCCAGAGACTGGCTGCTACCTACACACACCTTGAGGGTGGAATTCTGAGCACTCTCCTTGACCCTGGCCTGGTATTTCTCAACCACGGAAAATGTGGAAAGTGAAGGAGGAACCACACTACAGGCATCCGGGGATGGCAAGACCACTGGGTGAAAATTAGATGGGGAGAGAGATTCGCCTAGACTCAAAGGTGACCCTGCAGATTCCTTGTTAACTACAAAGGATGAAAAAAGTGACTTTGTAAAGGAGAGCGTTACTTTCGCTTTAGTGAACAAATTTATCATCATTTACCAGTAACAGGTCACAAATGACGCGGTTTGCCCAGTGATGTGAAACGCACGAATGTTTACCTGAATCTAATTACCAGGGAACAATCAGACAACTCCAGGCTGCCGAAGTCTCTATGAAACAAATGGTTTAGCTTCTTCAAAAGTGTCAACATCATGAAAGATTAAGAAAAAAGCAGGGTTTGGGTTTAGATTTAGAAGAGACGCAACCAATTCAATGTATGATTCTTAACCGATCCCTAGGTAGGGGAAAACCAGTTATGAAGAATATTCTGGTAACAACCAGGGATAGTTGAATATGGACTTTATATTGAATAATATTATTTTATCAATGCCAGATTTTCACAGTGATGATGGCATTATGGTTTTGTAGAAGACAGCCTATGTAGGTAGCAGTTCAACGCCCAAGTTTGCATGATGTCTGAAATTTATATTCAACTGAGAGAAAACCTGCACACACACATTGACAATCCGTGTGCCCGTGTGGCTACACAGGCAAACGCCTGTTAAATCTGGTGAAGGAACATGGATGTTCTCTCCCTATCTTTATTCAAAAGATAAAGGCAAAAAAGTACATGAAGTCATAATGCTAAAGAATCGCTATGCTCTGATATTGACTAGATTAAAATTGCATCTTTTTTTGGACAAGAACTAAGAAGAAAGATTAAAAATGAAAACAATTAGAGTGCTAAGATGACAGCATATCTTTCTTCTGAGACAGGAGAGAATAGGGACCTAAGGAGGAGAGTTAGAAAACCTAATAAATTTCCATACAAACACCACCCAGTAGGAAAAAACCTGGAGCAGCACCCTGTGGACGCTCACGCAGCTACCAGGAGGCAGCTGGTGCCTGCTGATGTGCGGAAACAAGTCGTGGGAATGCAGCTTGCAGTGTCCACCCGGAGTAAAAGGAGAAAAGCAGGAAACTCCCACACCAGCCACCTACTTTCACAAGCCCCTCGTGCAGCCCACTCCAGCAGGGCCCAGGAGCAACAGCCAGGGCCGGGCACCACCGGGCAGCAGCCCCTAACCCCCTTAGAGAATCAAACTACCCAGCAGAGTTTCCTGCTTTGCCTCAGATATGCCAATCAGAGAAGACCCTGGAGTCTTGCACATAAAACAGGGGACCCAGGGCAGAACTTTGCATTTCCTTCCCTTGAGAATGCCCGCCTTACACTCTAAAGATGTGTTTCTGTTCTTTCGCTTTACTCCCTGATAGAATCTCTGCTTACCTGGCTAATTTGTGGCTCATCTTTGAATTCTTCCTCACGACGGAGCCCAGAACCTAACAGCTGCTCTGCTAACATTTTGTTTATGATGCCCTTATAAAACCTTTGCAATCTAGCATGTTAGCCACAGACAGCAGGAAATTACCTTAGGAAATTCTGCCCTAGTGTAAATCAAATCACAATCTGGTCAGTCACCACAGCCGTGATCTTTTTAAGAAGGTTTGTGGTCTTAAATTCCAATGCCACAGACAGACGTTTCAGAATTCTTCCTAAATGCAGTCTGGGGATGGATTCCCCTCCTTTCCCTGCCTTAGAGCTGATTTCTGCACGATTTGCTCCCGGAGCCCCTGGAACCACTACAGGCTGTGTTAGGGCTGCTGTACCCCCTCCCTGGCCACGAGGGACCCCGAGAGCACTCGACTTACTTCTCAGCCTCGGCCGCTCTCGGGAGGCCGTGGTCAGGCGTGGGCGTCAGCACGGCTTCGGGCCTGCGGGGACCGGGCCATCGCTGCTCGGTGGAAGTGGAGGCTCTGAAACAGACACAGAGGGCAAAAAGGAATGCTCCCGCTTCATCTGAGTTAGGCAGCTAGCACGCCAACGAAGAATCCGGTTTTTCAGCCTAGAAACTTAAATGTCAGCCTTTTGAATCTCAAAATCATTTGAAGTATTCCGTGAGCACTTGAAATGGCCAGGACCTGGCCTCGCCCTTCAGGCTGCTGGCGCTCGAGGAGGGCCGAGACGCGGGGCGAGCTCCTCAGGGCAGCGCGGGGCCCAGCTGTCCAGACGCGCCCACCCCTCACTGCTGCCCTTCCCGTGACTGGGCCACCCCACGGGACTCCCGGACGCGCGGCCCACGGCCCGTCGGGAGTCAGGCAGGGCCCACCCCGCCTGGTCTGCGGGGCATTGCGGGCGTCGGGGCGATGACCCAGTCTTGGTTCACACAGGCTGGGCCGTGCCCCCCACCCCGGGCCGGGGACCCTCAGCGGCCGGGCCCCGGGATCCAGACGCAGCTGCTCCTCCCCAGGACACCCGGCAGCCGGGAGGGTGGTGGCCGCGCGGAGCAAGCGGGGGAGTCGGCGCCCATCCAGGCTCTTGCCCAGGGCAGCCCTGAGCCTGGCGAGCCGAGCGCGACCCGCTTCCCACTGCACGGGCGGGCGGCGCCTGCGCCCTGCCCCCCTGCGGGTTTGTCCCTTTCGTCAGTGTGCATAGTCTAGGTCTAGTTTCCACCTTCCCACCTGGAATCGAATCTGCCTGCTCCTCTGTCTTTTCACAATATTGCTTATTTTATCTTTGTCAAGGCATTGATGTTTTTACCTTTTTAGGTCATTTTATTTCAGCTGGGTCTCTTGTAATAGCTTATAGATAAAATTCAATATTTTACTCGGTTTTGGAGTATCTATCTTTTAATTATGGAATTTAACCCTATTTTGGGGGAATGGGGGAGTAGGGAGACGTAGGGTAGAAGGACAACTGGTATATTTGGATCTTTTCCCATCTTGTTAAGTGTTCTCTGCTTCTTAAATTTCCTTGTTGTTTTCTCTTAACTTTCTTTGACTTGATTGCTCTCATTTTTCTCTAATGTTTTTAGAAGTTATACTTCTTTTTAAATTATTTTATTTTTTATTTAGGAGATACTGGGGGTTGAACCCAGGACCTCTTACATGTGAGGCTGGTGCTCAACCACTGAACTACACCTAATCCGCTAGAAGTTATACATCTTTTTTGAATTCTTCTAGTATTTCCCCATATACACACATGTATATTTATTTTCTTCTATGCACATTGAGAATCAATATTTATAAGCTTTAATTTCCAAGTAGGATAAGGCCCTTAGTTCAATGTAATTCCCTTCTCTTCCTAGGTTACCTGCTATATTTTACTGAAATCATTTAGAGCGTTAATTCTAAATTGCTTTTAAGTTTCCTGCTTCTATTTTCTTGGAAACATTTCTGTAACTATTGTCTTAAGCTTCCTGCTATATTATTAATGATTGCAATATGGGACTGGGTGGTTTACTGTTTGCTGATTGATCGATAAGTTATATCTCTTTTGTTTCTTCTTTATCGAATTAACTTTTTATTTACTGGAGGAAATCCTTGAGTAATTCCTTCAGAATGGTTTTTTAGGCAATGCATTTTCTGTGTTCTTGAACAGAAACGAGACGAGAGTAAACGTATAAGAATGAGAATCAGATGGAAGATTTTGCATTGGCCACAGGGTTCAAGGAGCAGTATATCTAAAGACATGGTGGGGGAGGGTGGTGTAATTCGGAGCCCAGAGTTTTATGGGCAGCCTAATTATCTTTCAAGAGAAAAGGGATATACATTTGCAGACATGTGTAGACGAGTAAGTTCATTATCTACAGATTCGTGAAAAGATTTAGAGAGAAGATACTCAAAAGAAAAATAAATCCAACAGGAAAAGGTGAAGCAATGGCGAGTTAAAACAAATAATAATAATATAGTTACAATTTAGATTTTTACCAACTGGTTATTTTTAAAAAGTAAAGGTTAAAATAAAGGGATAGAAAGTTATCTTAACCTAATGCTAAGAAATGGAAACATTATAGTAATATTAATATTCAGCAAAAATAAAATTCAATAAGGCAAATTTAACCTCATATAATTCAACAAACATTCATGATAAAGTAAGATCAAATGAAATAAATTAAATACCTCCTGGCACAGTAGGCGTAGAAAAGAAGTTCTTTAACTTGGTACAGGATATCTTCAAAAAATTACAAGAAATATTACACTTAATGGTGAAATGGTGAATAACGTTGAACGCTTTCCTTTAAGATCAGGAGTAAGACATGGATATCCCCTCACTCTCCCAAAGGCCTTACCCAATGTGGTAAGGCAATGGTAATTAATTAGTTAATTAAGCAATTAAGCAATTAATTAAAATGAAAGGCATGAGAAATTACGAAGAAGGGGAAAACTGTCACTATTTGTGGCTAATATGATTTTCTATATGGAAAATTATCCTAGAGATAAATTATTAGAATTAAAGAGTTTAGCAAACTTTAATATATAAAATTAATACACAAAACCAACAGGGTTTCTATCCATGCACAACACTTAGAAAATCAATCTAAAACTACCATTTATAATTGAATCAGTATGAGGTATGTAGGAATAAATGCAACAGAAGATGTACAGAAATCTAATGGAATAAATTATACAGCTCTACGGAAAGATATTAAAGTAGATCTGAACAAGTGGGGGGATAAATTAGGAGATGTCAGGCTCAATGTACACTCAATGTAATTGCGTTCAATAGCTTAAGAGTTGTATGTCTGTGACTTGACAAGTTAATTCTCAAGTTTGTTTGGAATGTTTGGGAATGAGTGGAAACGGTGAAGGCACCTCACAGTGTTTGTAACTGGCAGCACTAATATCTGGACATGACCGTGACTGAAAGGGAAAGTGTAAGGCTGTGTCTGTCACTAGAAGGAAAGCTGGAAATGGAGCGTGGGGCTGGGAGGCCCAGCAAGCCCTCCTGTGCACCATGGCTATGGTTAGCAGTGCATATTTGGGATGGTTTCCTCTGAAATGGAACAAATGTACGTTAATGTCACAATATGTCAATATCAGGGTGATATTTTGGGCAAAAATACAACCAAAGCAAACTATGGACAGCAGTGCATAGTAATATATTAATAACCTTCCATCAATGGTAAAAAAAAAAGGAAGCATAATAAGTGAAAGAAGTTAGACAAAAAGCACTACATATTGTTTGACTCCATAAAATACTACATAAGAATGTAAATACAAATAAATTACAGAGCTGGGAATGGATTAGCAGTTATGCAGGCGAACGATAGAGACTGAGAGGTGACTGCCAAGGGGTAAGGTTCTTTTTTCTTGTTTGTTTTTGCTTTTTGTTGTTTTCTTTATTCTTTTGTGTGGAAATGCTCTGATATTGATTGAAGAGATGAAAGCACAGCTCTGTGATCATACCAAATGCTGTTGATTGTACACTTTAGATGGATTGTATGGTTTATGAATATGTTTCAATAAAATTGATTAAAACCTGATGAACAACAACAAAAAATCTATTTGGAAGCACAAGCCCAATGCACGAGGCTGGGGAACAAGTCCTACCAGCAGACCAGATTCCTCAAGTTCCTACTAGCCTGGAAACCACCAGATGCTTATCAGCTGCAGAAGGGGCCAGGAGTCACGAGCCAGCCAGAGGGACTCCAGCGTTTCAGGGAAAGGAAAGTGCGGCAGCGACAGCATTCTAATCGGAATCCTCCAGGCTAAGGGGAAGAAGCAAGCTACAGAAGGCTGCGTACAGCCTGTTAACGCAGAGTGCAAAAACAGGCATCTAGGCGCCCTTTTGTTTGGCAATATACACCTGGGTGATTCAGGGCGGAGGTGACCCCTGCGGGGGGAGGGGGGGAAGAAGGGAGGGCTGGGGCCAGAGAGGGAACTTCTGGGGGGCAGAGCAGGTGCTCCTTCTTGTCCTAGGCGGTGGGCTCACGGCTGTCCCTTGTAGGGCAGTCTTCAGGCGGCTTGCGCCATTTGCTATGCACTGTTGCGTCCGCATGCTACATTTTACAGTGATAATAATAAATGTGTCCTATGCATAGCAGCAGAGCAGAGCAACCACCAAACTATGAGGTATTGCCGAAAAAGCCCAGTGAGAAATCATAAGACTTACATACAAAACCTATAACACACCCCTAAACAATAGAAATGAAAACAGAATCAGTGGAGAAACAGACTCTATTCCTGGACAGGCAGACAATGTCACACTCTTATCTCTCTTCCAATTAATCAACGAAACGAGTAGAAGCTCAACAAATTACAAAATTACAACAAATTGAAGAGCTGTCTCTAAAATTCCTGGGGAAGAAATGTCAAGCCGATATTGGAGAGAAGCCGCAGATTTTAAAAAGGGCTGACTTGTTTAGAGCAAGTCACCTGTTAACAGAAAACACCTGGAGCTTTTGGACAAACCTGGAGTTTTTTTCTCAACACATTACTTTGGTGCCAGCACGGAAAAGGGAGTAACCAGGTCGCAGACAAGGTGGCAGAGGCCCAAGGGGCGGGTCTGTCGGGGCAGCCTGGGGTGCGAAGCCCCATGTGGATGGGGTGACGGCAAGGCTGGCGGGGTGCAGGAGGCTGGAGCCTTGGGGAGCACCATCTCCTTCAAGGGCCAGACGCATTCCGCTCTCCAGCCAGGAGGGCCTCAAGGGAACTCTCTCCGCCTGGCTCTGGGTGGGGTAAATCGTCTCCTGTGGGACTAGTCCAGAGCCAGGAACTGCTCCTCTCCTGGGGTCAGCATCCAGCAGTGCCTGAGTGGCGGTGCAGGCATCTGGCTGAGGCTACAATGGCTTTAACTTCTTTTTTGTGCTGTAGCCGTCGTTTACTGAGCACTTGCTACGGGCTAAATGCTTTCCAAGATCTCTCTTGAAACTTTTTTCTCCCAAAATCATATTATGAAAATTTGTAAGCATACAGAAAAGTTGAAAGAATTGTACCATAAACACCCATATCCCTACCCCCTGGACCCTCTAACTCTTGGTGTTTGCTACATTCGCTGTATCAGATACCTCTTTATCTATCCATCTATCCACGCATGGCCTCTTATCTCTGAGGCCATTATCACTTTTACTCCCACAAGAACCCCGAGAGTGAGGTCTTCGTCCCACAGACTCCTCTACGGCAAGGGCCTGAGAAGACTTGTTTGATTTAGGGCCTGTGTTCTCACCGTGAATTACATCACCTCCTCCTAGTTCCTGCAAAAGTGCCTTTGTTCCCCATTTTTTTTCCTCCAGGGGTTTTCTCTCCTGGCCCACTCAGGAGCCAGCTGAAGAGCCTGCCAGGTTCAGCCCTTGACCCAAGGCCCAGCGCCTCTGTGCCGGGCCTCCAGGCCCCCACCTGCCCGCGTCCGGGGAGGGGTGCCCCACGGCCACGCAGCTGCCTCCACCTCCTAGGCCCACACTGTGCGCTGGGCTGGCTCAGGGGGGCCGGCTTGCTTCCTGGAGCTGGCCCCAAGAGCTCTGAGGCCCGGCTCCGACGCATCTCCCGCTCCGAGCCGTCACTCTGGAAAGCACAGAGAACCGTCTGCCCTCGGGACTGCTGCTGCTCGGTTTGGCTGCCAGATCCCGAATGGATTAAAAACGCGCAGCATGTCCGGCTAAAATTTCAGGAGAAGTCTGTAACAGCTTGGGGGAAGTGTTTGTGCCGTGAGGTACTGTAAGTCCAAACCATGCCAATAAAGAATTGCGTAGAGGGCCAGAAGGCTGAAGTACGTCTCAGAAGGCAAGAAAACTGCCATTTAAAAAACGAGATCGGATCAGGAGCGAAATGACGGGGAGCTTGACGGTTAAAGCGGGAACCAAGGGAGGGACAAATGCTTCACACGTACTCTAATCCTGGGGAAAGCAACAGGCTCGAAATTAAAAGCCATTTTAGACGACCGAGGTTCTGGAGGCACAGTGTGGCTGGATCGGACTCGGCGACGCTCGTGGAAACGTCCTTTGTTAGAGGAATTCGCAGGCACTCTTCGCGCCCTGCGAGCCTTCGGGTGAGCGCAGAGGGCAGCTTTAAAGCCGGAGCGGCTGCGCTGGCTGGACTCTGCGCCCTGCAGGAGAGAGGACCGGAGAGGACGGAGCAGACCCCCGGACCTGGGACTGGCACCGATTCAACGTCTGCAGAGAAGGCTCCGGGACCCTGGTGGCATGACAGGGGCTGGGGAATCTGGAAACGACCTAGGACCCAGGGTTCTCAGCCTCGCAAGGTGACGAGATTTGGGGATGAAACTGCAGGCAGCCTGGCTGCTGGCAGCACCGGGGCACAGCGCAGGCAGCAGCCACCCACCCGCCTCCCGGAGCCAGCAGGGGGTGGCGTCCGCGGGCTCCTCCGCGCGGAACCGGAAGGGGGACCTCGGCCTCAAGGGGGAACTGCGGGAGGGCAGCGAGGGAGTGGAAGTAAAGCTGACTTATCTCCGCCTCTTCACGCCGAGGCTGGAGAGGGCTTTGCCAGGCTTGGTGGCGCGCTCGGGGTGGCATGTGGGGCGTGCAGAGAAGCCACGGCCCCCTCTGCCGTCGGCCCGGGCCCTCCTCTCAGACAGGAGACCTCAGACACTAAATAAGGGGAGGAGGGAGAGGGAACGGGGGTGCCGCCACCAGGAGAGGTGCACCTGAGGGAAGGGGCTCCAGCAGACACACGGACCTGTCTGTCCAACGCCCATGGCGGAGATCTCCAGGCAGAGGGAACCGCTCGCACAGCCAGGGAGCGCCAGGCAGCGCCAGGCAGGCCCGACGGGGACCTGCTGGCGGAAGGGCTGGGCCCACCCTGGTGGTCAGGGGCTGGGCAGCCTTCTGGGCAAGTGAGGAGAGGACAGACAGCAAAGAGGGCTGGGGAGCCGGCGGCCTCGCCGCACAACGGCAGGCAGAGTCACAGGCACTGCCAGCCACGAGGGCAGGGCGGGTCAGGCTCTGATGAGACATGGAGTCTGGGGAGGCAGCGAGCCAGCCGGCAGGGGTGCGAGGGGCTGCCCGCCCCGTTCCCAGGGGCGGCAGAGCCCATTCCCGGAGGGCACTGACCTGGGGGCAGGAGCAGGACGGCGCTGCCGTCCCCTATGTCAGAGCACGGAGGGACCAAGGCACCAGCCTGAGCAGGTGGGCAGGTATTGGGTGTGTCAAGGCCAGGAGGGCACGAGGCAGAGCAGACCAGCAGCCGCCCTCCCTCACGAGGCTGAGCCATCACGCGGCTGCCCTGCAGCTGGCGCCTCCCTAGCCTGGCGGTGGCAGGGATGGTCTCCTCCCAGACCCGCCCCAGCCTCCAGGGCACAAAGGCCCAGAGTCTGTGGTTTTAGAGCCTCGAGGGCCATCGAAGTCATACGTTCTGGAAGAATCAGATCTGGAGCTGCTTGGGGTCTGTGATGGGTTGAAGCTGGATGGACCCCAGAAAATCACGTTCTCTAAGCGAATCCATTCCTGTGGGTGTGGACCTATTGTAGTGGGGCCTTTTGGTGAGGTCACTTCAGCTTAGGCATGGCCCAGGGTGGGTCTTTATCCTCTTACAGGAGTCCTTTGTAAGAGAACGACATTTAGATACAGAGAGAGAAAGCCAGGAAGCAAGAAGCTGGAGTCAATGAAACCGCAAGAGAAGGAGAGCCCAGCAGACACTGCCGTGTGCTTTTCCACGTGGCCGAGGAGTCCAGGACGGCCCGCAGCTGTCTTCAGGGAGAGACGCTCGCCGTGGTGATGCCTCGATGTGGACACTTCCACGGCCTCAGAACTGTAAGCTTGCAGGCTAATGAAGCCCACGGTGAAAGCCAACCCATTTCTGGTATATCGCTTTCGGCCGCCCAGCAGCCAACAGGTGAAACCGGGAGAGTCTCTTCTGAGGTTGGGGCAGAAGAGGACTTTCCTCTGAGTGTCCCCAAGGTGCCCGTCGAGTGCCATATGCTGGTTCTTACACGTTCACAGCAAGCGTGTGCACCCCACGTAAAGACTGCCTCTCCTGGAGCCAGGGGGCTTAAACGACCCACCTAGGGTCATGGTGAGGGGTTGCATAGTGCCCCCCCCCCAAATGACAGGCTGAAGTCCTGAACCCAGGACCTCAGATTGTGACCTTCTTTGGAAATTGGGTCAGTGTAGATGGAATTAGTTAAACTAAGAGGAGGCCACAGGAGGTGGGCGGCCCTTAGTCCAGTAGGACTGGTGTCTTAGGGGGCTAAGAGAAGGGGACGAGAGACCGACAGACACCGGAGCGGCTAATGCCACGTGACGATGGAGGCAGAGTGAAGAGCTGCAAGTCAAGGCATGCTGAAGACCGCAGCACAGGCCAGAACCTGGAAGAGGCGAGGAGGGGTCCCCGCTGAAGCTTTCGGGAGAGCGTGGCCCTGCCGACATCTCCGTCCGAGATGTGAGTCCAGATTTCTGAGACCAGAGGTCTGCTCTTCAAGCCACCTGGTTTGTGGACTTTACGACAGCTGTAGGATTTCCTAAAAAGGAAATCCCGTTTTAGTTTGCTAAAAGCTGCTGGTGCAAAATACCATAAATGTGTTGGCTTTTATAAAGGGAATTTATTAGGGTTAAAGCTTACAGCTCCAAAGCCGTGAAAATGTCCAAATCAAGGCACATCAGAGATGCCGTCTCACAAAGGTCGGTTGCTGGCCCCTGGACTCCTGCCACACGCCAGGCACAATGGCTGCTCCCAGGTGGGCGATCAGGCCCACGGCAGGCTCGCCCTCCTCGCTTGGGTTGCTCTGCCGAGTCCACCCTCCAGCCCCTCTCACCCGCTCAGGTTTTGCTTGGCCTCGCTCTCAGCTGTAGCTGATCCTGGAGTCCCCTCTCACTTGGCAGGGAGAAAATGGCAGCTGCCTTTCTCTGTGTGTTTCTGCTTCCAGTTCTCAGTTGGACGGCAACCTAACCTGGGTCACGCCTCACTGACTTAGGCCAATCACAGGCCCTAGAGAGACCTAATCAAAAGCCATCTAATCTAAAGGTCTTGAACTGAATCTACCCAAAGGTTCTGCATAATACAGGCTCACACATACAGGAATGGGTCAGCTGAAGAACATCGTTTTCTCAGGCCCACGAAAGACTCAAGGCAGGACATCCCTAGGATCTCCCTGAAGGGCAAGGACAATGCGCCTGCTTTCACCTCGTGCCGCTCGCCAGGATGTTCTCAGATGCCAACGCGGCTTTGCCCCCTCCTTGCCAATGCTGTGGTTCCATCATCCCCACGTTTTCTGAAGCCCAGAGGCACCTCACCTGTCTGAAAGGTGTTTCCCTGGCACCTGTGCAGACAGCCCTGTTCCCGTTCAACTGGGACCCACAAAAGCAGCCCACCACTCCCCACCACCCACCTCGAGACAGCCTGTCCTCTTCAAGATGAAAGACTTTTCCTGCATTAGGGATGAAAATGGTCCCTTATTCTCTGGGTCTTTGTTATGTGGGCGATTTTCACAGCAAAGCCAAACAGCTGAAATGCCTTTTCCTCGGACACGTGGGCATTGCTCCACCTTGGGTGCGTCTGGTTCTTGTTATTTCCCTAATGTTGTGACCTGTTGACCCTTTGACAAGGAGACCCAGCTCCTCTGCTTCCAGGAGATGATTCGACTCACCATGTGTGGGCAAACCTGACCAGTGGTTCTCAAAGTGGGTTCCCTGGCTGCCAGCATTGGCACCACCTGGATGCCTTGTTGGGAACGCTCATTGTCAGGCTCCACCAGGGCCTGCTGAATCAGAAACCCCAAGGGTGCTGCCCAGCACTGTGTTTTAATCCCCCGCCCCCCAGGACATTCTAATGCACACCCTGGTGGAGAATGACTGAGCCAGAGGCTCCCAGTTAGAGGGCTTGGGCACTGTTCCCCACCCGTACCCCATCTTCTCTGGGCCTTCTCCTCACCCAGGCTTAGCTCAATTTCCTGTTTCCCATGGGACCCACCTTCTACAATTATCGCTTTGCTCTCTGATACCTGCCAGCTCCCCCTCTCCACTACTTTTTTCTCCCAGCTTGTGTCCATGTACCAAGGTGTCCTCTTCTTGAAAAGCCATCTTTTGCTTGACGTCCTCCTCTTTCTCCCCAGCTGTGTCACCCTGGCCGCTCAGCCTCCTTGAGCTTCACCTTCCCCTTCTTTACCGTAGAGTCACAGTACCCATTAAACAGGATAGGCCTAAGAACGAGGCAGCATTCCACGATGGGATGCACGGGGTGGGCAATCCCTGCAACCTGGAGTTGGCCTGAGCTGTTTTGCTGAAGTAAAAGGATCTGGTCAAGGTGTGATATGTGGGAAAAATATTTTTGGTTGGTAACCACGGGTCCAAGGTGAGCTTCAGGGCAGCCTGTGCCAGCGTGTCACCACTGCTTATCGATAACAGCGAGGCTGAAGGTTTCAGTGTGGAGGGCGGCTCTCATGCGCTGGGGTTCGTGTGATAACACCGCGGATCCGAGGTGCTGCGTGCACACGAGAGAGAAAGCCGACTGGGTACAGCCTGCAGTGGCAGCACAACTCGGGGGAGCTCCAGCCTCTCCAGACCCTTTGCTGGGAGGGAAGCTTTGCCTGCAATGCAAGGCTTACGTTTATGCTTGTTGCTATGTATTATACCCTTTCTCTGTAATAAACCAGAAGAAAATGGGAACTCCGTGGTCTTTTTACCACTTTCCTTTAAGTCTGTAATTAATTAAAAATAAAAAGTTAAAAGAGACTAATTGTCGATAGAATCAAACAGGGGATACACTACAGACCCTGCAGACATAAAAAATAATAACAAGAGAATGCTATAAACAGCTATACACATGCATTTGACAGCACAGATGGAACGGACCAGTTCCTCAAAAAACACAAACTACCACAATTCACCCAGTACAAAAGAATTTGACTAGCCCTATAATTATTAAGGAAGTCAAATTTGTAATTAAAAACCTCCCCCAAAAGTGGGCCCAAATGGATTCACTGGAGAAATCTAATGAGTGTTAAAAGAATTAACATCAGTTGTGCACAGTCTCTCCTGGAAAATGGGTGAAGAGGGCACACTTCCCCAATTCATTTTATGAAGCCAGTATTATCACGGCATCCAAACCAGACAAAGACAGCCTGAAAGAATATAACTGCCGACCAATATCCCCTGTGAATATTGACACAAAAATCCTTAACAAAATATTAGCATATGGAATTCAGTAATATGTATATAAGAAGAATTCTTCACTGTGACCAAGTGGGGTTTATTCCAGGAGGCAAGGCTGGTTCAATATTAGAAATTCAATCAATGGAATCCCCATATTAGCAGGCAAAGAAGAACAGTTATATGATCCTATCAAGTGATGCAGAAAACTTATTTGACAAAATTCAATACCTATTCATGATAGAAATTCTCAGAAAGATAGGAATGGGACTTCCCCAACCTGATAAAGGGGCCCACAGAAATCTACAGCTCATGTCATACCTAACGTTGAAGCACTGAACTCCCCCCTGGGACTGAGACCACGGCAGGGATGTACGCCTTCACCTCTCTTATTCAACACATTAGTGTAGTCCCAGCCGGTGGAATGAGGCAAGCAAACGAAACGAACAGCATACAGATTGGAGAGGGAAATACAGCTGTCCCTGCTTGCAGATGACACAGTGGTCTATGTAGAAAGTCCCCGGCAATTAGCATGAATACTCCTAAAACTAAGAAGGGAATTCAGCAAGGCTGTGGAATACAAGCTCAGCATACAGAAAGCACTTGGGGAGAACTGTGGGAACGTGGCCTCGGTCAGCAGATAAGGTGCAGCGCTCTCACAAGAACAGCAGAGGAGGAGTCCAAAGCTGCCAGAGGGGCCTGCAGACCAGGACAGCGCCTCACGGCTCCCAGGGACGGAGAGACAAGAAGCTGAGTCAGCAAACTGCGAGCTGCTGACCCCCGGCGGGAAGGGCTCCCCTCCCCACCGAGGTGTTCCGCGCACTGAAGCTGACCGAAAGGGGAAGAGCCATCTTCTCTCCTGCCGGCTGCTATAAGGGGAAAGGGAAGGGAGTCAGTGAATTCGGTCAGCGGAGCCCACGGTGAATCTCGGCTCTCGCTAGACAAAAATAAAGCAATGCCAAGAGAAATCCACCTCCGTGGAAATGCATGCCACCAAGTACCACCTGCTGGCCAGTCTGGAAATTACATGGACAGAAACTGCTTTTAGAGATCTCTTTACCCAATCCCTGGGAGAAAGTCTGTGCCCCATTAGTGAGTCCTAGGCATGGTTTTTGGTAACTTAAGCTGAGCAATTTAAAAGACTTATGCTAAGGTGAATCACATATCAAAGAGCTGTGAAAAAATAATAACAATAGGCAAAAGAGAATTGGCCATCAGAGTAAATTCACCAACATATCAGATGCCTAGACATCAGCAAAAATTACAAGCCATACTAGGAGACAGGAAAAGATGGCCAAACCAAAGGAACAAGCCAAATATCCTGAAGAGATTCAGGATTTGAGACAATCAATGATAGTCAAACAACTCTCATAAATCGTTTTAAAGAATTGAAAGAAAATATGACTAAAGAGTTAAGGATATTAAGAAGACACTGGGTAAGCATAAAGAACAATTTGAAAGTCTGCAAAGAAAAGTAACTGACATTATGGGAATGAAAGACATGATGGATGAGTTAAAAATGCATTAGAGGCACATAAGAGCAGAGTTGAACTGCTTCAAGACAGAATTAGTGATTTTGAAGACAGAACACCTGAACTGGAAAAGACAGAAGACAGAAAAAAAAATAAAATAAAAAAAGGAACAGAGCCTCAGGGAATTGAATGACAATGCAAAATACAAAAACATATATATTACTGGCATCCCAGAAGGAGAAGAGAATGGAAAATGGGCAGAAAGAATATTTGAGGAAATAATGACTGAAACTTACTTACCCTTATGAAAGACATAAACAGCAATGTCCAAGAAGGACAATGCACCCCAAACAGAATAAACATGAATAGACCTATCCCGAGACACCTACTAGTCAGAATGACAAATATCAGCGATAAGGAGAAGATTTTGAAAGCAGCAGGAGAAAAGCAAAGCATCACATACAAGGGAAACTCGGTAAGATTAAGTGCTGACCTCTCATCAGAAACCATGGAGGTGAGAAGAAAGTGCTATGATGTATTTAAGGTATTGAAAGAGAAAAACTGCCAGCCAAGAATTCTGTTTCCGGCAAAGTTGTCCTTCAAAAATGAGGGTGAGTTCAAAGTCTTCACAGACAAACAAAAATTGATAGTATATATTACCAAAAGACCAGAATTACAAGACATACTAAAGGGAGTGCTGCAGCCTGAAAGGAAAAAACAAGTGAGAAACTTGGAGAAGAGTGCAGAAATGAAGAATATTAGAAAGGGTAAAAAAAAAAGACTACAGTGTGATATGACAATTGAAAGCCAAAGGTCAAAATGGATGAAGTAAGTAATGCCTTTACAGGTATAACATTGAATGTTAATGGCTTGAACTCCCCAATCAAAAGACACAGATTGACAGAATGGATTAAAAAATATGACCATCTATATGTTGTCTATAAGAGACTCACCTCAGACCTAAGGACACAACCAGGCTAAAGGTGAAAGGGTGGAAAAAATATTCCATGCAAATAGTAACCAAAAAAGAGCTGGGTAGCAATACTAATATTGGACAAAAGAGATTTTAAATGCAAAACTGTTATAAGGGATGAAGAAGGTCATTATATATTAATAAAAGGGGCAATTAAACAAGAAGAAACAACTATTCTAAATATTTATTCACCTAACCTCAGTGCCCCAAGTTATATGAGGCACACACTGGCAAAGCTGAGGGAGAAAAGCATGTCTCTACAATAACAGTTGGAGACTTCAATACACCACTCTCAGAACTGGACTGAGCATCTGGACAGAGGATAAATAAACAGAGAACTTGAAGACCTAACAGACATCTATAGAGCCCTGCACCCCAAAACAGCAGGATATACATTCTTTTCAAGTGCTCAAGGATCCTTCTCCAAGATAGACCATATGTTGAGTCAAAAGACAAGTCTCAATAAATTTAAAAAGACTGAAATTATACAAAACATTTTCTCTGATCATAACGGAGTGAAACTGGAAATCAATAATGGACAGAAAAAGGGAAAATTCATAAATATATGGAGACTTAACAACACACTCATAAACAATCATGGGTCAAAGAAGAAATTGCAAGGGAATTCAGCAAATATCTTGAGACGAATGAAAATGAGAACACAACATATCAAAACCTATGGGACACCGCAAAGGCAGTGCTGAGAGGGCCCTCATGTTTACATTAAAAAAGAAGAAAGAGCTAAAGTTGAAGATCTAACCGCACACCTGGAAGAACTAGAAAAAGAACAGCAAATGAATCCTAAACCAGGATGAAGGAAAGAAATAGTAAAGAGCAGGGCAGGAATCAATGAAATCAAGAACAAAAAAACCATAGAGAGAATCAACAAAACCAAAAGCTGGTTCTTTGAGATCAACAAAATTGATAAACCCCTTAGCTAGACTGACAAAGAAAAAAAGAGAAAAGACACAAATAAATAAAATGAGAAATGAGAGGGGGGGGGCATTACCACCAACCCTGCAGAAATTAGAGAGATCAGAAAAGGATACTATGAAAAACTGTATGCAAAAAAACTAGACATTGTAGAGGAGATGGACAAATTCCTGGAAACACATGAACCACCTACACTGACCCTAGAAGAAATAGAAGACCTCAACAAACCAATCACAAGTGAAAAGATTGAAACAGTCATCAAAAACCTCCCAAAGATGAAAAGCCCGGGACCAGATGGCTTCACAGGTGAATTCTACCAATCATTCAAAGATGAACTAATTTTGGGTAGGGAGGGGATGAGCAGTTGAAATACAGGGGCTTCTTTGGGAGTTGGAGGTTGTCCTGAGTACTGTTGTGGCAATGGATGCAGGCCATTTTAAATCAGCACACACCACTCAGAACTGAGTGGGAGAGAGTGTGGTCTACAGTGTGAACTGTGGTCTATGGTTGGTGGCAAGGCTCCAGGATGTGTAAGTTCATTGAGGTTGGTGGGCCACACTGTGGGAGATGTTTGTGTGGGATGTGGTGGGAGGTGTGGGAGGTGGGCAACATGGGAATCCCAGTGGGTTCCGTGTAATATTTTGGGTAATCTAAGCACCTCTTAAAATATATGTATATATATATATATAAATAACATTTTTGTAAGCAAATACACATACATGCATATATATTTATATATCATTTTGCAAATGTTTGTATGTATTGTGAGAATTTTGATTTTTACCCATAATAAAAAAAAAAAAAAAAAATGAACTAATACCAATCTTGCTCAAGCTCTTCCAAAAAATTGAACAGGAAAGAATGCTACCAAACTCATTCTACGAAGCCAACATCACCCTAATACCAAAACCAAATAAAGATACTATGAAAAAAAGAAAATTATAGACCAATATCTCTAACCAATATAGATGCAAAATTCCTCAACAAAATACTTGCAAACAGAATCCAAAAGCACATTAAAAGAATTATACACCATCATCAAGTGGGTTTTATCCCAGGGATGTAAAGGTGGTTTAACACAAGAAAATCAATTAGCATAATAAAGCACATTGATAAATTGAAGAAGAAAAATCATATGATCCTCTCGATGGATACAGAAAAGGCATTTAATAAAATACAGCACCCTTTCTTGATAAAAACACTCCAAAAGATAGGAATAGAAGGAAGCTTTCTCAATATGGTAAAGTGCATGTATGAAAAACCTACTGCTAGCATTGTACTCAACAGTGAAAGCCTGAAAGCTTTACCACTGAGATCAGGAATGAGACAAGGCTGCCCACTGTCACCATTATTATTCAATATTGTGCTAGAAGTTCTAGCTAGAGAAATTAGGCTAGACAAAGAAATAAAAGGCACCCAAATAGGACAGGAAGAAGTAAAATTTTCACTATTCGCTGATGACATGATCCTATATCTAGAAAATCCTGAAAAAGCCACAATAAAGCTACTAGATTAATAAACAAGTTCAGCAAAGTGGCAGGATACAAGGTTAATATGCAAAAATCAATAGTATTTCTATACACTACTGATATGCAATCTGAGGAGGAAATCAGAAAAAAAAATTCTCTTTATAATAGCAACAAAAACAATAAAATATTTAGGAATAAACTTAACCGAGGACATAAAGGACCTGTATTCAGAAAACTACAAAACATTGCTGAAAGAAACTGAAGAAGACTTAAATAAATGGAAGGACATTCCGTGTCCATGGATTGGAAGACTAAATATCGTTAAGATATCAATTCTACCAAAAACTGATTTACATATTCAACGCAATCCCCATAAAACTCCCAACGCCTTTTTTGCAGAAATTGAAAAGCCAATAATCAAATTAATTTGGAAGGGTAAGGGACCCCAAACAGCAAAAAAAAATCTTAAAAAAGAACAAAGTTGGAGGACTCTCACTTTCTGACTTTAAAGCATATTACTTAGCTATAGTCATAAAAACAGCATGGTACTGGCCCAAGGACAGACAGATTGATCAATGGAACTGAATCGAGAACTCAAAAAATTGACCCTCACCTCTACAGTCAAGTGATTTTTTAAAAATATTTATTTATTTATTTACTTTTACCCATTTTTAACGCCCTCTTCCCGCCCCTGCTTTTGTTGTTTTTGTGTCCATTCACTAGGCAATTCTCTGTTTCCTGCCCTCTCTTCTCATCCTTTTCCTCCTGTCTTCACTAGGATTCGATCCTGGGAAACTCCAATGTGGGACAGAGGCGTTCTGCCGCCTGCGCCACCGTAGTTCCTGGTTTTTCGGAGCATCTCGTCTTGGCTCTCCCTTGTGTTCCTCTCCTGTTATGTCATCATCTTGCTGCGTGGCTCGGTGGGGCCCAGTGGCCCACATGCCTTCTATATTTTTCTTTATTTACTGGGAGGTCCCGGGGATTGAACCCAGGTCCTTCCATATGGGAGACGGACGCCCAACCATTGGAGCCACATCCGCCCCCAGTCAAGCAATTTTTGACAAGGCTGTTAAGCCCACCCAGCGGAGCCAGAACAGTCTATTCCACAAATGGTGCTGGGAGAACCGGATAGCCATATCCAAAAGAAAGAAAGAAGACCCCTATCTCACACTTATACAAAAATTAGCTCAAAATGGATCAAGGACTTAAATACAAAAACAACAACCATAAAACTCCTAGAAGAAAATGTAGAAAAACATCTTCAAGATCTTGTGGTAGGCCACAGTTTCTTAAACTTTATACCCAAAGCACAAACAACAAAAGAAAAAATAGTAAATGGTACCTCCTCAAAATCCACCACTCTTGCACCTCAAGGGACTTCATCAAAAGAGTGAAAAGCAGCCAACTCAATGGGAGAAAATATTTGGTAAGCACATATCTGATAAGAGTTTAATATCCATGATCTATAAGGAGATCATACAACTCAACAATAAAAAGATAAAGTATCCAATTAAAAAATGGGCAAAAGACTTGAAAAGACAACTGTCCAAAGAAGAAATACAAATGGCAAATGCAAGAAAAAATGTTCAACATCGCTAGCAATTAGGGAAATGCAAGTCAAAACTACAAGGAGATATCATTTCACGCCTATCAGAATGGCCACTATTAAAAAGACAGAGAACTACAAGTGTTGGAGAGGATGTGGAGAGATAGGAACACTTCTTCACTGTTGGTGGGAATGCAGGATGGTACAACCACTGTGGAGGACTGTTTGGCAGTTCCTAAAGAAGTTGAATATAGACTTGCCACGTGACCCTGCAATACCACTACTGGGTATATACCCAGAAGAACTGAGAGCAGGGACACGAACAGACATCTGCACACTGATGTTCACAGCAGTGTTATTCACCATTGCCAAAAGCTGGAAACAACCCAGGTGTCCATCAACAGATGAGTGGATAAATAATATGTGGAGCAAACACATGATGGAATATTATGCAGCAGTAAGAAAAAATCAAGTTGTGAAACATATGACAACACGGATGAACCTGGAGGACATTATGTTGAGTGAAGCAAGGCAGACAGAAAAGGACAAATACTGTATGACTGCCCTATTATGAACTAAATATATTATGTGAAAGATGAAAAAAAAAATTGGATTTCTGTATACTGGTAACGAACATGTGGGTGCTGAAATTAAAAATACAATATCATTCATAATCCCTCGATAAAAAAGAGGATGAAAAGTTAGCTACAGACTGGGAAAATATTTGCAGACCACATTTGCAACAAAAGAGTAGAAGCCAGAATACATTAAAAGAAAAACAAACAAAAAACCCTCTCCCACCTCAACAGTAAAAAAGGAGTCATCAGGGAAATGTAAATTAAAACCATAATGCAATATCCCTATTTGCCTCTCAGAATGGCTAAAATTAGAAAAACAACAACGTGCTGGTGCGGACGTGGAGAGAAGGGCCATGCTGCCCTGCTGGTGGGAGGGTAAAGTGCTAAGCTGCTCTGGAAACACGGCCCTTTCTCATCCAGCAGCGCAGACACTGCCCTCTGGGCATTCATCACGGAAAAAGGAAAACCCACGTTCACACAAAATCCTGCACAGGTGTATTTCTAGCAGCTTCCTTCATAAGAGCCCTGAAATGGAAATAACCCAAAACCTTCAACAGGTGAACGGTTAAACAAACTGTGGTACCTCGATACCAGAGAATAAATAAAAAGTGAACTCGTGCTATTCACAACCCTTGGACGAATCTCCAGTGAATTATGCAGAGCGGAAAAGCCAATCCCCAAATATTACACGCGGTATGAGTCAACTTATATAGCATGCCTGCAGTGACAAAAATCACGGAAGCGGAGAACATGCTAGGGGTTGCCAGAGGTTCTGGAGGGGTGGGGAGAGGAAGGTGGATGTGGCTAGGAAAGGGGACACGGGCGCCCAAACGTCAGGTGCCTTGACGGTGTCAGTGCCGATATCCCAGCCGCGACATTTACTGTCGTTTGCAAGATGTTGCCCCTGGGGGAAACCGGGTAAAGGGGCCCCTTTCTCTTTGCACTATTCCTCAGGATGAGTTCCAGTGAACATAACACAGGTCCGCGGTCCGCCTGTTCACCTGTGCAGGACGCAGCGCTCTTAAATGCCGCTGCGCCCTGTGCCTGCAGGCAGTCCCGCTCTTGCGCTCACGCAGCTCCTCGCCAGGGGCAGAGCGGAGCCTGATTCTCTAGGCCGAGTGCGGGGAAGGCTGCGGAGCCGCAGGCGGCTTTGGGCGGATGCTGGGCCCACACCCCGAGCTGCTGGCTCACGAGGTCTCGGGGGCGCTGAGAATCGGCCTCTCCAACAAGCCCTCTGCACCCCGGGCCCCGCCAGGACCCCACCCGGATGCCGACCCTCCCACACCCCGGGGCGCGCAGGGCGCTGTTTTCTGTGCCCCTTGGGCCAGCACCCCCCTTCCTGGCTGCTCTCCTCCGGCCTCCCGCCTTCAACGGGGGCCTCCCCGGTGCCCGTCACCACAGACGGCGCCTCCTAAGAGACGAAAAGCACCCTCAGACCCGAGCCGGCCCGCAGCCGGGGGAAGCTGGACCCCGACTCTCGTTCATGCGGCGGCAGACCCTCGTGAGGGTCCTGTCATTCGACGGCGCCCCCTTCCCACTGGGGCGGCTGGTCTGTCTTGTTTCTCTGCCTTTGCCAGCTGAACCCACTGCTCCGTTTCCATCAGTACAGAATTTCTCTGGGTGAGGGCCGGCCCACCCAACTCCTGCCTGCCAGAAGCCCTGCGGCTTCCTTTTGGCTCTGGCCCCCTTCCTGACCCTCCTGGCAGAGTCTGGCCCTCCCCGCTCTGGGTGCTCCCAGTGCCTGACCACTCCTCTCTCTGCCCCACCTGGAGCACTGTGACCTCCTTTCTGTGGCTCACTAGTCAGCCTGGGGGTAGACTGACCTAGGCATGTTAGCTGCCGGCGGACTTAGAGCTGTAGGTAGCACACACCAGGGCTAAATAAAAGCTAGTCAAGTAGATGGCATTTTGACCCGTGGCCCACTAACGCTCTAGTTCTCCTATGGCAGGGGTCGACAAACCATAGCCTGGGAGTCAGGCACCGTTGTTACAAATAAAGCTTTATTGGCACACGGCCACCCCATCACTTACATATCGGTACAGGCTGCCTGCACGCAGGGCTGAGCTGAGCAGTTGCAGCGGACACCACAGGGCCCACAAAGCCTAAAACGCTCGCTCCCTGGCCCTGTGCGTAGCCGTCTGCCAGTCCCACCTGCAGCCTTTCCGAAATGGCTGGAAAGGAGGGAATTGCTGCCTTGGAGTGAACTACTGAAGACCCCCTTCCAGGCCAGGTGAAACCACTAACAGATAAGCGTATCCCTCGGTTATGGTAACTGACCTTGCTGAGTCCCAGTAACTAAACAGACGTCCAGGCGGCATTTTCCCGCTTTACCATAGGGTTGTCGTGAGGGGTTTACAGACACAGAAGTTAGAGGGCAACAAGAAAGCAGCACTACCTGATCCTGTAGCTCGAGGGCCTGGGAGCTCAGTGGTGCTGTGGGGCAAGCTGTGGAAATTCAGTCGGTTTCCCGTACGGCAGAGCCAGCTACGCCTGTCCCCACAAACAGTGGGTGGTCCTGGTTAAAGACCTGCAAGCAATTGGGGAGAAACAGGAAAATGAAGAAGGCGCAGTTATCTGTGCAACACCCCTTGATTACTCATTTGAGCTAACTGACATGTGGAAATAGGCAAGGACTAAAATGAGAAAGCCTTAAAATGTACGGCAACCTCAAATGAGGACATTTGACCGTCGCTCTTGCCGCAGAGGGCTAGTCCGCCAGTGCAGCCTTCAGGCTCAGAATATTCCTAAGGAGGGACGAGAGCAGTGGGGCTGCCTCTGGCACAGCCAGCCCGTGAGGGTGGGATGAGATGACTGAATACGGTGAGACCCACTTCTGAGACAGGGTGGCCTGGACACACTTCTCTCTATTCTTCCCAGTAAGAATGCCTAAAAATTCTGCACACCACATGCTAAAAAACACAAATAAAGTGTAAGAAGATGCTGGGAGGTGGAGAGTAAAAGGCAGACTGGCTAGGGACCTTGGGACCCAGTATCAACGTGGTAGTGAGTTCCCTGGGTTTCCTCTTTGCCTAACGAATACTGGATGAAGAAGCTGAAAATGCCCATGTGCACAGGTGATGAAAGCTCCAAGGAAAGCCTGATAGCTCTGGCCAGAGGACCAGGAAAGGGGTAGCCTGGCGGACAGAAGGCTCTTAGACAGTAAGCTCTGGACTCCAGCCAGCACCGCGGGAAACAAAGCAAGGGCTGGCTGAGGAGCTCAGGGTGAGGTTTCCTCTCTTGCTCAGCTGTCATGAGGCTCCCCTCTCCTTCCTGCTTGCGGGGGGGATCAAAAAAGACCAAAGGGAGGGTGGGTAGCCTCCAGGCACACGCCCGGTTGCTGCATTGCCCAGGGAGGAGGGCATGGGTCTGAAGCTCCCCAGGCTGGACCCCACCGGCTGGACAGCCAGGATTGAGAGAGTGCAGTGGCGAAAGAAAGAGATTGGACAGCCATGCTGTCGCGGGACAAGAGGTCTCAGTTACGCCCCAAGAAAGGCTGCTGGGCACTGCCAACTGCACGTAGAGGCCAACTGCAAACAAACGCTCCACCTCGTGTTATGTTGTCCAGACTGCAGGTTTTGTTCATCTTGTTGTTGTTTGCGGTGAACTCAGCTAACTAGTTTATAAAGATATGGGCTCTCTACATTTGTAGGTATGTTAGCTTAAACTCACTTATTCTACCATTTGTTTCAGGAAACCCTTCTAGGACAAAATCATTTACCCAGCCTCTGTTTGAATCTTTTCATTGACTAGGAGTAATGCATTAAATTCTCCCTGTCCCTTTTTTTGGCAAGTAGGTACAAATTTATTTAATAAAAATAAAATGTAATTTTAAAAAAGACCAAGAGGACAGGTGGGACTATCTTTCACCTTGGCAGTAACAAGATACTCTGCACTGCGTTGTCAACACTTTAGATTTAAATACAATCCAGCATCTCACCACACTCATAATACCAAAAACTTGGACAATCTCAACTTGGATAAGAAAAGACAATCAACAGACTCCAAGCCCTCCATGACACAGATATTGGGATTATCTCACAAAGATTTTAAAGCAGGCATGAGAAAAATGCTTCCATGAGAAATTATGAACACACTTGAAACAAATGAGAAAATAAAGTTCAGCAAAGAAATAGAAGATATAAAGAAAATCCAGGGAGTGGGTGTAGCTCAGTGGTTGAGCACCTGCTTCCCATGTATGAGGTCCTGGGTTCAATCCCTGGTGCCTCCTAAAAAAAAAAAAAAAAAAAAATCCAATGGGAATTTTAGAGCTGAAAAAATATAATAACCAAAAATGAAAGATGCTGGATGGGCTGAGTAGCACAATGGAAATGACAGAGGAAAGAATCAGTGAACTTGAAATAGAACAATAGAAATTACCCAATCTGAAAAACAGGGAGAAAATAAAAAAGAAAACAAAATTAACAAGGCCTCAGGGGCCAGTGGACTATAAGGAAGATCTGTCATCTGAGTCATTGAAGTCTCAGAAGAAAAGGAAAAGCTTTAGAAGAAATATGGATGAAGAATTTCCAAATTTGGCTAAAGACATAAACTGACACATTCAAGAAGCTGAGTGAACCTGAAACATGATAAATACAAAGAAAAACATGTTAAGACACAAAATAACTGAACTCCTAAAAACTAAAGACAAGGAAAAAGTCTTGAAAGCAGCAAGAGAGAAAGGACACTTTACTTAAAAGAGAAAAATAATTCAAGGGACAGAGGGTTTTTCCTCAGAAACCAGAGACCAGAGGGAAGAAGCACAACATTTTTCAGGTGCTGAAGGAAAAGAGCTGCCTACCCAGGATTCTATGTCCAGTGAGAACATTCTTTATGAATAGAGGGAAAAAGAAGACATTCTCAGATGTAGGAAAACTAAGAGAATTTATGTCTATCAGGCCTACTCTAAAAGAATGGCTAGGAAAACTCTTGCAATGTAAAGGAAATGATAAAAGAAGGACTCTTGTAACACCAGGAAGGAAGAAAAGCAATGAAAAGAATAAAGATAGGGGAATACAATAGATTTTCCTTCTCTGCTTGAGATTTATAAATTACATTTGGTGGTTGAAGCAAAACTCATAGCATTGGCTGATGTAGTTCTATAAGATTAAATATTTAAGATAATTAGATTATAAATGGGGAAGGAGAAAGAGGCTTAAAGGGATGCAAAGTTCTAAATTTTATTCAAACTGGTAAAATGTCAATACCAATAGACTATGATGTTATGTATTATAATGCAATACCTAGAGAAAGCATTAAAATATCAAAGAATTGAAATCACACAATACATTCTCTATGGGATCACACTAGAAATCAATAATAGAAAGATAACAGGAAATGTCCACACTTAGATAATGAAAATACATTTCTAAATAATCCATGGATCAAAGAGGGAATACAAAAATATATTGAACTGAAAGATAATAAAACATTTCAAAACTTGTAAGATGCAGCTAAAGCACTGCTGAGAGGGAAATTTATAGCACTAAATGATTACATTAGAAAAGAGGAAAGTTGATAATCTAAGCGTCTACCTTAAAAAACATGAAAAAGAACAGAAAAAAAGAAACCAAAGCAAATATAAAGAATGAAATAATCAGAATAAGAGCAGAAAACAATTATATTGAAAACAAACAAACAAAAAAAAAAAAGGGAAAATTAATATAACAGATCTCGCCCTGATCAAAATGGTAGAGTGCTATGCTTCAGGGCTCTATCCCAACCCCCCAAGCCCAAACAGAAGCTTTGAACAATAAGCAAGAAATGGCAGAAATCTCTTTCTCAAAGCTCAAAAAAACAATGAAAGGACTGCAGTAACAGGGGAGTGTCAAATCAAGACAAAGGCTATTTAAAAGCTGCTTGACCCTGTGGTGCCCTGGCTGGCCCCTCCCTCGCCCTTTCCCAGCTTGACGTGGAGCTGGCCCATATCCCAGTTCTGGAGGGAGTAGAGCAACCCTCGTGCACACGCTGGAAGGAGGTCTGTCAGGCCCAATCTGCCTGGTGGGGTGTGAGGGATGTGCAGCCCCAGAACTTGTCCTGTGAACAGTAAGGCAGCTCCCGGGGCTCTCCTACAGAATGCTTTGGAAGAGCAGCCAAGCGGCTGCCGGGGGCAAGGGACTGTTTGCTGCAGGACATACAGTGCAGTCCCAGGACCAGGAAGAGGGGACCTACTTATCCGTATAAAAGGGGGAATTCCTACAGCCACACACATGCCCAAGAGAAGAGGCAGATGCAGAAACGACCAGGGAGACCCCTACACTTTGACCTGGAGTGTTCTCTAAAATCTATGCATGGAGAAATGCCGAAGGAGAGCTCTCGCACAAATCAATCTGCAAAGACCGGGAAAGGTGTTTTCTTTTTTCCCTTACTTTTTTCTTTTCTGTTAGCTGCTGGCATTTAAGAAAAGCTCTGTCATAACACTACCTAGACATGAGCTTAATGAACAGATGCAGAAAAGTCTGAATTCCAGCAATAACACACTGAAATATCAAAATGCCCAGGTTTCAACAAAATATTACAAAATATACAAAGAAGCGAGTGATGGCCCAGACAAAGGGCACAATTAAAGCATTAGAAACCATCAGTGAGGAGGACCAGACCTGGGTTTTCCAGACAAAGACTTTTAAAAAATGGTCTTAAATATGCTCAAAGAGCTAAAGGAAAACATGGAGATCTCTGTATGGGTTTGTATCGTGTTTGTACTTGCCTTTAAGTTTGAAAGTATTTCAAAACATTTGACAAAAATGGCATTGCAGAATATTTGAGAAAGGATTTTTTTTCCCCTCAGTAAATGTGCTGAGTCAACTGGTTAGCCATATAGGAAAAATGTTTCCTTATGCTTGCTTACAGCATACAGAAAAATCAATACGGTGATTTTTGTATGGTATTTCTGAATGTGAAAGGTCTATAAAGCAACTATAAAGTGAAAATAACACACGAGAATATCTTCATAATTTGGGGATTGGCAAAGATTTCTTAAACAGGATAATACCAAAAGTAATATTAAAAACAGTGATAAATTAGACATATAACATTAAGTACTTCTCTTCATTTAAAAACACCATAAAGAGGGTGTCAAGGAGAGCTGCAGAGTGGGGTGATATTTGCATTTCATAGGCTCAAGAAAGGGCTAAAATCTAGAATATATAGAGAAGCTGATGAAGGGAGATCCAAGATGGTGGAGGAGGGAACTGCAGCCTGTACTTCTCCTCCAGAAGATGTGGGGAGACAGGCAGGCTTGCGGGGCATAGGGGAAGTCACGGGACTGCGGGGGCCATTGGAGAGCGTGGCTGGGGACCGGCACTGGGAGTGAGGTGGGCAGCAGGGCGATCCACTGTGGAGTGCCCAGTCAGACATGCGCGACAGGGGAGCCGCGGGTGATCAGGAGAGGGCAGGGGTGCCCAGACGGACACCACAGGAGCACCTGAGAGCGGGGAGCTCCAGCTGGTGAGGGGGCGCCTAGCCAGGTGCCAGGGCTTGAGAGGGAGGTCCAGTGAAGTTTTCTTCCTTTCTTTAATCTCCCTTTCCTCACCTGGGTACCTTAGGAAAGGTGGGCAGTGGAGTGATTGGCAGGCACGGGCAGCCAACAAGGAGGTACCTCACTGTCCCCAGTGGCCTGAGAGAGAGGTCCAGCTGGGTTTAACTTTTTTTCCTTTCTTTTCTCCCTTTCCTCATCCTGGTACCTGCGGACAGGCAGGACACGGGGGGACTGATTGACGGGCATGGGCAACTGATGGGGAGTGGCCTAGCAGGAAGCCTGTGGCCATTCTCTCTCTTCTCCTCATCCTTTATTATCTTTCTTCCTTTTCCTCTTTTTTCTTCATTTATTATTTTGTTTCCTGTTTCTCTTGTCTTTTCCTTTTAATTTTCTTTTTTTTATGTTCTACATATTTTTTTATTATTTTCTTTCCCTTTTGTTTTTTTAAAATTATATATATACATATATATATTTTCTTTTTTTCTATCTTTTTCCTTTTTTTGCTCTTTTATTTTCCTCAGTTAAGTTCAGGCAATTCTAAAGATTTAGAATAAGAGAGACTAAGTGGCAAAGAAGACCCTTAACACAAAACCAAACAAAAATAAAACCTGAAGCAAGAGAGAGAAAATGTCCAACAGAATAAACACATCAAACAGATGCCTAGATATCAGCAAAAAATTACAAGCCATACTAAGAAACAGGAAGAGATGGCCCTGTCAAATGAACAAACTAACAAGTGGAGGAGACCCAAAATGTGGAACACTAATAAAAGATGTACAAATATCCTAAATCAATTCATTGAGATGAGAGAAGATATAAAAGATATTAAGAAAACACTGGGTGAACATCCAGAAGAAATTGTAAACATACATGAAAAATAACAGATCTTCTGATAATGAAAGGCACAATGGAAGAAATTAAAAACACACCAGAATCATACAACAGCAGATTTGAGAAGGCATAGGAATGAATTATTGATTTTGGAGTTAGGACACCTGAAGTTACACAGATAGAACAGATATACACACAAACAATGAAAAAAATTCAGTGGGGCCTCAGGGAATTGAATGACATACACAATGCACAAACATACAGATTATGGGTGTCCCAGAGGGAGAAGAGAAGAGAAAAGGGCCAGAAGAAGTGTTTGAGGAAATAATGGCCAAAAATTCCCCAACTCTTATGAGGGACATGGATGTACAGGTCCAGGAAGTACAGTGTACACCAAACAGAATAAATTGTAGCAGATCTACTCAAGACACATACTAATCATATTGCCAAATGCCAAAGATAAAGAGAGAATCTTGAAAGCAGCAAGAAAAAAGAGATCCATCACATATAAGGGAAACTCAATAAGACTAAGTGCTGAATTCTCATCTGAAACCATGGAGGCAAGAAGGCAGGGTATGACATAGTTAAGGTACTGAAAATTTAAAAAAAACTTCCAGCCAAGAATTCTGTATCAAGCAAAACTGTCCTTCAAAAATGATGGAGAGATAAAAATATTCATAGATAAACAGAAATTGAGAGAATTTGTCAACAAGAGTCATGCCCTTCAGGAAATACTAAAGGGAGCTCTGCAGGTTGAAAGGAAAAGATAGGAGAGACAGGTTTGGAGGAGAGTATAGAAAGGAAGACTATGAGTAAGGGTAACTGAAAGGGTAAAATGATGAACAAAAATAAAATATGACATAAACAAGCATAAAAAAAATGGCACAAGTACTGCCTTTACAGAAATATCATTGAATGTTAAAGGATTAAACTCCCCAATTAGGAGATTAGCAGGATAGATAAAAAATATGACTCACCTATATGCTATCTACAGGAGATTCAACTTAGACCCAAGGACAAAATAGGTTACAAGTGAAAGGCTGGAAAACAATTTTCCATGCAAACAGTAATCAAAAACAGGATGGGATAGCTTTTCTAATATTAGACAAAATAGACTTTTTTGTTTTTGTTTTTGTTTTTTGTTTAACCAAATAAACTTTAAATGCACAAATGTTGTAAGAGACAAAGAAGGACAAAATATATTAATACAAGGAGCAATCTACCCCAAGAACAATTGTAAATATTTATGCACCTAACCAGGATGCCCCAAAATACATGAGGCAATACATGAGGCAAACACTGGCAAAACTAAGGGGAGAAATACACACCTCTTCAACTGTAGTGGGGATTTCAATATACCACTCTTAGCAGTGTATTGACGGAACACCTTGCAAAGGATTAATGAAAAAAAAAACAACAACAGAGATATTTAATAATATGCTAGAGAAACGAAACCTAATGGACATATACAGAACACTGCACCCCCAAAACAGTAGCATATGCATTCTTCTCAAGTGTTCATGGATCATTCTCCAGGATAGACCACATGTTAGGTCATAGAACAAGTCTCAATAAATTCAGAAAGATTGAAATCATACAAAGCACTATCTCTGACCACAACAGAATGAAGCTGGAAATCAATAATGGGCAGAGAACTGGGAATTTTACAGATATATGGAAATTAAACAACACACTCTTAAACAATCAATGGGTCAAGCAGGAAATTACAAGAGAAATCAGTAAATACCTCAGAGCAAATGAAAATGAGAATACAACAAATCAAAAGTTATGGGATACAGTGAAGGCAGTACTGAGAGGGAAACTTTTAGCCCTAAATGTCTACATTAAAGAAGAAGAAAGAGCTAAACTCAAAGATCTAACTGCATATCTGGAGGAACTAGAAAAAGAGCAGCAAACTAATCCCAAAGCAAGCAAAAGGAAAGAAATAACAAAGATTAGAAGAGAATTAAATGAGGTTGAGAATTTAAAAAAAGCAACAGAGAGAATTAACAAACCAAAAGCTGGGTTTCTGAGACAATAATAAAATTGATAAACCTTTATCTAGACTAACAAAGAAAAAAGAGAGAAGATGCAAATAAATAAAATCAGAAATGAGAGAGGGGACATCACCACTGACCTTATAGAAATAAAGAGTATCATAAGAGGATACTATGAAAAATTGTATGCCAACAACTTGGACAACCTGTATGAGATGGACAAATTTCTAGAAAAACATAAGCAACCTACACTGATGAAAGAAGAAATAGGAGACCTCACAGACCAATCACAAGTAATGAGACTGAATCAGTCATCAAAAGCCTCCCAACCAAGAAAAGCCCAGGAAGAGACAGCTTCACAGGTGAATTCTACCAATCATTCTGAAAAGAATTAACAACAATCCTACTCAAACTCTTCAAAAAAATTGAAGAGGAGGGAACATTACCTAATCCATTTTATGATGCCAACATCATTCTAATACCAAAGTCACATAAAGACTCTACAAAAAAAGAAAATTACAGACCAATCTCTCTAATGAACTTAGATGAAAAAATCCACAACAAAATACTTGCAAATTGAACCCAAAAGCACATCAAATGAATTTTGGACCATGATCAAATGGGTTTTATCCCAGGAATGCAAGGATGGTTCAACATAAGAAAATCAATTAATGTAATATACCACCTTATAGATCAAAGAAGAAAAATTGTATGATCACCTCTACCAACACAGAAAAGGCATTTGACAAAATTCAGCATCATTTCTTGATAAAAATACTTCAAAAGATAGGAATAGAAGGTTTTCAACATGATTAAGGGCATATATGAAAAAACCCATAGCAAACATCATACTTATTGGTGTAAGGTTAAGACTTTCCCTCTAAATCTGCAATGAGACAAGATGCTCACTATCACTATTCTTTTTCAACATTGTGTTAGAAGCTCTTGCTAGAACACTTAGGCAAGAAAAAGAAATAAAAGGCATGCAAATTGGAAAGGAAGAAGTAAAACTTTCACTATTTGCATATGACATGATCCTATATATAGAAAGTCCTGAAAAAACTACAACAAAGATATAGAGCTGATAAACAAGTTCAGTAAAGTGGCAGGATACAAGATCAACATGCAAAAATCAGTAGTATCAGTAATGTTTCTTTACATTAATAATGAGTGGTCTGAGGAGGAAATCAAGAAAATAATCCCACTTATAACAGTAACTAAAAGAATAAAATATCTAGGAATAAACTTAACTAAAGATGTAAAGGCCCTGTACTCAGAAAACTCTACAACACTGCTAAAAAAAATCAAAGAAGGCCTAAATAAATGGAAGGATATTCCATGTTCAGATCGGAAGACTAAATATCATTAAGATGTCAATTTTACCTAAATTGATTTACACATTCAACACAATCCCAATAAAAATTCCAAACACATTTTTTTTTAACAGAATTGGAAAAGCCAATTATCAAGTTTATTTGGAAGGGTAAGGGGCCCCAAATAGCCAAAAACTTCTTGAAAAAGAAAAATGAAGCTGGAAGACTCATGCTACCTCACTTTAAAGCATACTGCAAAGCTACAGTGGTCAAAACTGCATAGTATTGGTACAACGATAGACATATTGACCAATTAAATCAAATTGAGAGTTCAGAAATAGATTCACCCATCTATGGCAAACTGATAGTCAATAAGACTGCCAACACCACTCAACTAGGACAGAATAATTTCTTTAAAAAAGAGTGCTGGGAGAACTGGATATCCATATTCAAATGAATGAAAGAAGATCCCTATCTCACACCCTATATAAAAATTAACTCAAGATGGACCAAAAACCTAAATATAAGAGCCAGGACAATAAAGCTCCTAGAAGATAACATATTAAAGTATCTATGGAACCTTGTGATAGGCAATGGTTTCATGAACTTTACTCCCAAAGCATGAGCAATGAAAGAAAAAATAGATAAATGGGACCTCTTTAAAATTAAAAACTTTTGTGCTTCAAAGGATTTTGTCAGGAAAGTGAAAAGGTAGTGTTCTCAGTGGGAGAAAAATATTTGGAAATCATATATCTGATAAGGGTCTAATATCCAGCATATATTTAGAAATTCTCCTATTCAATAATCAAAAGACAATCCATTTTTGAAAATGGGCAAGAGACTTGAAAAGACACTTTTCCAAAGAGGAAATACAAATGGCTAAAAAGCCCATGAAAAGATGCCCCACATCACTAGCTCTTAGGGAAATACAAATCAAAACTACAATGAGGTATCATTTCACACCTACACTGGCTGGTTAAAAAAAAAAAACAAAAAACTAAACAGAAAACTACAAGTGCTGGAGAGGATGTGGAGAAATAGGAACACTCATTCACTGTTGGTGGGAATGTAAAATGGTGTAGCCATTCTGGAGAACAGTTTGGCAGTTCTTCAGGAATCTAAGTAAAGAATTACCATATGATCCAGCAATCCCACTGAATCCCAGATGAATTGGAAGCAGGGAAATGAACAGATATATGCACACCAATGTTCACAGCATTATTCACAATTGCCAAACAATGGAAGCAACCCAGTTGTCCATCAGCAGATGAATGCATAAACACAATGTGGTTGTTTTAGTCAGCCAGAGGGGTGCTGATGCAAAATACCAGACATCTGTTGGCTTTTATAAAGGGTATTTATTTGGGGTAGAAGCCAGGCCATAAAGCGTTAAGTTACTTCCCTCACCAAAGTCTGTTGCCATGTGTTGAAGCAAGATGGCTGCTGATGTCTGCAAGGGCTCAGGCTTCCTCTTTCTCTTAAAGCTCCATGGTCCCAGCTTCTTCCAAAATCAGCTGTAGGCTGGGATAAGTCTTCTCTCTCTCCTGGGGCTCGTTTCTCTCCAGGCTCAGCTGCTCTGCTCTCTCCACAAGGCCAGCAGTAAATTATCAGGCAAACGGCTCGCCTCTTTGCCCGGGGCCTCTGCCTAATGGATCCTTCTCTCTTCCCTCATGTATCTGCTTCCCTCATGTATTTACTTCCTGGGGCTCCAGGTCAAAACTCCACTAACACCTCTGCCATGCAGTTTTCTGTGTGTGTTGCCATGTGTTTCCTACTGACATGGCCCAATCAAAGATTTAACCATAATTTAATCAAGTAAAAGTGAAACCTTTGAATCCAATACAACCTAATATACGCAGAGGAACAGACCAGTTTACAAACATAACCCAATATCTATTTTTGGGGAATTCATAAACAATGCCAAACTGCTACAGTGGTGTATACATATGATGGAATATTATTCAGTTGTAAGAAGAAATGAAGTTTTGGCACATGCAACATGAACTTCAAGGACCTTATGTTAGTGAAATAGGCCAGACACAAAAGGACAAGCATTGCATGGTCTCACTGATAGGAACTACGGATAGTGAGCAGACTCATGGAGGTAGAGTCTGGAAGATAGGTTCTTAAAAGATAGGAGGGGAACAGAGATTGGTGAGTCAATGCTTAATCTGGTTAATTGTAATGATTTGGGAACAGATGGAAGCACAGTGATGTGTACGTAATTAATAGCACCAAAGTTGAGTGTGAATGTGGTTCAAAGAGGAAGTTTTGGTCTGTCCATGAGGCTAGAAGGAAAGCTAGAGGATAAAACGGGTGACTTTATAACTCAGCGAATTCTGAGTTGGCTGAGATTTGTAGTTAAAAATACAAATATAAGAATGTTCTTTCAGGATTTATAACAAAGTTATACCACTAGTACAGTATGTTGATAGTAGGGTGATATATGGGGATAAATGAACCTAAAACATACTTCTATGGGATATGAAAGTGTAAATGTTATCATATGTATGTTTTCTCAATAGAAGCTCACAGAGCGGCAAGCAAAATATTAAATTTCCACCCTGGGGAAGCCCAGCTACTTTATAATTAATGCCAAAGAATTACCTCCTGAAAACCTCGTTCCTCAAATGTCGCCTCTGTCAAAGCCAAAGTCTCTACATAAACTCACAACCTTCCTCCTACTTGGGACATGGCTCCCAGGGATGAACCTCTCTGGCACAGAGGGATTATTACCAAGTGCCAACCAGTGATGTATGAGGAAATGGATCTTGACCAAGAGGGGGAAACATTAAATAAAAAAGAGTTTTTATGGCTAAGAAATTTTCAAGTGAGTTGGGAATTATGCTTATGCAGGTCTTGGACAGATTTCACCAACACAGTAAGCAAAGCCTCAAACAACAGTGCTCCTGAGGGTTCTTGGGACATCTGGACAATAAAGGCAAGGCACACAGAACCATGAAATCAACACCCCTTCAGTGGGTCCTATCTGGGAACATATGATACTCTATCTCCCCAATATAACATAGTTATACTCTTTTATACTCATTTATAATTCCTCTAACCGTGATTCTTCTACTCCTTTTATCTGAACCTACAATTTTCAATGTACCTGTTAAGTATATTTCACAGAGACTTAAATCTTTGGACTTTTCAAATGCCGGTTGAGCCCCGAATCCCAGCAGAGTAGCAGACAACTTCTACTCTCCAGTTCTTTGGGCTTGCCCTGGACAACTAACAAAACGCAACGATGGACAGTCCTACCTCCAAAAATGGGGAGTGCTTGCAGCTGCAGACAGGATAACTCCTTCCATCTGCCCCGTGGTATCTGGGTCCCCTCACAGCCTGGGGCTGAAGGAGCAGACGTCGTCCTGAGTCCCTCAGGACTGGGGGATGAAAAATCATGGCGGGGGCGCGGTGTGTGGCCTTGGACCAAAGTAGATTAGTTGCTATTGTGGAGGTTATCCTGCACTGGCGGAGGAGCTTGTAGCACTGAGACTTGACCTGGGCGATCACAAACGTGAACTTACCTTTTTATAATACGTGAAGCAGTACATTTGATGCGAGTGCTTTTTGGTATGTATGCTGTACCCATTACAGGATGGGAAGAAAGGTCTAAGGCCCTAAGAGAGCCTTCTTTATGTAAAGCTAAATAAACAGCTTGTGAAAGGCTTTCCCGACTTCCCAGCTCCTCTCTTCACAGGCTTCGAAACCAGTCTAACTGGCGTCTGGCCCGACATTTGCTGGTCGTTGAAGGTTTCGATTTGGATGCTTCTCTTAACGTCAGCAAACTGGTCTGCCCCGCATTCCAATCCCTTCTCAGCACAGCCAGAAAGACTTTTTAAAGATGTGAATGATGCCATGTCATTCCCCGCATAAGGCCTGTCAACAGCTTCCCACTGCCCATGGAATAAAATCCAAGCTTCCTTCCAAGCCGCCATCGGCCACGCACCACCTGGCCACGCCCAGCTCTCCAGGCTCAGCTCAGGGCAGGCAGGGCTGTTCTGGCTCAGGAATTCAGGTGGCCTCTGTCCATCCCCGCTCAGGCCAAGGGCTTTCCTGACCCTGTTTTGCCCTTGTGATTCCCTCGGCCTGGGAGAGCTGCCACGGCGCTTCACGTGGCTGGATCGTCCTGCTTGGTCAAGTACCTGCTTCAATTTCACCACTGCTGAAAACCCCCTCCCCTTTATTCTATTACTGCACCAATTACTTCTTTAATAGCACTAACCATAATCTGCAACAACTTTACTCTCCTATCATCTGTCTGCCCATCCGTCCGTCCATCTGTCCATTTATCCATCCGTCCGTCTCCATCATCTCTCTCTTTCTCTAGCTATCTGACCTGCATATACTCCTCCTGGAGAATTTAAGTTCTGGCACATGCCTGTTTTGTCTCCTCTACCCCAGGACCCAGTATATTACAGGGCATATAACAGGTACTCGGTAAAAGCCGGTGAAGAAATAATGAAAATTGTAAAGATAACCAACCCCACATTCCTCTGCTTCATCGCTAACCACTTCATCCTTTCCCTAACCTGAAAAGTGAGCTTTCCTGAAGAATACCTCACTATTTCCATGCAACCCATTTGTATCGCATCCTTCCTGCGTGTGCTTGGCAGCAGCAGTGTGCTAGGTTCCGAGCACACAGTAAGAAACAGGTGCTGCCCATAATTTGGTGGTGGAGTGAGATACAGATCGATTATCGTAGTTCACACTGGTTTGTAAAGTAGTTACACAGTTGTTATACATACTACATATATATATGAAATACAGCCAGTTGTTTTTTTTATCATTGTCAGAAAACCAAGGAAGCGGTCAGAGAGAAAGCATGAGGAAGGTTTAGTGCAGTTACTGAGATCATTTCAATCACGTCGTTTGTATTAACACTTTAGTTCCCTGGTTAAAGTAAGACCCCCCAGCATTCAGAGGCAGGGCACCAGGCTGTGAGTGGGCACAACCTCCACGGAAAGCAGCACGGAAGGAGCTGGCATCATCACACGGCGATGCGCGTGGCCCATGGACGCTGTGCCACAGGGAAGCGAAGGAGCATTGGGACACGTCTGAAGCAACTTCAGGACCTGATCAGGGGAAGTTTTAATGGAATGTGGCCGATCAACTTTGTTGGAAATTTTCCCCAACATTAAGGTTTATCTAAAATAATGAGGACGACCTGTCCCGTGTCCCCTGCGATCACACTATGTAAAATCCGTGCATGTGGACAAAGAGGGGGTTCTGAGTGGGCCGCTCCCTTGCGATAGCTGCCCAGAGGCCTGTATCATTTCAAGGGATCTGTGGAAGCTGCAGGGAAAGCCTGCAGGCTCCATAACAGGTACAAATGGCCTTGGATTTAATGCTATCTACCTCACTTTTATTTATTTTTATTTGGAAATTACAGACATACATAAACACAATACAATGAATTTCCATACGCACTGCAGGAAGATGCCCAAATGCTACTATTTTCCATTTGCTTTATTGTTCCCTCTGATCCACAGTCCTATTGGAATTTCACCAGTTGTTCTAGCAACATCCTTTGTGGCAAAATAATTGTTTTCTGATATGGAATCCAGTTGTATTTAGTTCTCGTGTCTCTAATTTAGTTTTATTTAACCCAGAAGATCTCAGGACCTTGACACTGAATTAGGTGTAGAATGTTCCTCGATTCGGGTCTGTCTGGTGATTCCTCCTGATCAGACCCCAGTATGCACTTTTGGCAGGAACACCGCAGAAGTGGTGTTGCCCTCAGGACACCGTATCAGGAGCTAAGGGATGTCTATTTGGTCCATTACTAGTGATGCTAATTTTGATGTCTTGATTAAGGTGATGTGATGGCTAAAATCACTGGTCACCTTGGCCAGGTTTTGGTGTCCAGCTGTTTTGTCAAGCAAGACTGGCCTGATTGTTACTATGAGGATATTTCGTGGATTTAAACCATCAGTTAATTGCATCTATGGCTAGTTACATCTACTACCAACTAAGGAACTTGCCTTCAACAAAGAGAGAAGTCTCATCCAGCCAGCTGAAGGCCTTTAAAGGAGAAGTGATGATCTCAGTAGTCAGAAAGAAAAATTCCCATCTCAAATCAGCCAGCCAGCTTCTCCTGGGGAATTCACTGAAAACTTTTGTCAGAGTTCCCAGCTTGCAGCCTGCCCTACAGAATTTGGACTTGTCCAGCTCCACAGTAGCATGACCCAATTCCTCTAATAAATCCCATAATTATATATATATATATATATCTCCTGTGTCAGTTTTTCGTTTGGTTTCCCTGGAGAAGGCTGACTGATATAGTTTTGGTACCAAGCGTGGGGTACTGCTGTTTCAAATACCTAAAATGTTGAAATGGCTTTGGAAATGGGTAATGAATAGAATGAAAAAATTGTGAGGAGATTGACAGAAAAAGCCCAGATTACTTTGAAGAGACTTTTGGTAAAAATAAGGATGCTAAAAGTACTTCTGATGAGAACTTAGAAGGAAATAATGAGCATGTTATTGAAAACTGGAGGGAAGGTGATCCTTGTTTTAAAGTGGAAGAGAACTTGGAGAAATCAAGTTCTGATGTCAGGTGGAAGGCAGAACTTGAAATCAATGAACTTGGATATCTAGCTGAGGAGATTTCCAAGCTAAGTGTGGAAGGTACAGCCTGGTTTCTCCTTGCAGCTTATAGTGAAAGGGGAGAGGAAAAGGATAAGCTGAGAAATGAACTCTTAAGCACAAAGATACCAAAAATTGGAGGTGTGGAAAATTCTAAGTTTATTCAGAACGTGTGCTCTGGGACTAGGTTCAGAAGTGGCTCTATCAGGGACTTCCCTGAGCTTCTGCAAAGTGAATCCCTGGAAAACAGGGCTCCATGAGGGAGTTTAACTGAACATGGATCCAATCAGCCATTTCAGTGGAAGTCAGTATTGGAAATGCAATTATGCAGGAAGTATCTGTGGAAAGTTCTACTGTCTGATGGTTTGGACCCCTGTGAACTTCATGCAAAGTCGACAAAGATTTTGTGAAATTTCTATGAGCAGAACCACTGCCAGCCTGGACTGAAAGGGACAGAGAAGGGGCGAAATGGCTTCAAGGGAGGCACCTCGGAAGCTGAGCTCTAGATCAAAAGATCTCCTTGGGCCAAGAGAGGGGACCCACCCTGGTATGGAAAGGGCAGGCCCGCTCCTATGCTTGGAGGGGTGAGCCATCTCATCTGCCCTGGCGGGCCTTGCACCCCATCACTCAGGGAGAAACTACCAGCCCAATGCTCGGACATGGTGGGTCTGTGCCCCAGCGTTTGGAGGGAGCCTGGCTGCCATCCTGATGCTCGGAGGGGGTGGGGCCTTCACCCCAAGGTGCAGGGAGAGCATGGCCACTGCACAAGTGCCTGGAAGGAGTGGAGCTGCCACTCCATCAGGCCTGGAGGACAAAATATCAGTCCATAATGACTTTCGGACCTTGAAACCTCATGGAATTTGCCCTGATAGTTTTTGGAATTGTTTGGGACCCCTGACCCCTGTTTTCCTACCAATTCCTCTTTTTTGGAAGGGAATCTTTATCCTATGCCTGTCCCTCCACTGTATATGGAAAGCAGAAAACTCATTTTCTAAGTTTACCAGATCCACAGACAGAGGGGAATTTTGCCCCAGGACAGACACACCACACTATCACCGAGTTTTGATGAGACTGTGCACTTAGCATTGTTTCTGAAATGACTGAAGGCTTTGGGGATGTTTTGATGGAATGCATGTATTTTGCATGTGGGAAGAACAATTCTTTTGGGGGTCCAGACTATGGACTGTTGTGGTTTGGAGCTGCATGTATCCCCGGAAAAACACGTTCCTAATTTTAACCCATTGCTGTGGTGTGAGCCTGCTGTGAAGAGACCTTCGGATGAGGTTCCTCCAGCTAAGGTGTGGTCCAGCTGGGTCCTGGGTGTTAACCCTATGCCTGCAGCCCTTTATGAGCAGATGGAATTCAGACACAGAGTGAAAGCCACAGGTCCTGCCTCTGAAATCAAGAGAGGGAAGAACTGGGTCCGCCCAGCACCCACACCCCGCAGGAATGAAGGAGGGCTGCGGGCCGGGGTCCAGGAGGTGGGGAGGGGCTGGCACCAGAAGGTTCCTTCTAGCTCAGCCATCGATGGACAGCTGGGACGCTCCTGAAGCCGACACTGCACCCACCTGGAAAGAAAGAGGCTGTAGGTGGGCGCGGGTGGGGGGCAGCAAGGAGGAGGCATTCAGGAGCTGTCAGCAAGGCCTCCAGGTAGATATCCACAGGTTCTCTCGGCAGTGGGCAGCCCAGAGCAGGGCATGCAGGCTGGCAGCTGGCTCCGCGGCGGGAATGGCAGCTGCAGCTCTGATGCACAGCTGTGCGCAGGGAGTGCCGCCCCACTGCAGAGGCGACAGAAACCTCGCGGCCTGCCCAAGGCAGGAAAGCCACGGGCCCCGGGGGGACGTGACCAGAGCTGGCAGAGCCCTTCCCGGAGCAAAACCATGCTGCGAGAGCCACACAGTCTTCTTGCTATGGTTTAAAAAAATCACCCGAGTCGCACATGATCCATACAAAAATAAAATCTCAAATGAGAGTGAAAACCCTCCGGGGCCAGGTGCGGCTCCTATTTGCAGAGACCTGCCAAGAGCAGCTTCAGAAGGCCCCTTAGCGACACAGGATGGTGGGGTTCCGAGGAGCGGGGAGCACCTGGTCGACTCTGCTGATCTCGCCAGTGGGGAGACTGAGGCCTGGAAACACTTTCCACAGGTTGGCCGGAAGCAACGCTCTGGGCCCGACCCCGTCTGCGGGCTCTGTCAGGGGGACTCAAGCCCCCGGCCGCCCGGGAGCAGCAGGGGTGAAAGAGACCAGGACACGTGCTGCTGGTCGGCGCCCAGAAGCCCCCAGGGCTGCTGAAGGGGAAGCTGGCGCCCCTCATCAGGGCAGTGACAGCCGCCACGGAGGCAGGGACATCGGGAGAAGGAGTGAAGACGGAGCACACAGCACTCTTTATGTATTGTGCATGCTCATCCTTTGATACGTAATTTCTCATGGTGGCTGCTTGTCTTTTCATTTTTTAAAATGACGCTACAGTGCTGAAAATTCAATGCAATGACACCTGTGAAGTCTGTTTCTCTTCTATGGCTTCTGGGTTTGGGGTCTTGTGTAGAGAGTCGAAGGCTAAATACTATCCTTTGATATTTCCTTTTAACAGGTCTTAGAGTTTCTTTTTTTCTTTTTCTTCTAAATTCACATCTTTCATATGCCTGGAATGCATTTTTGTATATGGTAAGAAATTTAGGTGGTGAATCGCTTCCAAATGGATGGCCAACAGTTAACAACACAACACAAGGTCTATCTTTTCCTCAGAGAATCAAAATACCACTTTTTTCATGCATTAAATATGTCTTTGGTGCAATCCAAGGAAGGTAAGGAGTGGGTGGTAGGGGCTGGTGGTGGGGGGCAGCTAAGGGCTTCAAGGAACTGATTAAGTGTCAGCTACTTAGAGAATGGGAACTAACCTAGAATTGAGCCATGGACAAATAGTTGCCTTTTGCACACTCGAGAGTCACAGTTTATTCAGTCATGATGCAACGCCCCCAGGGCAGGGACAGGACCCACCATCCTAGAGCGAAGTGGAAGGACCACCGGCTTTTACCTGAAGGAATGTTCTCTGGATTAGGATTGTTCTAAAGGGGAAGAAGCTGGGCAAGATGTTCAGGGAGAAGAACTGAAGGGGCTGGTTCTCCACAGGTGATTCAAGAGAGAGGGGCAGGGGTGGGGCAAGAAAGCAGAGGATCACAGCACACGTGTGAAGTCTCTCGAGGAACTCTGGAAGTGGGAGGCACAGATCAAAAGCCAATCAGGCTGTGAGTGAACTGTCCTGCCACAGAAACCATCAACCTTGAGTACAGAGAACTGTAACTCTTCCAGATTGAAAACGACCTTGGGAACCCCAACTTACTACAGGTAGGTGCAGGAGGAGAAAGCCACTGGCTGTCAAGGAGGGGAAAGTCTGCAACGAGGGAGAGAAACCAAGTACCAGGGCAACAGTAGACCTTGAGCTCCTGCAGCAGAGCAGAAGGGACCTGATCAAGGGGTAAGAGGTCCTCACAAATTCTCCCAGCAGAATTCCAGAATTCCTATGGCCAGCAATGGCCACTGGGTTCCCATGCTTCCCCTTGCTGAACAGAAGTGATCTCGGAGGTTATTCGGCTCTGTCCCACTACTCTGGGCTGGGTGCGTGTGAATGGAGGGGTGTTCTCAGCCTACTGGTCTTGTTAGTCCATAGGTCTCCAGACCAAGAGAAACTGTATTTAGACCTTACAAAGAGAATACTAGACATGATGCAGAAATTCTGGACTTTGAGCTTGATGGGACTTCAAGGTGGTTTCCTGGGAGCCATTAAATTTATTAGTATGGGAAGAAGACTAAATCGAATATTTGGTGACCAGAAGGATGGACTGTGGTGAGTATTATGGCTGTTTGCTGATATCTGGTTTTATTTAGCTTCTGGGCACTAGAAGAATTGTACATCTTGGCCTCCCTGAAGCTACATGTGGACATATAGTCTGCTTTGGGCAATGAAATATGAAGGAAAGGGGCACGCCTCAGTTTGGGTGGATGCACTTAATTGCTGGTATTCAACGCTTCAGTCCTTCTCTTTCTTTTGTCACCAAAACTCAATGCTTCAACAGCCTGGGTATGAGTGACATGGAAAGTCCTCAGCTCGCCCATGTAGTGTGAGCTGGATTTAACCTCTGTGGTTTGAGCTGCTCAGGTTTTGTTACTGTAGCATATCAAACCTAAACTAATTAATACACTAGGCATTTTGATTCCTTCCTTTGGCTTCAAATAGCATCTCTGCACCAATGACTGTCAAATTTATAATTCCAGCACAGTCCTCCCCTCAGCTCTGAGCTATAAACTTTTAAAAAATTGGCTCTGCTTCTCTCAACCTATGAAAGTTCAAGTGCCCAGAGTGTAGATGTGGGCTCCTTTCTCTTCTCTATCTACACGGTCCTTCTCAGGAATCTCGTCACGTACCAGGCTTGAAATATCATTTATGCACCAGTGTTATCTAATTTAAAAACTCTAGCCCCAACTAGCACCTCTCCAGTACACCATACCTCATTTCTGAATAGTGCCGACATTGCTCTGGACATGCAAAGCTGAAAATATAACATTGTCCCTGCCTCTCAAATTTCACCCTCAAATCCATAGTTATTGCCTGTGTAATAAAGACCCATGAGACTGCTGGTCGACCAAGATGGCAGTGACAGAGCCCTTGACAGCTAGCAAATACTGGAATAGACACCCTCCTCAAAACTCTGTGAAATGTCTAAGGGGTTGCAGTAACTGGGAAGGTGCCAAATCAAGAAAATGCAGCTTTAAAAATGGTAGGCAAATAGAAGAATGAAATTGGAGGACTCACACTTCCCAATCTTGAAACTTACTACAAAGGCACAATAGTCAAAACAGCATGGTACTGACACAAAGACATACATATAGACCAATGGAATCAAATTGAGAGCTCATAAATCAACATCGCATGTATGGACAACTGATTTTTGACAAGGAGACAAAGTGCCCACAATTGGGAAAGAAGTCTCCTCAACAAATGGAGTTGGGAAAACTAGATCTCCATTTGTAAAACAAATCAACTCAAAATGGATCACATACTATACAAAAATCAATATAAGAAATAGAACTATCAAACTCCTAGAAGAAAACATAGGGAAGCATCTTCAGGACCTTGTATTAGACAATAATTTCTTAGGCTTTATACCCAAAGCACAAGAAACAAAAGAAAAAATAGGGAAGCGGCTGTGGCTCAATCAGTAGGGCTCCCGTTTACCATATGGGAGGCCCCGGGTTCGGTTCCCGGGGCCTCCTGGTGAAGGCAGGCCCGCCCGCACGGCGTGGTTAGCTGACCCAGCGAGCACAAGCAGCAAGGAGGGGATAAATGAATAAATAAATAAAATCTTAAAAAAAAAAAGAAAAGAAAAAATAGATGAAAAGGACCTCATCAAAATTAGAAACTTTTCTACCTCAAAGGATTTTATCATGAAAGTAAAACAACAACCTACACAATGGGATAAAATATTTGGAAACCACATATCCAGTAAAGGTTTAATATCCAGAATATGTAAATAAACCCCCCAACTTAACAACAAAAAAATGAACAACCCAATTTAAAAATGGGCAAAAGACTTGAATAGACATCTTTCCAAAGAAGATATACAAATAGCCAAGAAACACATGAAAAGATGCACAATATCATTAGCCATCAGAGAAATGCAAATCAAAACCACAATGAGACACCGTTTCACACCCATTAAAATGACTGCTATTTTAAAAAAAACAACAGAAAATAACTAGGGCTGTAGAGGATGCAGAGAAATAGGAACTAACTCATTGATGGTGGCAATGTAAAATGGTGCAGCTGCTGTGGAAGACAGTTTGGCAGTTCCTCAGAAAGCCTAGTATAGAACTACCACATGAGCTGGCAATTCAAATACCAGGGATATACCCAAAAGAATTCAAAGGAATTCAAGCAGATTTTTGCACACCAATGTTCATAGCAGTATTATTCACAATTCCCAAAAGATGGAAGTAACCCAAATGTCCAACAACTGATGAATGGATAAATAAAATGTGGTATATTCGCACAATGGAATATTATTCAGCCTTAAAAAGGAATGGAGTCCTGATACATGTGACAAATGGATGAACCCTGAAGACACCATGCTGAGTGAAATAAGCCAGACACAAATGGAGAAATGTTGTATGAGCTCACTGATTTGAAACAATAAGCAAATTCATAGATTCAGAATTAAACTATCGATTACCAGGGAATGGGGTGGGGAGAGAGAGAATGGTAAGTTAAGGCTTAAAAATATACAGGGTTCTTATTTGGAATGATGGGAATGTTTTGGTAACGGATGGTAGCACGACCTTGTGAAGGCAATTAACATCACTGAAATACATATCTGAGTGTGAATAAAAGGGGATATTTAGATTGCATATTTAGTGACAGGATAAAAATTAAAAAAAACCATCCATGGAACTAACAATGCACAGTGAACCTTAAGTTAAACCATGGACTTTAGTTCATAGTACAATTATAAAAATGTGCCATCATCAAACATTCCACATCAATGCAAGGTGCTGGTGGTAGGGCGGTGTATGGGAATCCTGCAGTTTATGGATGACGGTTGTGTAAACCCAAAACTTCCCCAAAAAGAGGGAAAGAAGAGAATTAGACGTTTACCTGGCATCGTATCTTGGTGGTTAAATTGTTGAAAGAAACTGAAGGATATGACAGATGAAAAACGCAGAATTCAGAAAAAACTAACATTTAAAATTCCTCAGATAATCCTGAGCACTGAAGATGGGACAGATACTGTCTAGTGGCAGGCTAGGCAGTTGGGAGAAAAATCCACGTCCCTCTCATCTCATATATATAACAAATACTTAATATTTGAATAAAACACAATCATTTAATTACACACTGTGTTCCGCTGGACATGAAGTGCAGGGTGTTAGCAGAGAACTAAATTGTGGCAGCGGAACCGTGGCCTCGTCTGAAGGCTTGGGGAGGACCTGCCCACTTGCCTGGTGTTGGCAGCATTTAGGTCATGAACTGACGGGTGGAGGCTGAGGACCCCGCTACCTCCAAGGCTGTGGGCTGGAGCCTGAGCTCACTTCCCTGTCACATGGGCACTCGCTCATGGAAGTCTGCTTCGTCCAAGTTTATAAACCGAGAAGGCCAATCAGTCTGGTAGGAAATTGGAATTGACAGTCTTTTGTAGCCTAATCAAGGAATGGATTAACCATTCCTTTTGCTGAGTTCTCTTCATTAGAAGCTGCTCCCTAGGGCCCCCATCACTCAAGGGGAAGGGATCACACTGGGGTGTGGATCCCAGATGCCAGGGATCTTGGGGTGCTCATGTAAGTCTGCCTACTTGTAACCAAGCCGGAATTCCTGCAGACTCCTTGCCGGATCAAATGTGAGTCTTTGGCTCTTGCCTATGTCCTCTTCAGTCTCACAGTTCTTTTCCGTATCATTCACTCCATTGATGTTTAATAATAAAACCTCAAAGGGTAGGCAAAGCTCATGGCGCCTTGCTGGCCCCTCACCCTCGCCCTCACAGTAGGTTGTGGAGCTTGCACTCCCATTTTAGGTCCCTGGCCAAACCCTATGCACATACTGAGGTGTCTGTATGCAGGTGCCAATCTATCTGGTGGCAGCTTGAAGGAGTGAACCAGGAAACTGCCTCTGGCTGCCCTCCCAGAACTTACCCTGCCTGCAGCTAGCTGTTCAGCTAGAGCAGAAGGAGAAACAATGAAGTCCGCACAGCCCGGAGCAAAGGATAAATGGCATCTCCAAAGATCCTACTTACAAAATACACAACAGAACACCCAGGAAGGGTAGAAAGCCATGGGAGCAGAGGGCACATGCAAATTCCCGTGAAGAGGGGGATCCCTAAGGCCAGGAAAGAGCAGGAGCCCAGGGGCAGCAGCAGGCTCTGAGAAGAGGGGCGCACTGCCTCAGGAGACCCCGAGCCGCTGACCTTCCTGACAGGAGGGCTAACCTCTGAGGGCGGGCAGCAGCCAGTGCAGAGCCCATGTGCAAAGGCTGTGGAAGGTGGTGGTTTTTGCCTTAGTTGGTTTCTCATTAGCTCCCGGGCACTCAAAGAAATTTCTGTCATCTCACCAGCGGGATGCAAACTCAAGGAATACTGGTTACTGGGGATGGGGTTGGGGGTGGGGAATGGGAAGTGAACGCTTAGCTGGTCCAGAGTTTCTGTTTGGGGCGATGGAGAAGTTTTGGTGGTGGGTGGGGGTGGTTCTAGCACACACTGTGAGCCTAATTACCACCACTGGGTTATGTACTTGGATGAAGTTAGAGGGGAATGATTAGATAGTAGACATTACTAGAATAAATTAAGAAAACATAGGACATGGTACTGCAACACAAACACTGAACCCCAATATAAACTATGGTTAAAAATAATTATAGTAATGTTGTTTCTTCAGTTGTAACAAAGGTACCATGCTACTGCAAAGCATTAGTAGGGAAAACTGTGTGTCTATGTGTGTGTGTGTGGGGGGGTTGGTATAGGGGAACTCTGTATTTTCTGCATGATTTTTCTGAAAATTACAAACCTTCTAATAAAAAGATAATTTTTTAAAAAAAGATCCTTGAAAATGTCAAAACACATGCATACCTTACTGGAAGTTAAAAGGGCATTAATCTCAGTTCAGTGCTTAAATCACTTAACTGCTTTGGGCTTTCTTCACCTAGGAAACCAGCGGGTTGGATTAGATGACAGATACATTTGTCTTAGTTTCCGAGTTGCTACAACAAATACCACCCAATAGGTTGACTTGACAACAGGACTTCATGGGCTCATGGTTTCAGAGGGAAAGGGGCTTGCTTCCTTGGGGTAGGTATCTTCTGTCTTGCCAAAAATCCTGGGGTTCCTTGGCTTTTCTGCCACATGACAATGGGCATGGTGGGGTCCTCTCCTTTCTCTCCCAGGTTCCACTAACTTCTAGCTTCTTGCTTCTACCTGTAGCTTCCTCTTCCTGTGTCCAACTACCTTTGCTTCTAAGGGCTTCAGCTGTATTGGATTAAGGCCACCCTCATTCAGCTTGGGCACTTCAACTAATAGTATCTCCAAAGATCCTATTTACAAATGGGTTCCTATCCACAGGACATGCTTCAACTCCCAAAAGCATTCATTTTCCACATCTAGAATTTATAACTGTTTAACTTTTTTTTTTTTTTTCATCATAGGGGAGAGCATATTGAAAAACTAAGGATAAAACTAAGAAGACAGGCACTAATTGCTAGGTGCTATAAGGGGTGTTCATTTTTTAAAGTAGCAAGTCTAGACCAAATTCATGCACTTGGACAATAAAACTAGGAAAGGAAGGAAAAAATGCAAAAGTACATGAGGTTGGAAGCCATTTTCAAGATGGCCACATACATGGATGGTTACACAGGGGCGCTGCCATCACAGCAGCCTGGCAGGCTGAGGATGTGCTCCTAGGTGGCAGCCATGAGGGCCTCTGGCTGCAACCTGATCCTGACACAGCCACAGACGGAGCCTGAGAGCAGGAGTCAGGGATCAGTAACATTCAAAGATGTGACTATGGCCTCCACCCAGAAGGAATGGGAACAACTGGATCCTGCCCAGAGGAACTTGTACAGGGATGTGATGCTGGAGAACTACAGCCACCTAACTTCAATGGGGTATCAAGATCTCAAACCAGACATGATCCCAAAGTTGGAAAAAGGAGAAAAACCATGTTTGGAAAAAAGGAAAAGACTCAGTCAAGCTCATCTGACCCAAGTCTGCAAGTGAGACCCAAGCAAACTGAAGCCAATGGAAAAGAAGTCCAACAAGATAATGACACAGAAGAGAAGCACCAGGAATCTCTAAAGAAACTCGTTAGTGAAGTTGCATTCAAGAAGAAACTACTGACAAAGAAAGACCATGAATATGGTTCATTGGGGAAAAAAAATAATGTGAGTACAAAACATGTTCCTTCAAAAAAAGGCTACTCAAATTTGATTCACATGGAAAGAATTTGAAAAACAACAACAACCACCTAGTCATATAAGAAAGTGTGAAAAAAGAAACTTGATACAGCCAAAGAACAAAGGAAATCATTGAGCCATAATTTGTCCAATAAAAAGAAAGACAAAAATCAAACAGTTAAAAAAAACACGAGAAATTATCCAGTAATAGCTCATCCCATACTAAGCAGAGAAAATGCAAACTGGAGAGAAAGATCAGAAATTGTTCAGCCAAAGCTCATCTCCTGCTAAGCACAACAAAACTCAAGCTAGAGTGAAACCCTATGAATGTAATCAAGGTGGAAGGGTGCTTAGCCATAAACAAGGGCTTAGTAATCATCAGCGAATTCATATTGGGGTAAACCTATGTGAATGCAGTGAGTGTGGGTTAGCCTTTAGCCAAAAGCCACACCTTGTTGCACATCAGAGTGTTTACAAAGGGAGAGAAACCACACAGATGCATTCAGTGTGGCAAAGCCTGCAGTCATAAACATGCCCTCACTGACCACTTAGGAATTCATACTTGGGAAAAGCCCTGTGAAGGTACTGAGTGTGGGAAAGCCTTCAGTCGTGGTTAAAGCCTCAATCAACATGTGCGATCTCATACAGGTGAGAATCTCTATGAGTGTAAGTAATGTGGGAAATCCTTTAGGTATATAACTCATCTCTTACTGAACATGTAAAAACTCATAAAGGTAAAATACCATATGAGTGTAATGAATGCAGAAAAGCCTTTCAGTATAGCTCATCCCTTACTACACATATAATATTCATACATGTGGAAAACCCTTTGAATGCAATGAATATGAGAAAGCATTCAGCATGAAGTCACACCTTATTATATATCCAAGAATTCATACTAAATAGAAGCCTTATAAATGTAATGAATGTGGAAAAGCCTTTGGACATATTTCCTCTCTTACTTACCACATGAGAGCCCATACAGCTGAAAGTCTCTTTGAATGTAATCAATGTGAGAAGGCCTTGAAAGAAATTGAAGCCTTACTCCATATCAGAGAGTTCATTCTGGGGAGAATCTCTAAGCATGTAAGGAGTTTGGGAAAGCCTTTAGTCAAAAGTCATACTACATTGTACATCAGAGAACTCATACTGGGGAGAAACCCTATGAATGTAATGAATATGGAAATGCCTTCCGTGCAAAGTCACAAGTTGCTATACATCAGACTTCCCAAACTGGAGGAAAACCCTATGAATGCAATGAATGTGACAAAGCCTTCAAATAAAACGTATCCCTTACCAAACAGACAGAAATTCATTCAGAAGAGAAATTTGATGAGTGAAATTAAGGTAGGAAATCTTTTTAACCTAACCGAAGGTTTTGTTTAACTTTAGAGATATTCTGAAGTTATTGAATGTTAGGAAGCTTTTAGTAAGAGGTCACACCTCATTATACATGAGAGAGTGCAAAAATGGATTTTTGCATTGAAGCAATGGCTGGAAATAAGAGTTTAAACTTGATGCCAAACCTTCTACAGAAAATATTTTTGTTTAACTTTGCATTTAAAAAATGCTCAATTGTATGTACTGTTCTATATTATGTGTTGTGGCAGTTTGGTATTGTTTATGAATTCCAAAAATAGATATTGGATTGTGTTTGTAAACTGGTCTGTTCTTCTGGCATATTAGATTGTATTAGATTCAGAGGTTTTACTTTTACTTTATTAAATCAAGATTAGGGTTTACATTTGACCACATCATTAGGGCCACTCGATTTGCATCCTCGTGCCCCCTCTCCTTTGTGGGCTATATAAACGGATGCTCAGTCAAAGACTGGGAAGTAAATACACAAAGAGGGGGAACAAAGAGAGTTTAGTTTTGGATGCTGGAGCCCTAGGGAGACAGCTGAGCCATTTGCCTGATAGTCTGCAGCTGAAGAAACCAGAGCCCTGAACAGCTGAGAAAGCCCGGAAAAAAATGAGCCCCAGGGAGAGAGATGAGCCTTATGCTAGCCTACAGCCTGAGATCAGAAGAAGCTGGGACCACGGAGCCTTAGAAGGAAGAGGAAGGCTGAGCCCTCGCAGAGACAGCAGCCATCTTGCTTCAAAATGTGGCAACAGACTTTGGTGAGGGAAGTAACTTACTCTTCATGGCCTTGGGACTGTAAGCTTCTACCCCAAATAAATACCCTTTATAAAAGCCAATGGATTTCTGATATTTTGCATCAGCACCCCTTTGGCTGATTAATACATGTGTTATCTTTCACTCAAGGATCTTGTTGAAATACCTTATTGTACAAAAACCATGAGTTAAAAAAGACAAAATGCAACAAAATAAGAGAGAGTACTTCATATTATATTTGAATAGAGGTGTCAATAAACACTTGAAAAATTGGAAAAAAAGTACACGAGGTTTTATTACATTAAATAGAAAATGAGAAAACTGAAACCAGAATATTGTTCTACATCACCAGCCACAGTCTCCAACACGTCATATTTGAGCAGGAAGAGACAGAACGCAAGCCAGCTTCTTTTCTAAGACATAAAACCCTCAGGGAATTTGCCCTTGGGCAATGCTCTGAAGGACCCGTAAGTCATCAGGCAACTTCATTAGGAGTCCCAACAGCTGCAATGACGACCAGCCCAGAGAAAATCCTGGAGGAGACCTCACTGCAGGAGTGCCAGGGCATTGTCGAGGCTACACTTCTCAACAACTTGCAATGGGACACTTTTCTAGGAAGCACTCCCTGGATCTGAAATGGAAAACAACCAAAACGGCAACAGAAAACTATGCTGGCCTAGCTCATTCTGTAAGACACACAGGAAGCTTCACTTGCAGCTCCCATCTAAGCCTCTTCTGATTGGTGATTAGAATGGGGAGATGACATGAGGCTGCGATGGAGACGGCAGCCTGTTCCCTCCTTGTTCTTTTTCCACTGCTGTCTTGCCTACTTACATCTTTACTATTTAATAGGCATTTTAGAATTAGTTTGTCAAGTTTAATAAGAAACCATGTTGAGATGTTGGGTGTTTACATTGTATTTGGAGATAGACTTGGGAGGAATTGTCATATTATTGGATTGAGATTTGCCATCCAAAACGTGGTATATCTCTCATTCATTCTTTTTTTTTTTGCTTTAACATTTATTTGCATTTATTGTATGCTGAAGTTATTCCCGAGCCATAAGTTTTTGTTTCTTCAGTTTCTTCTGGGATATCTTTTTCTTCTGTGCAACCTCCTCTTCTGGTTTAGGAACAATATGTTCTTTTTCAGTAAGGATCATCTCAATGTGGCAGGGGGAGCTCATGTATGGGTTAATCCGACCATGAGCTCTGTAAGTACGATGGCGCATCTTGGGGGCTTTGTTCACCTGGGTGTGCTCAATGACCAGAGAATCTACATCTAAACCCTTAAGTTCAGCATTACTTTCTGCATTTTTAAGCATGTGCAACAAAAATTCAGCACTCTTTTTGGGCCACCGACCCTGTGTCCAGCCCCACTGTTTGGCCTGGGCACACCTACCAACGCCACCGTTGTAACGACGGAATGGCACACATTGCTTCTGTAAAGTGACATCTTTCAGATACTTGGTGGCTTTTCGAATATGCATACCCTTGATGGCCTGGGCAGTTTCTCGGGTGTTCTTAAAGTGAACACGAAGATTTGAACCTCTTGATTTGCATGATTTTGTGGGGTTTTCTGGGTCAAGGGAATAGCGAACCATTTTCAGAGATCACCTCGGGCGACTCACGGGAAGAGTCTCATTCATTCTTTAACCTGGTGCATCTGGCTTCTGGCTCAGCCGTGCCTTCAAAGCTGTTCTTCCTAAGATTTGACAGGGCCATTGTGTTTCTAATCCAATGGCCTTTTCATCCCTCATTTTATTAGACCAGTCTGCAATGTTCAATACCTCTGATAAATCCTTCCTTTAGCACTCAACTCTGTTGCTATGATGAATTGAATTGTATACCCAGTTCAGACAAGTTTTTGGACTTGGTCCCTATTTTGGTAGGTGTGGACCCATTGAAAGAACTGGATCTCTTGAAGATGTTACTTCAGTTAAGGTGTGACCCAATTAAATCAGGTTTGACTTTAGTTTGGATTTCTAGAGTCATTTACAAGCTGAATAAAATTCAAACACAGTGAGAGAAAGCTACAGGAAGAAGCCAGAAGTCAACAGAACCCGAAGGAGAAAGAAGACATCACCAGAACAGCTAAACACCAGGGATGTCCAGCAGCCAGCTCTGGAACATCAATCTTCAGGGAGAAAGCATTGCCTTGCTGATGGCTTCATTTTATATTTTTAGCCTCAAAGTCCATGTACCAGTAAATTCCTGTTTTAGCAGCTGGGAAATGAAGACAGTTGCCTCCATAACTCCTTGCCCTCCTGGTGCCCTCCTGGATTTTCAATTCTCAGCCACTCCTTTCCAGTCCTCACTGCTGGCTCTTCCATGGCTATGTAACCTCTGGATGAGGCAGTGCCTGGGAGCTCTCTCTTAGGTTCATTTTATACTTTCTCCACAGATGAAGTTATCAATATCCATGTGTTTTTAGTTTCCTTGGCTGCTCAAGGAAATCCAATGCAAAGGGCTTGATTAAACAATGGAAATTTAATGGATCGTTATTATGAGGCCAGGGGAACATCCCAGTCAAGGCACCGTCAAGGCCATGCTTTCTTCCTAAAGACTGCGGCCTTCTGGGGTTGGCTGCCAGTGATCCTTGGTCCGGGGATCCTTCAGCTTCTTGCTTCCTGTGGCTTTCTTTCTTCTCTCTCTCTTTCTCTCTCTCTCCCTCCATTCTGCTTAGACAGTACTCCAGTATAGGGTTAAGACCCATCCAGGGCTACACTTTACCTGAAGTAACCTCATCAAATGGATGATGAGTTTATTCACAATGGATTAGGTTTAAGAACATGTTTTTCTGGAATACATACAACTCCAAACCACCACACCATTCAAATGCCAACAATTCTAAATTGATATTTCCAGCTCCAAACTTCTCTTTAGTCCTGTAGAACTGAATACCTATTTGACATCTCCACTGGGGATTCTTACAGTTACTTCAAACATAACGAGAGTAAAAATGCTGTCTTCATTGAATTGGCCTTTTCTCCGGTTTCCCACATTTTAATGAACAGTCTTTCCATCCACTCAGTTATTATACCAGAATCTCAAGAGCCCTTCCTGATCCTCATTATCCTTCTTCCCTTTCAACTAATTAGGAACTTAGTGCTGGGATTTCTACCTTCAGAATAGCCTCAGTTGACCTTCTCCCCATCTTCACAGCTGCTCATCTGTCCGCAGCGCCAGGAGCAGCATCTGGATGGCTCCTGGCTTCCACTCTTTAGCCCCAGTCCCAATCCATTCTCCACTCAGCTAGCTGCATGACCCAAATTGAAAGACCGACTTTAACTCTCACGTGCCCCCCCTTTAGAATAAAAACAGAAGCTCCTTCCAGTGACCTGGGCAGCTCACACAGTCTAGCCCCTGCCTAGCTCTACAATCCCACTGTGCGCCATTTCCTTCACCCCTATGCTGCTGCTATGTGGGCTCTTCTTCCTCACACTGCAAGTTTGCTTCCTCTTCTTCCTCCTTCGCCTGTGGTCTTTCGTTGTTAACTCACACAAGCTCTGGATTCAGATCTTAGGTCACGTGCTGAAAGGCTGCCCCAAGTTAGCTCATCTAAATCAAGCACCACCTCTATGTTCTCATAGAACCCATTTTTTCCGTTTACCATGCTTCACATTAATTACAAGTATGTGCACGTGTGTGTTAATGTCTTTATCCTTCTGTGATAGTGAGGTAATTGTGTCCAGTTATTCGGTCAAGCAAGCACTGGGCTAATTATAATACCAAGGACATTTATGGGCTTTATGTGACTATCCGTGAGTTTACTGCATAGATGGCTGATCACATCTACAATCCACCAAGGAGATTGCTGTCAGCAATGAGTGACGTCTCATTCAATCAGTTGAAGGCCTTAAAAGGGGAAGTGATTTCAGCATTCAGAGAGAATTTTCCAGCTCAACTTCATACAGCTAACATCTCCTGGGAACTCATCAATGACCTTCATCAGAGCCCTGGTTTGCAGGCTGCCTGCGGAATTTGGACTTGTGCATCCCCATGGTCACGTGAGAGAATTTTATAAACTCTCATACTATTTACAGGTATCTCCTATTGATTCTGTTTCCCTAGAGAACCCTGACTAATACACCTTCTTTATACTTTTAAGGTCCAGGAAGGAATGGTCATGTCCATAATGGCCCAGTGTCCAGCACACAGATGCACAGACTGTGCTACCTGAGAATGATTGTGGGTATCTGCTTATTGAATAAATAAAGAACTGAAGTTTGTAGCTGCAATGCCCCAAAGACCTACAAAACGAGCAAGGACTGCCAGGCCCAGTGTGTATCATTACAATGGCATTGACCATTGAGAAAAAAAAGAGATAACAGCACAGCAAGTTCAGTGCCTGGCACATGAGATAACTGGTTATGGTGACAAGTAGTCATGCTAGTATAGAAGATTGGATGTAGGGCAGCAGAGAAGACAGTTCATCCAGTGGACACAACAATGGGGCAGAAGTGTGCTCCTTTAATGGTTTTTTCCTTTTGAAGTTAAAACAATATAACAATTCTGATACCTCATTTTGCCTTTTTCCTGGCACCTGAAAAAATAATTTAACAAGCACAGTGCAGCTTACACTGGGTCTGATTTTCATTCTCCACTTTCAGGTGCTAATCCCTGCTTCCTGCACCCTGACGCCCACCTCTGCTTCTGCTCTACCTTTTCCCCCTCTGCACGGTCCTCAGCCCCTGCCATTCATCGTCCAGCCTTATCCCTTCCACTGGGCCTCCCACCTGCTTCCTTTTCCTCCACTCTCCTGTGGCGCCACATGCTACTACATCCAGCCCCATACCCAAAGCTCCCGCCTTGCATAGCGCCATCTCGCTCTTTTCCGTGTCTCCTCTCTCTCACTGTCTTTAGCGCTGGCTTCTCTTCTAGAAGCGCCTTGCCACGGAGCTTTGTCCTGCCCTGCCTGAGGGAGCTCATGCAGGCATCCATTTCCAAGGCTTCGGAATGCCTGCCTTGCAGCCAGCCTATGTTCACACGCGGGTCACTCTTCAGGGGTCTGCTTCCTGGAGCACGCACTGCGACTGTCACCCCCCACGACCTGGGGTCGAGTCTGGCTCGTGTGAAGGGGCAGTGCAGGGTGGGCTGCAGAGGGGACGAGCGTGGCTCAGCAGGCCCTGACGGCGCACCCGTGCATGGGGCTTAGTGGCGCACCTGCTCGCAGGGCCTGGCGCCCCCCGCGCCTTCTATGCTTTCTTTATTTTTACCGGGAGGTCCCAGGGATTGAACCCAGGTCCCTCCATATGGGAGACGGACGCCCAGCCATTTGAGCCACATCCGCCCCCCCGTCTCTTTTTATATTTCTCTAACAGGAGACCCCGTTTAACATTCCTACAGTGTTTTCCATATTCAGGAGTCGGTGGGTGTCTCAGTTTGCTGGGCTGCTGTCACAAATACCACAAACTGCTCTGGGCTTCATCAACGGGAATTTATTGGCTTGTGCTTCTGAGGCTGGGGAAGCCCTAAACCCAGATATCGCCCAGGCTTGCTTTTTTCCTGAAGAGGGCAGCGCCTGGCGCTGGCGGCCCCGACCCTGGGTTCCTTGGCTTTCCGCCGCGGGGCGGTGGTCTCTCCTTCCTGCCTGCTCTTTTGCTGGCCTCTCCCTTGGCTTCCTCTTACTCTGGTAAGCCCGCTCATCTGGTCAGCCCACACCGTAACTCGGAATTACATCGCCCCCTTCCAGAGGTGCTTTCCACTACGGGGTCATGCCCACGGGAATGCAGACTAAATGGGGCACACAATTCAACCGACCTGCAGGGTGCTTAGGGATTCTGCGTTTTAGGAGGATACGATAAGAAATTACTCCCCGGGAAAAGTTAAATAATATATCGTCCCATAAACACAGGCATTTCCCTTTCAGTAACATTTCTTGACCATGATCTAATCCTGGGAGGGGACTGGGGTTCAAGGAGGTGGAGGGAAGCTGAGACAAGGAAGGGACCAACTCTCCTCCGTCTTCCCTGGAATTTCTACCTTGATATTGAAACTGTCTAAAATCAGTGTCTTTACTCAGACCCCCAGCAGATGCAAGGCCCGGAGTCAGTGCAGCTTCTGGAGGGCAGGGACCGTCTAGAAACACTCTACCTGGACGAGAAGATGCTCCGACCCGCCCGCTTCCTGTCCTGAGCTCTGGCCCCCGGCATGGCTGGGAGTGTGAGGATGTGAAGTCTCGCCCTGCAGACGGCTTGGCTAGAGCTTACCCCGAGGGAATGAGGCTCCAGCACCCCTGGCCCTAGCGGGCTAAATGTGCTTTGAATTAGGCCACACTTCACACTGACATCCAGGAGAGCAGGAACGAAGCCACGAGACTGCAGCTTGACATGACACCAAAACACACAGCTCATGCCGGGAAGCCCTCGGGGCCTGTGGCTAAATTAAACAGAAAGATGGTCCCTGGAGGAGCGCAATCGAGCGGTGAAAAATTCATCCCGTGGATTCCTGGAGCGCCTCGGCCACGCCTGCTCTTGACAAGGCCCCTTGATCAGGGTGGCTTTACCAGTTGCATCACACTCTGTAATAAAATACTAGGGATGGAGCCAGACTGCGCCTGATGGCGTGCGTTTTGTGATTCTCGCCATTCCCCGTCTCTAAATAGTTCTCCTGATGCTTTTTCCTCAGAGCACTTGGTCCTGTGCTTTCCTTTGGGGGTCGCCCCCATTTTCTTGAGTTGTGCTTTCCTTTGGGGGTCAGTCTTCGTGTTTTGCTATGGTTGCAGTAAATCCTACCCAAACTGCAACACAGAGGTTCTGGTATGGTCTCTAACTGCTCCTCCACACAGCAGCCACAAGGACACTCTGCGAGCACAGGAGGCAAACCTTGGTCTGCCTCTTGCAGGGAGCTCTTCGGTATCTTCTGAGCGTCTCACGGGTGGGCTCTGGAGCCCGTCTCTGCCCTGATGCACCATCTGCTGGGCGGGGAAGCCTGGAGAAGCTGGTGACTTCTCCGAGCCTCGCTCTCTTACTGCCTGCCTTGCTGGCTCGTGGCGTGGATGAAACGAGACAAACAGGACAGGCCTGGTGCAGGGCAAGGGCACGCAGGAGCAAAGACGGCGGTGATGTCTGCCGCCATCACCACCACCATCCCTGCCCGCTCTGCCTCACTGTGGGCGCCTGGCTCTCGGGCCCCCTGCCTTCCTGCTTCAGGGTCTGCGTAGCAGCTGCTGCGTCTGCATGGAATGCACCCTTTCTCCCCTAACTCTCACGCCCTGCTCCTCTGCCTGGCTCATTCCTGTTGGCCCTTCAGAGTCAACCTAAATGCTTCTTCCTCCAGGAAGCCCTCCCTGACTGCCTAGGCCAGGAAAGGCCTCCCTCTTCTCAGGGAACAGAGATATGTGGCTTGTCCAGCACCCACACAGAGCAGGGTCAGACCACATCTGCTGAATAAATTAAAACTCACAGCTGGAGCTGGAGCCTCAGGAGGCTGTTCTACAGGCAGCACTTGGAATGTATCAGTGAGCAAAACAGATGGAAACGGAGCCTCCCTTCCAACAGAGGCAGACAAACCAGGGACACTCTAATAAAGGGGTCGTGGGGGGTGTTGCGAGGTGACCAGCAGCCATGGTCAAGGACGAGGACAGGAGGAGGGCCCAGGGTGTACTTGAGGGCATCTTGCACGGACGCCTCGTGGACACAGCTTCTGGAACAAGGACTTGGAGAAAGGGAGCCCGCGAGCCGGGTGCACAGCCAGGAAAGCGTGTCCAGCCGGCGCCCCCGGGGCTGGCGGGTGCCTGGGCTGCAGGAGGCCTGGGGGTGGGCAGGGGTAGCCGAAGCACCAGGACAAGGTCGGAGGTCAGGGAGGATGCCCGAGCTCCACCGGGAGACCAGGCAGGCAGGAGGGGCTTTTCCTCCCTGTGAAACAAGAAGCCAGGCCGGCTTTTGAGCAAAGATGGAACATGCTCCAGAGCCCATTTTAAAAGGCTGTCTTTGGCTGCTCTCAGGGAGCAGATGGTTGGGGGTGGGAGGGTGGGAGGAAGGATATAAAAGCGAGGAGATGAGTCAGGAGGCCGCTACCCTAACCCAGAGGAAGGACGCTCATGGCTGGGCGAGGATGGCAGCCGTGGGGGTGATGTGAAGTGGCTGAGTTCTTGATATATTTTGAAAAGATTATTTTTAAGAGTCCAGATGAAGGCAATAAACTAGAGGAAAAAGAGGCAGAAGATGCGAAGATACAAACCCAAGAGAAAGCGGACTATGAGATGCGTAGATGAAAGCCTAAAAGCGTCACTAATCAAATTAAACGTAAAGAGACCAGATGCTCCACTCAAAAGCAATAAATTGGCAGATTGAATACAAAAATTCAACTCTATGCTGTTTATAAGAGACACATTGAAAATGTAAAGAGACAGAAAGGGTAAAATCAAATGGGTAGGCAAAAAATACACTATGCAAATTCTAACCAAAAGAAAACTGGTGTTTTCTTAATATCAGAATAGACTTTGAAGTAAAAAGTACTAAGAGATGAAGAGAATCACTTCGTAATGATAAAATCAGACAAAATAACAGTAAGGACATAGAAGATCTGAACAGACTATTGACATATTATACTACCAAGAACTGCAGAACACAAAGTGTTTTCAGTACACGTGGAGTATTTCCCAAAACATTGACCATATTCTGGGACATAAAGCATGTCACAAAACATTTCAAAGGATGGACCCATGCAGACCGTGTTCTCTGACCATGGCACAACGGGGCAGAAGTGACCGCTGACAGATAACTAGCTGATACTGGATGATTAGAAAATTGACAGATACTTCTAAATAAGCCATAAGATTTGCTTCAAAATAACAACGGGCTGGCGGTGGCAGTAGGCAAGGTTATAGAACAAGCAAGGCAGAAGCTGGGAGGTAGGTACATGAGAATTCATTATACTCTTTTGTATTAAAATCTACAGATGTTTAATTTTCCTGTTGTTAAATGTTCTAAAAAGTAAATGTAAATAAAATAATGTCAGCAGAAATACAACTTTCACTACCAAAAAATAAAATATAAAAAGTAAGCCAAGAGTTAAAGAAGAAATTACAACTGAAATATGAAGATATTTTGAGGTAAATAATGAAATATTACATACAAAAATTTGCAGGATACAGTAAAAGCAATAATTAGAGGATGTCTTATTGCTTTAAAATAAGAAAATAACAAGAACCAACTATTGAGAGTCAAGCAGCTATTTCAAGAAACTGGGAAATATTAGCAAATAGAAAGAAATTATAAGGAAGAAAAGAAAAAAAATTAGAAATGAATAAAACAGAAAACAAACATGACAGGTTCAATAAAATCAACCATTTGTTCTATAAAAAGAATAATACTATTAATAAATCTCTAATAAGATTACTACGCAAATAAATTGGGAAACATAATCAAAATGGAAGATATGTTACGAAGATATAATTTACCAAAGTTGAGTTAAAACAATACAAAACCCGAGTAGTTCTATAACTATTAAACAAATTAAATTAAAAAAAAAATTTTTTTTTTTTTTTTTTTCCACAAAAGGACTTCCAGGCCTGGATAGTTTCTTTGAAGAAATAATTCAGTATTATGAAATCTAATCCAGAATAGAGAATAAAAGGTTATAATCCTCAACTCATGCATTATCTTGATAACAAATTGTGACAAAGGAAGTAAGAAGGAAACAAAAAACCACTACAGAGCAATCTCAGTCACAAAAATAGATTTATTATATATGTATTGATAATGTAATATATCATGATCAATTTGGGTTTATCACAGGATTGCAATGATGGTTCAACATAATCAAATCCATAAACATAACTTACAAGATCAATTGATTAAAAAGAGAAAAAAATAAAATTCTCTAAACATGCATGCAGAAAAAGCACTTAAAAACTTCATATTAATTTAAGATTTTATAAGACTGGAAAAATTAGCAAGAGAAATTTTTTTTAACCTGATGAAATGTTTCTTAAAGAGAAAAAGATCTTGTGTAAATGCCATTCATATTTGTAAAACACTGAAATCTCTTCCTAGCACAGTAACTAGAACTAAATTCAACCATATAAAGAATTATATTAAATGCTGATGGACTACACTGCACAATATTCTTTTCCTGTGCACATAGAACATACACTTGCGTTACAAGTCAGATATTTTCAGACTATATAAAAAGCAAGATCCAACTATTCACCATCTGCAAGGGACTCACCTAAAATATAGACACAGGTAGTTTGAAAGTAAAAGGCTGGAAAAAGATGATGCAAACTGAGCATAAGAAAGGTGGGATGGCTGATTAATAACAGGCAAGATAGAAATAAACACTTATCATGACGAAGATATCAATTCACTAGGAAGACATAGTGCTAAATACATACAATCACACAATTTCAAAAATATAAAGCAAAACCTGACATCACTAAAAGACATAGTGAAATAATGAGAAGAAGCCAATTCATAGAGTCAGGAACTAGAATACAGACAGGCACGGATGGGCTGAGGGTCAGGAATGGGGAGCTAATGCTTAATTGGTGCAGAGTTTCTGTTTGGGGTGATGGATGGAGACGTTTCGGCAGTGGGTGGTGATGATGGCAGCATGACACTGTGAATGAATTAACAGGACTGAAATACGTATTTGAATGTGGTTCAAAGGGAAACGTTTAGGTTGTATATCTGTTACTAGAATAAAAATGCTTTAAAAACCATAGGACTGAGCCCTAATGTAAACTGTGGATTATAGTTAACAGTATAATTAGAGTACTATTGTTTCATCCATTGTAACAAAGGTACAACATTAATCCAAAGTGTTAATAGCAGGGAAAACTCTATGTGGATGGGAGGGGGTATATGGGAACTCTGGATTTGCCAAATGGTTTTTCTGTAAATCGACAATGCCCATCCCAAGAAACAGAGAGTGTCTGCAACTGCAGGCAAGAGAGTCCCATCCAACTGCCCCATGCCCCCTCTCAGTTAGAAGCAGAGTGGGCATCACTATCCCAAAGTCCTAAAGACTGGGGAATGAACAATGGACTAAAGCAGACTTAGTGTGATTCCAGCAATGGAAGAACTCTTATCACTGATAGGAAGACAGCGGCTGCCAGAGGTTCTGAGGGGCGAGAGAGGGAAGAGCAGGTGTTATGGGGGCATTTTCGGGACATTGGAGTTGTCCTGCAGGACATTGCAGGAACAGATACAAGCCACGGTATATTTTGTCATAACCTACAAAATTTTGTGGGACAGAATGTAAACTGTAATGTAAACTATAGCACACAGTTAGTGGCACTGCTTCAATATGTGCTCATCAGTTGTAACCGATGTGCCACACTAATGGAGATGCTGTTAATGTGGGAAAGTGTGGGGGGTGGGGCAAAGGGGAGTCCCTTACATTTTTTATGTAACATTTATGTAATAAGAAGCTTCTTTAAAAATATAAATAAATAAATGAGTAAATTAATTAATTAATTTTCAGAAAAGGAGATATGGCAAATCCACAGTCCGAGTGGGTGGTTTCAGCACCTCTTGAGGAATTGCTAGTACAGTTAGGCAAGCAAACCATCAGTGAGGTTCTAGAATATCTGAACAGTCCACCAACAAAGAAACAACTGTCATTTACAGAACACGGCACCAGAAAACTGCAGAACATATATTCTTTTCAAGTGCACACTGAGCTCTCTACCTCTTGGTGATAGACCATGTGCTGGGTGCACACATCTTAATAAAAATTCAAGACACTGAAATATTGTAGACCATGTTCTATGACAATGATGGAATTAAATTAGAAGTCATTAACAATACATTATCAAGAAAACCCCTAGATACTTGGAATTTAAGAGGAAATCAAAAAGAAAGTTAGAAAATAATTCAAATGAGATAATGAAATATCAAAATTTTGGCAACGCAGCTAAACCATGCTTTGAGTGAAATTTGCAGTATTAAATGTATATTAGAAATTAAGAAAAACTTAAAATCAGTGATCTAAGTTTTCATCTTAAGTATGTATAAAAGATGACGTAATCAACCCAAAATAATTAGAAGGAAGGAAAGTAGAATGAAGACCAAAAGTCAGTGAAATAGAAAATAGGAAAACTAGATAGAAAATAAAGCAAACCAAAATTGAATTCTTTTAAAAGGCTAAGCAATCATTTAGCAAGCCTGAGAGAGAGAGAGAGAGAGAGAGAGAATTACCAATATCAAGAATAAAAGAAGGATTAAAATTTCAGATACTACAGATATAAAAAGGATAAGAAGGGGATATTATGTATAAGTTTATGGTAATAAATTAGAAAACAGTGGACAAATTCCTCAAAACGCATACTAAAATCATAAGATAATATAGCAAATCTAATAGCATATTCTATTGTGAATCTATATATATCTGTTAAAGAAATTGTATTCATTATGAAAATTCTTACCTAAAAAAGAAAGAAAAAAGATGTATGTGGTTTCACTTGTGAATTCTGCCAAACATTTAAGGAAAAATAATACCAATATTACACAAACTCTTTCTGAATACAGAAGAGAAGGATACTTGTTTTATTAGACCAGCACCTCTGACACCAGAATCAGAGAAGAATATTATAAGAAAATTACAGGTCAATAACCATAATGAACATAGACATGATCATTCATAAAAAAAATCAGCAAATCGAACCCTGCAATATACACAAGAGGATCCTGACTGAGCAGAGTGTTTCCCAGGAGTTCAAGGTTAGGCTGAATATAAAGTCAATCAATATTAGTCTTCATATTAACAGAAAAAAGGAGAAAAACCCTTGACAAAAGTTTACAGCCCTTTAGGATTAAAAAAAAAATCCTGCAAACTTGGAATAAATCTTCAACTGGCTATAGAACATTTATTTTAAAAATCCTACATCTAATATCATACTTCATGGTTAAATATTGAATGCTTTTCCCCTTAAGATAAGGAACAAAGTAAGCATATCCACTCTCGGTATTTGTATGGAGATCCGAGCTAGTGCAATAAGAGGAAAAAAGACTTAAACATTGGAAAGGAAAAAAGTAAAACTTTCTCTACTTGCAGACAACATGGATGTCAACAAAGAAAATTCTGAGCGCTCTATAACTAATACATTCATTTAGCAAGGTCAAAAGTTACAAGGTCAATACAAAAATCAGATGTTTTTCTAGATACTAACAGCAAAAATTGGAAAATAAAATTAAAAGAAATTAATTTATAATAGCATTGAAAAACATAAAATAATTAGGAATAAATTAAACAAAAGATGACAAGACTATATATTGAAACTCAAAACTTTGCTGATAGAAATTAAAGAAGATCTAAGTAAATGGAGGGATATACCATGTTCATTGAATCAAAAAGTCAATATTGTTGTCAATTCTCCCCCAAATCTATCCATAGAGTCAATGTAATTTTATTCAAAATCTCAGCAGGCTTTTTGTAAAAATTGATAAACTGATGTTAACATTTAAATGGAAATGCAATTGACCTAGAAGAGCCAAAATTACCAAAATTACCTTGCCAGTATAAAGTTGGAGCCCTTACACAACTTCAAGAGTTACTACATGGCTACAGTAATGAAGATTA